>JALIZH010032942.1:600000-1032500 GCA_030522465.1 Rhipicephalus appendiculatus | reverse complement strand
AGTTCTTATTTCCAGATTTAAAAATAGGTATTACTTTGGCGATTTTTCAGTCGTCCGGCAGTTTTCCAGACGACAGTGACAGTTGAAATATGTGGTATAAGATAATGCTTGATATGGAAAGGGTATTTTTAGTACCTTAGAGTTTATATCATCAATACCGGCTGATGAGGATGCCTTAATTTGTTTAATTCGACACGCGATACCATCCACCGTGATTTCAATGGGCTGCATGTACTGGAAGTCGTATTCAGGGACATTTGGCACGTCGGAATGATCTTCCCGGCTAAATACAGATGAGAAAAATGTATTAAAATTAGTAGAACATTCGTAATCTGAAAGTGAAATGTTGTGTTTATCAAGTAATGACAACTGGTTAGAACCGTGGTCAAGGGATATGAGACTCCAAAATTTCTTTGGGTTATTTTGCAAAAGAGAGGGTAAGTCATTTTGGAAGTATTTGTCTTTAGCATTGCATATTGCTGTACAGTAGTCGCTCAAGAACTGCCTGTATTTGTCCCAAGCGGAAGTCGTAGCAGCGCGTTTGGCATTGCAGTACAGGCGTTTTTTCTTGTTTCTTTGCTTACGGAGGGATTTCGTGAACCAGGGATTGGATTTATCGTTAGAATTTTTTGATAATTGGGATGTATTCATTAATTAGCAATGACATTTTGTCTCTGAAAAGCACCCAGTTTTCATCTACAGACCGGTTGTAGAATGACGGAACGAAGACTTCCTTAAAAAATGCTTCCAGCTGTGCGTTTATTTTACCAAAGTCGGCTTTGCTGTAGTCCCGGATTATTTTTTAGATGTTCCTGTAAATGGTAAAGGTAAGTCCAACGTCACTTCGATTAAATTATGGTCACTGAAGCCTTTCAGAGAAGAAACTGTCTTCACTGATTCTGGAGCGTTTGTCAGCAATAGGTCTAACGTGCTTAAACCCCGGGTTGGTTGATCAATGACTTGCAAGAGGTTAAAGTCCAATGCTATGTTAATGAATTCTGTTGAAAGGCAACATGGTGATGATAAATTTGTCCAATCAATTAGCGGAAAGTTAAAAATCACCAAAGAGATAAATTAAATCAGTAGGGCAAATCTTTGGCATTAACGATACTATGCCGAAGTTCACGCACAAATGTACCACCAGAATCAGGCGGACGGTAGCGATTTCCAATTAGCATTTAGCGTATGCTTTCACTGTAATGAGAGCGAATCTCTGGAGCACTTCTTTTTGACCTGCCGAAGATTTAAAACACAAAGTAAAAGATTACTTGAAGAACCCCTACGAAAGTTGGCCTTGAATTTGACTCTTCCAGGTGATTCTTTCATTTGGTGCAACCACCTTTGGTTTTAGCCCCAGGAGCGTTTTCAACGCTGTATCTAATTATTTACGAGACTCTAAAAGAGTGGAATGTTAAGGTTAGATCACTTCAATTGTCTTAATTATGATGCCGCGGGCAGGTACTTTCTGCCTGTGCCAACGTGGGAGCGGCCCGCAGGGGGGTCGGGGTAAAACCCGGCTCTCCTCCCTCGGTGCTCAATAATGTTATCTATCTATCTATCGATCTATCTATATATATATATATATATATATATATATATATATATATATATATATATATATATATATATATATATATATATATATATATATATATATATATATATATATATATATATATATATATATATATATATATATATATATATATATTGTTGTTCTTGCTTCTCTATAGTTTCTTTTTTTCGCTTTTTCTTTTTTTTTGAATCTTGAGTGTTTATAATACTAATCTGTAATGCAATTCATTTTAAACCTTTCCTCCAGTAATGTGAATTTGTCTGTTAACAAGACACCGTCCGATTCATGGCCTATCTCCCGAGGTGGGTTGCGCCAAAACAATAAGAAACCAACAAACCAATGCAGGGGATTGGCCGGGGGGCCTATGCCCTCGCCATCCTCTCTCCATATACCTTCCACCTCATCTTTCTCTTCATCTAGTGTCGTGGTTCCACGTCATGTCATGCTTATCGTCTTCCTCTTCTTTTGCCTTATTTTCCTTTGTCACCTGCTATATGTGACAGTGTGTGTGTGGGTGCGTTTGTGTGTGTGTGTGGTGTGTGTTTCTGTTTGAGTGTGTCTAAGTGTGTGTGCGCGCGTGATTGTACCTGTGCGTTTTCCATTTTTTTTACTAAGCTCCCCATAACTGTGACGTGGAACAACTTTGCCAGATAAACAACCGCCCTAACATTTAGGATAAAAGTAAAATTTTTCTTAATTAGGCCATTTCTGAATGATCTAATTCAGTGGCACAATATTTCCGCCTCGGCCTAGAAATTGGCTGTGAAAACGAGAGGTGCCTAACAGTAGTTTTGATCTGCATTGCTTATAAAAACTCCCTGCGTGTGTGTACACACACACACACACACACACACACACACACACACACACACACACACATATATATATATATATATATATATATATATATATATATATATATATATATATATATATATATATATATATATATATATATATATATATACGAGGTGTGTTCAAAAAGACACAGAACTTTGGATTGACACCTTCATTGCTTGTGGCACAACATTTTGAGCATTGCCCCCTTCTAACTCTTCCCCTCTACCGGCGATACACTGTTCCAATCGTTACTTCCGATTTTTTGAAAGCCTCTTACAACGCACTTTCTGGACTGGCCCGCAGGTCTCTTCTCGTATTGTCCTGGATCTCCTGTATGGTTTGGAAACGGCTTCCTTTCCAAGTATTCGGGATAGAGAACATAGGAAGAAATTTCATGGCATTAACCTACGCTAATACCCACTTCGTCAGCAACTAGGTACTCGAATAGTCCAACGAATATTTTCTCGAATCACAGCTCGATCTATCGACGTGGTCATAATCTGTTGATCTGGAAGTTTGTCCAGGCTTGGTATCGTCACCTGACCGACATTCTGCCGTGTTCAAAATGCTTGACCCACCCACAGCACTGCGTGCTACTCATATAGTCGTCCCCGTATACTTGTCTAACCCATTAAGGCCCACTGTACTTTACAAAGTACACTTCTTTTTCCGGGAATAGAAAATACAAAACAGAATATTCTGGGCTTCTTATTAGAATTTCTGATGCGAAAGGTTGCAGCAAGGTAATCCTAATTTGGAATATTGACTCGGTTATGAGTCGTCAAACTTCAGGAAAATGAGAGCCTGTTAAACGTACGTGGCGAGCACTACTTTTTCTAAAATAATTTGAAGTTTTACATTTTATATATTGAAAAAACGGCTGCTTCTGCTTCAGCAAGAGCAATTCGATCCCTGCAACTATAGAGTTTTGCTGTGAGGAGTAATCAAATGTTGCTGTACTTTATTTAGTACACTGGGACTTCGTGGGAGCATACATGTAACTCTTGTTGTGCGTTGCATCATAGATTCAAGAAGCTTTTTTTTATGAATGCCGTTTTTTCGGTTATCTAAGACTCATAAGGCTGCGAAAGATGTCGCTGTGAATATACGAGAGCCTCTTGATATTTTCATTGTCGATTCTGACCCTAACATGGGAACTTCGGAGGAGGAGGGGAATGACGACGGTACGAATGGATGCTCTCTGCTAACGATAAAAAACATGGAACGAAAGGAACATGGGTAAGACAACTTCTCTATTGATTCAGGAAAGCAGCTTTGTTTTTAAAATGGCAAAGACAACAGCATAGTTGGTATGCTGACGAAAGACTACACAGTTGAGTCACTATGCTCTCTATCGTGGTGGCCATTCACTGAAAAGAAAAAAAAACACGTAGTGCCATTGTCCTCCTTCTTCATTCGCAGTAACAATGCCATGAGGAAGTTTGAGCTCTACGATCAAGCTGCGAATGACTAGAGAATTTTCATCCCTGAGAAAAAGTGGTACCAGCACCTATTTACCCAGACGATCGAAATAGCCGCAGAAACGCATAAAGGGTCTGCAAACACACTGGAGGTTTTAGCAGACCCTCTACGCGTTGACCATTTTCCTTTTGTCGCGTAATAGCAAAAAACACTGACTGCGCCTTGTTGTACCCAAGAGAACATGTCGCGCATGACAAGCCATGATTTCCATATTACCACTTGTCATTTATGTTCGTCATACACTCACGTCACTCAATACCAAGTTTGGTGTATATCAAGCTAGCGAAACTACCGCGAGCGCGCCATGAGCGTGGCATGCAAGTCTTGTCGCACATGACAAGTCATGATTTCCATATTACCACTTGTCATTTATGTTCGTCATACAGTCACGTCACTCAATACCAAGTTTGGTGCATATCAAGCTAACGAAACGGCCGCGAGCGTGCCATGAGCGTGGAATGCAAGTCATGTCGCACATCACAAGTGATGTTTTCTATATTACCGACTTGTCATTTATGTTCGTCATACAGTCACGACAGTCAATCCCAAATTTTGTGTATACCAAGCTAACGAAACGGCCGCGAGTGCGCAATGGGCATGGCAATGTAAATCATACTTTTCATGACAAGTTAGTCATCATTTTCATGATATGACCAGCCATTTATGTTCGACATACGGTCATGTTATGCCATACAAAATTTGGTATAAATCCCATTAACGATACAGCCAGGAGAGCACAAAGTCGTAGGAGGCTAGATAGATAGATAGATAGATAGATAGATAGATAGATAGATAGATAGATAGATAGATAGATAGATAGATAGATAGATAGATAGATAGATAGATAGATAGATATGCTCGAATTCGCCGAAGATTGCCATGAAATGCTTCGCATTTAAAAAGCAGCTTCTATATTAACGAAATTCTGCAAGTGCTGTGCGATTTCGTGAGCGGAATTGTTCAGCTTTTCTTCAGGCCATGCGCACGTACCTGAAAAGTGTCGTCAAAATATGCCTTCTTCACTTTCTGCGCGCATCCCCAACATGTGCGCGTGCTGCTTCTACATTCCTCTTCGTCCACGTCTTGATCATCTGCTTCAGTCCCAGAGCACCTGTGTCGATTTGTGTGGCATGGAATGCAAGAACTTTGATGCGCGAGAGAAGAAGTAAGGGGAGATGAGAAGAAAGATAGAGAAAAAGAAAAAAGAGGATTCTGGAAGCAAAACATTTCTTGGCGAAGTGGAATTCGAGCCGCTTACCTACTTTACGAAAGTGAGCGACGTAACCACTCGATTATACAGGGTGTCCCAGCTATCACGCAGCGCGATTTAAAAAAAGACGAACGGTGTTAGGTGAAGCAGACCTAGTGCATATTGTTCCCAATATACTGTAGTAGCCGCTACTAATTTTTTCGTTAATGAGAATTAATTAATTAAGTCATAATTAAAATTGTAACTCCAAAAATACTCACCTAATTATCAAAGTGTCAATGAGGCAAATGTGGGCATGTTGAAATGACATCTATCTGTGCTACTTTCAACAACGTACTAATTGCGTGCTAATTTTTTTCTTTCGGATTCGATTGTTGCTTCATGCATGGCCTCCGAGATTGTGCGCCGGCGCGCGACCTCGGAGGCCATGCACGAAGCAGCAATCGAATCCTGAAGAAAAAAATTAGCACGCAATTAGTACGTTGTTGAAAGTCGCACAGATAGATGTCATTTCAACATGCCCACATTTGCCTCATTGACACTTTGATAATTAGGCGAGTATTTTTGGAGTTACAATTTTAATTATGACTAATTCATTAATTCTCATTAACGAAACAATTAGTAGCGGCTACTACAGTATATTGGGAACAATATGCACTAGGTCTGCTTCGCGTAACGCCGTTCCTCTTTTTTAAATCGTGCTGCGTGATAGCTGGGACACCCTGTATATAGCGGCACGCTCGTAGAGCATCGTATAGCATGGGTATAATATAGTATAGTATAGCATGAGAATGTGGTGAGAAAGAGAATCGAAGGTGAGGAGGACAGATGTGAGGGTGAAGAGGAGGGGACAGAGGAAAGCAGATAATAGAAAAGAGAGAGTGTGTAATGGAGAGAAGGAAAGACAGGAAATAGAGAAACAGGAAGAGAGAGCGAAAGAGATAAAATGAAAGAATGAGAAATATATATATATATATATATATATATATATATATATATATATATATATATATATATATATAGAGAGAGAGAGAGAGAGAGAGAGAGAGAGCGAGACAAATATATCTGCTGAGAAAATAATAGGTCGGAAAAACAGAGAAATCAGAAAAAAAGAACGAAAGAGGAACAACAATGTCATTATTCGGTGTTTAATCTACACGCTGCTTTTCTGGAAGAGAGAACACCTGAAATTATAGAGCGCAAGTTGACAAAGGAACAATACTGCTGTAACTTGGGCTCTTTTTTTAAACTCTCGTTCATATACAAGAAAGAAAAATATATCCAAAACGGGATTAGTTGGCGCTTCTCAAAATTCTGTCATTTGTGGAGTGACAGGAAGAACATCTGTGGTACGGCCGCTTTAATATATAAACGGTGCAGCTACCCCATTCTTCTAAAGAATCCGGAGAGATGGCGGGGAACTCACACATTTTTTTCGCACTGTGGCTTGCTGCAATCCTCTTGCTGTTAAGCGCATGGAGGTGCGAAGGACTACTAGGTACGTGAATGATTTTCTACACTTGGAACCGCAGATCATTTCTGATGGCCGTGTATATATATATATATATATATATATATATATATATATATATATATATATATATATATATATATATATATATATATATATATATATATATATATTGTAAGGAATAAGCGAGACAGACAGCACCCTTGCTACGGGCCGGCTGTTCTTTTTCTCGTCTTCTTCTTCCTCGCACTAGCCGCCCACGCGCCCGAACCCCAGCATCGTTCTTGGTCATTGTAATGAGAACGTGTGGTTCTCAAGGTACTTATGGTTGGGAGCGCAAACGGTCCCACCAATCGACGAGGCTGGTTGCAAGTTTATAGGAACCACACTTTATATAGAAAACACGGAAAACACGCACACACACACACAACGAGAAAACCGCGCAAAACACAAAGGAAAAGAAAATGCACACTAATAACGGTCCCTGAAGGGTCGCGTCAAGAAGTCAGTCAACGCCAGCAGAGGCTCACCCAAAGTAAGGCCGGATGCGTTGTGCGAGGCGAGTTGACGAGCGACGCAGGGTGGCTATGAGGAGGTCAGCGACGGCTTGAGAAGGCAGACGAACAACCCGGAGGCTTGAAGAGGCGAAGCGTTGGAGACGGGAGATGTCAACGGCCCCGTGAAGCCCGAAACTTCAACTCGTGGTCGCGTCCGAGAACGTCGGCACTCGGGCCCGGTCACCCGACTGTGTCGAACGCCCAACACCGTCTGCCCGTTCTTTTTCTTCCACGCACGCGACTCTTTTCCTGCCTCTCTCTTCTGCGCGTGGAATCAACGTCCTCGTCTTCGTCGTCTTCTGTCGCCGCCACACACACACAGGCGCACCCGCTCGTTGTCGCGCACACCACAGTCATGACACTCGGCCATGACTGCGAGCGCGCGCAGCTGCCGATGATGATTCTGGTGGGCGGCGCAGACTACATCCCAGCGGCCGGTCCCGGCCACGCTGCGACTCTGCTTGGGGATCTGCCTCTGTGTTACGTGGTGGGCGATGCTGGCTGCATCGTGGTGGACGGTCCTTATGTCGCTGTAGACGCAGGGGCTTGCCTTGCACCTTTGTCGACGACTCTGGCGGACGACATGGAGTGTGTCGCGGTGGTCGACAACCTCGGCCACGCTGCGACTTTGCAGGAAAAGTCTCGTGCCGTTCTCGCGTTCGGAACTGGAAGCTTCGAGGTACTCGAAGTGCCCGGCCATAAAGAGACTTAGCATTAACTCTCCGCGACGGTTCTGGCGGGCGACACTGGCTATTACGGCAAGTTCGTAGACCAATCAGTTTGTCCCGCCGCAGTTGTTGGGTCGAGCTGCAGCTGGATGTCCTGCGAGGCGTCGTGCAACTCCCTGAGTGGATCGAGCTGGTGGTTCCTGGCGAAGTGTTGCGTGCACACGAGGTGTCCCAGGAGGAAATTGTGTCCCCAGCAGAAGAGTTGGTCTGGTAGGGTTCAGTGATGTGTGGTTCATCTGGCACGAAAGGAGTGAGCCCCTCCATGTCCTCAGATGGTGACGAGCGCGAGGGCAGTATCTCCGACTGAGGAAGGTCTGGCGGCGATATTGTCGGGTCGAATACCGACACAGAGTCCGGGACCTGCATAGACGGACTACGGCCGCTCCAGTCAGGGTCAACAGCAGGAAAGTCCACGATGTTCTCCGCCGATGAACTGCGATATATATGTGTGTGTGTGTGTGTGTGTGTGTGTGTGGAGGTGCGAAGGAACACATGGTGCGTGAATGATTTTCTATACTTGCAACCGCAGATCAGTTCTCCATCCAGACGGCTTCCATGCAAAAATATTTTCAGATTCAGACATGCTCTTAATAAGAGGCCGGATTTGTAGTCAAAGACACGCTTCAGGTGCCAAGAAAAGGCAGGCAAAACACGTTTATGTCGTCAGCATTGTAAACGGAGGCAGAATAAATTTTTGAGTACATGCACGAAAGTTAAGACGAAATATGTGCGCGACGTGTACCTTACGACACAACAGGAAAAATATGTTATTCTTTAGGAACGCACAAAGGCGCCAACAGTTGAACATACCCGTGCAATTGCCCTTGTTCCGCATGGTACGCGGAATAATGTCTCTCTTTTTAACATCTAGCATGATGTAGGCACCGATTTAGGAAATAGCCATTTGTAGGCACTGATGAGCATTTAGGAACAAACGCCGAAAATGCGCATTGATAGGCACTACAAAAAAGCTACAAAAACTCTTCTCAACCTCTAATTCATGCGCATATATCCAAATGCATCTTCAGGAACGCGAGGAACAAAATAGGCATTTGCCTAAATTCCAGGTGCTTGCTTCGTTTCTGCAAGCTCCTTTATATATATATATATATATATATATATATATATATATATATATATATATATATATATATATATATATATACATTTACATTACAATTACTTCTAATAACGTCCCCTATACTTTCCTTGGCATCATTGTCTGTTAGTTCTCATTAATAATGTGTTTAACAAAACAAAAGAGCCCTTAAGTTCACACATCTGTCCTTCGTTAATAGCGAGGGTCTCGTTCTGGCAGTCTTGTTGCCTTCAGGTGCTATGCGAGGGATGATTAGTCAGCTGCCAGCTCGTAATAAGATCACGTAATACGTGACGCCTACAGGCAAAAGGAGTGTTGCACACTCGCCGTAATGGCAACAGGCGGCGTTGACTGACGCTCCCACGTTTAAATGAACATATATACCCTAAAAGTGGACGGAGGGATGACCGCCACCGTAGCTCAGTGGTAGAGCATCGGACGTGTTATTCGAAGGTCGCAGGTTCGGATCCTGCCGGTGGCAAGTTAACTTTTCGTCCACTTTTCGTCACATTTACATTACGATTACTTCTAATAGCGTCCCCTATACATTCCTTGGCATCATTGTCTGTTAGTTCTCATTAATAATGTGTTTAACAAAGCAAACGAGCCCTTAAGTTCACACTTCTTTCCTTTATATATATATATATATATATATATATATGTAGGGTGTTTCAAGAATTGTGTCCAATATCCTCAAACAATCAGGAAAATGCAATAATTCTTGCTGTTTTCACAATTCCTTTTTTCTGTAGCAACTTGATTTTAAGATCATTAAAGACGTCATTCGGGACAGTAATTAAGAAAATTAAATTAACTAGCTTTTTATTTGTGAAGTTTTCCGGTTATGTCAAATGGGAGAAACGAAAGTCTTTTGCGAAAAGCCCATCGCAGCTTTGATATTTAGAAAAGGCGCAATCTATTAATTTTTGTGGCGTATTGAAATTCAGGCAAATTCAACGGCGAAGCCGAAACCCAAGCACCGATGAGCGGAATAAGGAGACGACTAGAATGATGTCACTGTTCAAGACTATGGTTACAGAGCTGCAGTTCTTCCTCGTTCGTTAACGTATGTGTGTCATCTGTGTTACTACTGCAAGCGCAGCCCACACACCTACACAACGAAGTCGATTGATGCTTGACATAACGACGTTCACTCATTCTGGACGTCTCGGACGAATATGGCAGTTGCGCTCTTCCGCGTTTCGGTTTCGCTTTCACCGCTAAATTTGGGAGAATTTCATTACTGCGCAATTATTCCTAGAGGCCGCTTTTTCAAAATCACAAAGCTGAAATGGGTTCTTCGCATGACGGACTTCAATTAATAAGTTAATTAATAAGTTAATTAACTTATTAATAAGTTAAGACGGACTTAATAAGTTAATTAACTTGACTCTCTTAATTTGTGTCCCAAATGATGTCTTCAACCATGTTAAGATGCCTGCCGCTAAAGAGAAAAGCAACTGTGAAGACAGCGAGCAAATACCACATTATCCTGATTTTTTAACATTATTGGACACATTTCTTGAAACAACCTGTATATGTATATTTGCGCTTTTTAACAGTTACAAAACTAACTTACAAACGTTTCTGTTGAATTGCATTTTCCTTAAATGCACTGGGTCAAAGTTATACTTCACGGTCGAATTATTTTGTTTTTTTCACAAGTTAGGAACGTGTTTCGTGGCCCCCTATTATTACGATGTACTGTAAAATCTCGTTGATACATTTTTCATGGTAACTTCAAAATAAAAGTTATTATGCAAAACTTGTATTAACCAAAGAGGTTAGAAGATGAGGAAAATATGAAACTTCTTCAGCAACTAACTCTTATTCGGCAACATTCAAGTTGCCGAATTCGCGCTGCACTTTCTTGTTTTTGCGCCCAAACGGTCACATGGAAGCCAAATTTTTTCAATATAACTGACCTAGCTGCGGCCTCATCGGCTCTACAACCGGCACGTTGTGGATTGTTGGAACGTCGCTTGAGCTCGCATACTGAAGAATAAACTTAGGGTTAATTGACATATCTGTCAAGACCCACTTTTGAGGCTTGTTATCCAATCGTGGATTAAACGTGTGACCAGGAATGAAAAAGAAGAAAAAGCCTATTAGGCTCAAAAATCATATTATGCAGATTCGTGTTCAACGATATTTCACTATTTATAAACGACGTATTTTGCGCCAGCCGAAGTGAGAGTTTTCGTACGTTCGTCAGTTGAGCCGAAAATTTCTGAATGTCTACATCAGCCGAAGAGAAGTACGTTATATATAATTATATATATATATATATATATATATATATATATATATATATATATATATATATATATATATATATATATATATATATATATATATATATATATATATATAGAGAGAGAGAGAGAGAGAGAGAGGGAGATGCTAGTGTCTGCTTGGCACATACGCGCCTTGTGTGCCGCATTTCGCCAGGTGTTGCCCGGAAGGCAACGGCGCTTCTTCAGTCCTAAACACCTGCACAGTTCAAAGCAGCAGAGAAACGACGAGGACCAGCGCTACTAGTTGTTACAATTACCGTGACCTCCGCGATCAGCTCCAGCAGTGCCGCAGGAGATATTCGCGGAGGTCACGCAATAACACCCGTACCCGTTTATTTGCAGACGAAGAAGCGATCAAGAAAAGCTGCAAGCCCTGGGAGACGTTCGGCTGTGGAAGTGCACGTCCAACATGCAAGGAAAACACATGCGGCGAGGAGAGGCGTGGTCCTTGTACCTTAGAGTGTTTACCCGGTTGCTGGTGTACCGGCAAGATGTACCGCCGAAAACGAGATAACAAGTGCGTCCCGAAACATGAGTGTCTGCTATGAGACTTTTCGTTTGTAGGGTGGTATGCCTGCAATAGGTGTACATTTGTGGTATGACGATTTTACGTATAATAAAAATACATTGTTTTGCCCAAGCCAACCAAATTATTTGTCAGTACTACCGAGCTGCCCAACAAATTAATAATATTTCCGTTATTTAAATAAAGAATATTTGTATGAAGGCACGCAAATTTTTTTTACAGAGAAAACATTGACATATCACTTTGTGCATTCCTTGCGCGCGATACATCTTGGACATACTACTCTGCATTTGAACTACGCAGATTAAATGTTGTTGCCTTATTTCAATTGCGTAAACGTCAATATTAAGGCTGAAATTATTTTTCCATGCGCCCAATAAGAAACTGGCAAGTTTAGGTGGACTGGTGACAAGGCCTACTCAGGAAATCGCGAAAGCACTTCGACCCCCCCCCCCCCCCCCAGTTTTTACCAAAGGAAACCATTTATACCCACGTTCTCTCAGCCTAGCATAAACTCCTGAATTTGCTTGTCATTGTAAGGACTGTATCCTGACAAGGTCAACATGTCCACTAACGCATCGGACTAAAGTTCCCCTAAACCAGCTATTTCAAGAGCAGGATTAAACTGTCTGACTTGCCAAAATGCATCGAGCGTAACGGCCCACAAGACCTCCAACATCTTTTGTATGACTGCAGGCGATGCGCATCCGAGAGACAGTCTCTGAAGGCGGCATTACACCTTCAACGTGATTCGTGCTTACAACTGTGGCACTGTCTGCCTAGCTATGCACAAGAACTTCAACGAAATCGTTGAAGCGCAGACATTATCACAACTTGTAAGGCTGTCTTCCACTGATGCTGGGCGACGTTTATTGGCACCTCGGGCTCAAACCTTCCGTTACCCAACAAAGACAGTACAGCTCCGCGAGGAGTTGCGCGCTAAATTCACAATATCCCCGATACCCCCGAAATATGCACCTCAAAAAATTACACCATCTCCCGCTAAAGTGAACCATGTGTAGATGCGAAGCAGCGGGCGCTAACGCTTACACTGGCGGCGGCGTTGACGCTGGCGCTCATCGCAGCGTTGCGCAGGAGAGAAAACTGGGGAGGCGCAAAGCACGCAGTGATGGAGCGGTGTTTCCTACAGGAACATGCCAATCGCTGCTAATGGGCAATGAGAGACAGAAGACTCCGACTGGACACAGAGACCCGCCGTCCGCTTTTAGTTAACGCGCACGCTGCGAATGTTGATTGTTCAACAACGCACAGGAGAAATCTCCCACCGGCACCACCTTGCAGGTCAAGATCCAGTGCCATATATATGGGGTGGCCAGTGAACGGTTGTGCAGCGCTAGCAGTCAGTTTTTTCAACCAAGAAACTCGCTAGCAGACGCTGCCTGCGTCGGCATCGCGAGGCGAGAGGAGAGGAGAGAGAGGGGGGGGGGGGGGACGCGCATGCGCAGTGGTAGTGTGGACGCCGCGGGCAGGGATGCCTTAGAGGAGAGAGGGGGGGGAGCGTAGGAGGGGAGAGAGGAGGGGAGGTGCATGCGCAGTGAGGGTGTGGTTGCCGCAGGGAAGGGATGCCTAGAGGAGAGAGAGGGGGGAAAGGAGGTTTTTATTTTTATTTTTTTTCAAGGGGTTTTCGCATGCGCAGTAAGGGTGGTCACGCCGCACACCACCACCACCACCACCGGATTAAGCTTCGCCACAAGATGCTTCACATCTAATAATGTGTGTGAAGGCAGGCACGGGGGGCGAGCCCTGCTCAGTACCGCTGCCGCTATGGAGGATAACGTGGCATTCTTAGACGAAGTGCAGTGCGGTTACTCGGATCACTTTTGTATCAGTAGTCAGCACACTTAAAGGCGACCATTTGTCGTCACTGACTTTTTGTCGTACACGCGAACGCAGATCGCCCTGAACAAGTTGCGGTAGCACTCGCTCGTGCTACCACCTACCGCACAGCTCTTTACACAGATTCGCGAGTAACCAGCCAAGCCTTCATGACGGGTTCCGTGTGCCACGAAGCCGCTCGAGTTCTCTCTGCTGCCAATTTGACAGACAAAAAGCACACCTTGTGGTTCCCGGCGCACGTTGGCCAACACGTACACGGAACCGTCCTTAATGCCAACCACTTGGCACACTGCCTGACGCGAGGTCTAACATTCCACGTCAAGAAGAGCCACTCGGAGGCTAAGGACGCAACATGGTACTATCGAGATTCCCTCCCTAACCTTTCATGAAGTTTGCAAGCACTATCAGTTGGAACGGTGGAAGTTCTCCTGCAAATTCGTGCGGTTTTCTTGTGAAACGTCGAGAAGACCTTCCTGGACGGTTCGGAACTTTATCAGGTAGGTAGCAACTTTATCAGGTACGTACTATCGTGATGTAAAGAAACGTGAACAGCGGAAAGCGCGGCTTTCGACTTAGATGAACTGCGACATGCCTTGACGGTCGCTAGGCAAAACCTGTGCTTTCATCCGGCGTCACCGTTGCGCTAGAATCCCCCCTCCGGCTTGCGCTCACGCCTGGCACTCATAACACACACGCGGTGCGAAAGTGCCAGCCAGAGGCGCTATGCAGGATGGCCCGAGCTTGGCGAAACTCGGTATCTTTGCGAGCTCTGGCGTCAACCCTTTTTAGGAGCGCAGCTCCTTCGGCCCGGACCCCACCGTTACCACTGTCGGAGCTCCCCGCCGCATCAGCGCTCGCAACCCTCTCCCACCTGTCTCCCTCTTTCTTCGTCTCTGCCCTCTGTCCTCTTCCCTCCAACCGGCGAACGCGCGCTCCCGTCACCAAGCACCGCAGACGCTCTCCGCGCGTGCGGCGCCAACAACACGCGCGGCGCAAAAAACACTTCGCGACAGTAAACGACAGTAAAAATCCCACTTGAGATTAGTTAGGGGTCCTCACAGAACATGGATAGAGAATGAAACACCGCGCGCGGCGTTCCGTTGCCGCCGTTGAAGCTTCCGTTGCCGCTGTCGTTGCCGCTGCT
Organism: Rhipicephalus appendiculatus; assembly: GCA_030522465.1. Taxonomy (NCBI): domain Eukaryota; kingdom Metazoa; phylum Arthropoda; class Arachnida; order Ixodida; family Ixodidae; genus Rhipicephalus; species Rhipicephalus appendiculatus. The sequence continues at coordinate 1,017,713 of JALIZH010032942.1, read as the reverse complement.
CGCGCCCATCTCCCACCTGTCTCCCTCTCCCTGCGCTGCGCGCGCTGCACATTCACTCGCTCAGTCGTTCCCGCCAACGAGCGCAGAAAACGCTCTCCCCCTCGCCCCGCTCTCACCCTACCACCTTCATGAAAGCCAGCAGCGGGATCAGACGCATAATCGTTTGCGTCCCACTTCTAAGGAGCATCGCGCATCGGTTGTATTCGCACACGGCACAACTGTTAGTTTTTGAACGAGCCAACAGTAAGAAAAGGTCAAATCTAGCACTCAGCGCGCGCTGCGTACCGTTGGTTACGATGGAATGCGGCGTCACGTCAAGGATGGTCGGTGTTTTCAAACCAGCTTTCATTTGTTTGTCATTGCAGTGAGTGCAGAAGTGCACCCATGCAATAAAAGTGTCAGAAACTTTTACTCATGATACTTTTTAAAAGCGCGGGCTGTTTAAGTTCATTTTATCAGCTTTTAAAGTCTGCGCTAAGTATCCCTTAGGTTAATCAGCACCGTGGCCTCTGAGGTTAGTTCCGGCCGAGCGCCTCATAACATCGCGACCGTAAGGCCACCTGTATAATCATCATGGTCGACCTTTACGTTGTAGCACGCTGCTCGACCGGCGAGCGCTTCCTTCGTCGTCTTCATCGTATGCTAGCTCCGCGAATCCGTATGACCGGCTGATTAGCTAATTGGATGGTTAATATACCTAGATGATTAGGTCAGGACATGCTATGGCCAAGCTAATTAATAAAAGTCATGCTATGACTGAGGTAATTAAGCCACACCCTAATAAAACCAAGCCAAGGAAGCTGTGTAAAGCTAAAACCGTGCAAAGGACCATGCTAATGAACGCGACGTTAATTACGAGCGCGCTTAGTGAATCAAACCTAACTATACCTTACTAATATGATGTTTATTAAAATTGTACAAATTAAGATTATGTTAATTAGCTCCACACTAATCAAAACATTTCTAAATACACCAGGGGTAATTATTGTCGTTTTAATTAGGAACTGGTCAATCAAGACAAAACTGTTCAATATCATGTTAATTGAGCCCTAGCTAATTAGTATCATCAGAATTAAGACCGAACTGACGCGGTCTTCACTTCGAAGCAGACCGAGCCGACTGAGTAGACGACCGACTTTTTAAAGACGATAGTCTTTCTTGGGATACTTCAACGCAGAAATTTTGGTCCATCTGTCTGTCTGTCCGTAACCCGATTCAGCTATTCGGCCAAAGTTTGACTACTTACTGAACGCCCAGCCAACTTGAACATTAGTTTTCGTGCATCCTTGTGAACATTGTCGATCAAAAAGCAAATATTACGCATATCTGAGGCGCAACAACAATACGGAAGTATTAAGTGGCGTGTTCTTTTATAGAAAATACATAGATACTTAATTCTAAAGACCCTAGTGTTTCTTAGGCTGCGCTGAAAATGCGGGCTGCCTCGCAAAAGCGAAGAGCCGTCGTCTATCTCCGAGGTCGCGCGAAGTGCCGCGTGTTTCATCCGACGCGCGATAGCTGGCGCAGTCTGCCCTCGTCGCTGCAAACAAGAGAATCTCTTTTCGTGGTCTCTCTGCGCGACTTCTCAGCTTTTTACACGGTGCCAAAAACACCGCGCTTGCGGCGAGAAGACGCTTGGTCATGCCAGGACGGAAATGGTCGAGAACAGCATCACAGGTGGCCGCGGATGAGACCAGGACTCATATAGTACGAGCGGCAGAAGACTATCGTCTTTCGATGACATTTGCAGCGAAGCACGCAGATACGCGGCCAATTTTTTTAAGTCGGTCGTCTACTCAGTCGGTTACGGTCACAGTCACAGTTTCGCCGCAAGGGCAAAACAATGAATGCGCTAGAAAGAAATTGGAATGTCACACGAAGGTCGACCAGCAGCTCGATACTTGCAGCTACCCGCTGAAGCACTAAGAAGGACACTCGAAAAGGACACGCAGGTATAAACAGGACAAGCGTGAACTAAGAACTATCACAGTTGTTACGCCTTTGTGTTTGAGCAACGCGCCGCAAGCGTCGACAACGCAGAACCCGACGCGCCGAGATATTTCTTCTTATAAAGCCCGGCGCGCGGAATAACCCCTCTGCGTTACCAGCCACGCGGTGCTGTCTGACGCAAGGTGTGGGTGGTGTTCTCTCTTTTTCTTTCGTTCCAGATCACGAGTGGGTACCGAAAGGGGCCCCTCTTTCGTGCGCGTCTCAAGGGCAGTTTTCAAGTTGAAAGAAAATGTAGGAGCATTGCGTGATGGAAGACACACTCAAGCCCCTGCAAGATCTGCATACCGCCAGCGGTAAATAGTGTCTATGAATGGCTTGCCGTTATTTTGCCGCCTCATGCACGGCGTGTGGCTCACTGGTCACTGGTTCAAATCCCCGGTCGGGTGCCTTGGAATTTTTTTCTTTGTGCCTTTTTATATATATGATACATATCCGGGGCATGACGGCGACGGCAAAAATCAGCTGAGAGTGTCCATATAATTGCTATCGCAATAAAAGGTGCTAGAAGCTAGGTGATCCCAAGCACCAATATGACTCCAGCCTTCCACAAGTACTGGAAGCTGACCACATTATTTTCTTTGCAAAGAAGCTGCTGCCTAGCATACACCGCATAAAACGCATGACAGTCAAAAGTTGAACTAGGGCCTACTCAGTATCAATGAGTTTGTACCCGAGTTCACGCGTCCATCAGTTTGATTGACAGACGCCCGCGGCGAAGATTAGGACCGCCCACCGCGTTTGCGCTAGATGAGGAGCAGTGCTCACGCCGCAACGGCAGCGAGCGGAACTATTCATTTGTAAGCTTTATCACGCAGACTATGCACACACGCACGAGTAAGTAAAAGTTATATCATCACGTGGCTATGATGGCTCGCATTAAGTTTCACCGCGTTCACGACGTACCACTCAAAGCCGCGTTGCCGCCATGATGCGAGCGTTGCTGGTGACAACCTGTCCGTATATTTCTATTCTATAGAAGCGAAACGAGCTGCACGATAGGGCTGCGTGTGCAAACTTCTTGCCTTCGAGAGTGGCAATTTCCGTGCTGCAGGAGGAACGAAAGAACTGACCCGAAAGAGGACAAACGCCCACGAACACGCCTGTGGGAGGCGCGATGTTGAGCTGGCAAAAAGATAGCGCGACTATGAAAAAAGATAGCACGACACCCATTTATGTACACCACTCGCCGCCGCCACATCTCTCGCGGATTTCGCTGCTTTTACCACCGAAATGTGTAGGTAATAGAAGCTTGGCCTAATAAGCGAACAAACACGGGAACTTCTCTGGTATTAAACAGTGCTGCCATACCATTGTTATAGTCGTGCTCGTTAACAGACAGGTCTGACGCAGACGACATAATCTATACTTTATTTGCCTTATTTAGTACTGCGGACACACACACACACACGCGCACACACACACACGCACACACACACAGACACACACACGCACGCACGAAGGCAGGCAGGCAGGCAGGCAGGCAAATAACTTTATTTCGATCCGGAGACGACGCTCAGTCCCCCCCTTAGAAGGCGACATCGGTGGGCCGCATCCACGACAGGACGGGGAGATGCATCTCCTCGGACACGTCAAGGGCTCTCTGGATAGCCCTTAGCTGGTCGTCTCCCCTCGTCGACCCGGGGCTCTCGCGCAGTGCAGGACATTGGCCACAGCATGTGTTGTTAAGTGCAACGCGGGTTACCACAGCGAGGGCAGATCGACTCTACATTACATTCATGTATTTAGAACATTTAAGAGTTCATGCGTATGCCGCTGTCTGTAAGAGACGTAGAGTGATAGACTGACCTCTGTTTACATTTGAATGCGAGAGGGGGAACTTCCGCCGTTCCAACTGATAGTGCTTGCAAATTTCATGTAAGGTTGGGAGGGGATCTCGATATTACCATGTTGCGTCCTCAGCCTCCGAGTGGCTCTTTCTGACGTGGAATGTTGGACCTCGCGCCCGGGAGTGTACCAACCCGTTGACGTTAAGGATGGTTCCGTGTACGTGTCGGCAAACGTGTACCGGGAACCAGATGATGTGCTTTTTGTCTCTGAAATTGGCAGCAGAGAGAAATTGAGCGGCTTCCCGGGATACCGAACCCGTCATGTAGGCTCGGGCGGTTGCTCGCGAGTCTGTGTAAATAGCTGTGCGGTAGGTGGTATCGCGAGCGAGTATTACCGCAACTTGTTCAGCGCGATCTGCGTTTGCGTGTGCGACAAAAAATCAGCGACGACAAATGGTCGCCTTTTAAGCATGGTGACTACTGACGCTGCGTCTAAGAATGCCACGTTATCGTCCATAGCGGCTGCGGTAGTGAGCAGGGCTCGCACTCGTGCCAGCCTTCACCCCGCAGTATGTGTGGGGTGCATATTTCGGGGTATCGGGGATACTGTGAATTTAGCGCGCAACTCCTCGGGGAGCTGGCATTGTCTTTGTGGGGTAACGGGAGATTTGAGCCCAAGGTGTGCCAATAATCGTCGCCCAGCATCAGTGGAAGACAGCCTTACAACTTGTGATAATTTCTGCGCTTCAACGATTTCGTTGACGGTGTTGTGCATATACCTAGGATGACATAATACCGCAGTTATAAGCACGAGTCCCGCTGAAGGTGTAATGCCGCCTTCAGAAACTGTCTAGATGCGCATCGCCTGCAGTCATACAGAAGATGTTGGAGGTTGTGTGGGCCGTTACGCTCGATGCATGTTGGCAAGTCAGACAGTTTAATCCCTGCTCTTGAAATAGTTGGTGTAGGCGAAGTTTAGTCCGATGCGTTTGTGGACATGTTGATCTTGTCTGGATGCAGTTCTTACAATGACAAGCAATTTCAGGAGTTGAAGCTAGGCATTGAGAACGTGTGTATAACTGGTTTGGTTTGGTAAAAACTGGGAAGTCAAAGCGCTTTCACGATTTTTGAGTAGGTCTTGTCACCAGTGGACCTACAGTTGCCAGATTCGTGTTGGTTGATTGGGAAAATAATGTGAGCCTTAAGAGTTATCTTTACGCGATTGAAATAAAGCAAGAACATTAATTCTGCGTAGTTCAATTGCAGAGTCGTATGTCCAAGATGTATCGCGTGCAAGCAGTCCACAAAATGATATGTAAATATTTTTGCTGTAAAAAATATGCGCGCACTCATACAAATATTATTTATTTAAATAAAGGAAATATTGTCACTTGGTTGGGCTACTCGCCGATTGTGACAATTAACTTGGATGGTTAATTACTGCAGAACGATGTTTCTATTTTTTTATTAATCGTCATATCGTCATTCCACGAACCTACACCTTCTGCAAGCATTGCATTCCAAAACGACAAGTCTCACAGCAGACACTCATGTTTTGGGACGCACTTGTTGTCTCGTTTTCGGCGGTACATCTCGCCTCTACACCAGCAACCGGTAAGACAGAGTAAGGTACAAGCACCACGTTGCCTCTCCACGCCGCATTTGTTTTCGTCGCATGCTGGACTCCCACTGTTGCAGCCGAACGTCTCCCCGGGTTTGCAGCTTGTTTTCATCACTGCAAATGAAATGGGTCTGGCGTTATCGCGTGACCTCCGCCAATAGCTCCTGCACCACTGCCTGAGCTAATCACGGAGGTCACGTTTATTGTAACAAACTAGTAGCGGCGGTCCTCGTCGCTGTTTTGGTCTTTCAACGGTGCAGCTGTTTAAGACTGGAGCAGCGCCGTTGGTTTCCGCGCAACACCTGGTGACTATGCGGCGCAGAAAGCGTGTCTGTTCCAAGCAGGCCCTAGCTTCTCTCTCTTTATATATATATATATATATATATATATATATATATATATATATATATATATATATATATATATATATATATATATATATATATATATATATATATATCTGAAATTCTTCTCTTCGGCTGATCTGGGAATATTCATAAATATTCGGCTCAACAGACAAACTCACGAAAATTGCTATTTCTGCCAACGTGAAATAAATGCCTCGTTTATGAATAGTGAAATTTCGTTGACACGAATCTCCATAGCATTAGTTTGGGCCTAATACGTTTTTTTTTCATTCCTGGTCACGGTTTCATACACGATTGGATAACACGCCTCAAAAGTAGGTCTTGACCGAGATGTCAATTAACCCTACGTTTATTCTTGAGCATGCAAGCTCAAGCGACGTTCCTACAATCCACGATGTGCACGTTGCCGAGCCGCTGAGGCCACAGGTAGATCAGTTATATTGAAAAAAATTACACCATCTCCCACTAAAGGGGAACCATGAGGAGATGCGAAGCAGCATTGGGGGGTGCACACCAAGTTTCCGTTTACTTTCCCTCGGCCGTCGAAGCCAAGAGTTGGCGTCGAGCTACCCCATCCGCTACAGAGAGACAACGCGAGTCTGCGGCGAGGGTAGCGAGGCTTTCGAGACAACTCCAATGAGCGGGAATCGACGGAGCGACCGCACGATTCAAGCGAGACTTCCTCGACCGAGCGCACGCGCTTATATGAAATGCGGGAGGGAGAGGAGGGAGTGGGTTTACAGGCTGCAGCGCGGGGGGAGGAGATGAGAGAGGGCGACCGAACGCCTGCTAAACGCCCACGTAAAGGAGGAGAGTGCGCGGCCGCAGCGCCGGGAGGAGGACAGAAGGCGACCGAACACCTACGTAAAGGAGGAGAGTGGGAGAGAGAGTAGGCGCATGCGCAGTAAGGGTGGTCAGGACGCACACCGGATTCAGCTCAGCGATGCTTCGCACCTAAAAAATATCGCTTCCAAGTGACCATTTGAGGGCAAGAACAAGAAAGTGCAGCGGAAATTGGGCAACTTGAATGTTGCCCAATAAGAGTGACTTGCTGAGGAAGTTTCATATTTTCCTCATCTTCTGACCTCTTTGGTTAATAGAAGTTTTGCATAATACGTTTCATTTTGAGGTCACCATGAAAAACGTATCAACGAGATTTTACCGTACATTGTAACAATAGGGGGCCCCCCAAACACGTGCCTAACTTGTGAAAAAACAAAATAAGCCAAAGCGAAGTGTAAAACTTTGGCACAGTGCGCTTATGAAAATGCAATTCAACAGAAACATTCGTAAGTTAAAGATTTATAACTGCCAAAAGCTATATATATATATATATATATATATATATATATATATGTGTGTGTGTGTGTGTGTGTGTGTGTGTGTGTATGTATACGACGTCGTCAGATTAAGTAGGTCTGTTACAATGCAGCCGCTGTTATGAGCTCACGTGTCGACCTATCCGTGCAGCAGATAGTACACTCAAAATAAAAAGGAATTGATAATCTGTTGCAATAGACTGCGTCAACATGACTGACATGCGATAGGTACATGAATATGCAAGTTTGAATGTCCCTTGCGTATCAACACGTGGTGCACAGTATGGTCGGTAGGGGATGGGAAAATAGCTCTGTAGCAAACAAATCACACAAAAAAAGGCAAACCCAGCACGTACAAATAACTTACTAATATAGAAAAGCCGTGTTATCTTTGTGCGAAGCGTATCAAGCACTTGGAATTTAAGAAAATACTCATATTATTACTCGCGTTCCTCTAGCTGCATTTGGATATATGCGCATGAATTAGAGGTTGAGAAGAGCATTTATAGCGTTTTTGAAGTGCCTATCGATGCGTATTTTTTGCGTTTGTTCCAAAATGCTTAGCAGCGCCTACAAATGGCTATTTTCTAAATCAGTGCCTATATGAACACTACTTAACCTTAAATTGCACTGTCTTGTGCAGTTTGAGACCGTTACTCATGTTACCAGCAGCATTGAATGTTCGGAACTGTATAGCCGTACGCCGCCGCGCTCACATGTCACGAGTGGTTGGTGGATGCGAAACCGTGTAGAACCTTCAGGGGAAGGGAGAGTGAAAAGCAAGCGAAAGAAAAGTGTGTTGTGCAGGTGACTTGCGTTTCACTTGTAATTTATTTCTTAAGGTGTTCACCAACCCTACACGATCAGACAGCGCCAATACGAGGCATCCCTCCCTTTTGGTATTTTTAGCTGGCTGGATATCTGCTCCTGTGGTGCTCTTCTTAGCTATGCCGAAAATATAGAAACCCGGGAGTGTTTTAATTCGACGGTGGACACTTGATACATCATGCCAAATGATAAAAGGAGGAACCGTATTCCGCGAACCGTGCGGAACAAGGGCAATTGCATGTTCAGCTGTTGGCGCCTTTGTGCGTTTCTAAAGAATAACATATATTTCCTGTCCTGTCGTAGGCCCAGGTCTCGCACATATTTGCTCTGAACTTACGTGCATGTACGCAAAAATTTATGTGCCTACGTTTACAACGCTTGAGTCCAAAAACGTGTTTTGCCTGTCTTTTCTTGGCACCTGAAAACGTTTCCTAGACTAAAAATCCGGCCTCTAATTAAGAGCGTGTCTTCTCTCAAAATATTTTATACCGAAGCCGTCTGCAGGGACAGGAGTGGCCTCACACCATTCCTAGAAGGGCGAAGACAAACTATACTGTGCAGGGAATTACTATATATATAATATATATATATATATATATATATATATATATATATATATATATATATATATATATATATATATATATATATTATTCTGTTTCCCACTGCTTTGCAAGATTAATTTATGTATCATAGGTGTACACGTTGGAGATGATTCGATATCGTGCTTATATATAACACTTAATGCGCCATTTGCAGTTGCGAATTAAAATTTTCATCCACCTTATTCTTAAAGGTCATAGGGTGCTGAATATGTTAAAAAGCCCCTTACCGTTACCGGACGGGCGTTTAATTAAAACATTTTCAGCACCTTCGGACAATTAAGAAATAGGGGGGCTGAAAATGTTGAAATTCCTCCGGAAATGGTGACTGAAGTGTCATTTATGGGCACAATGTCGAATCTAACGCGTACACCTAGGATACATCATTTCATCATAAAAACCACTCATAAACGATCACGCATCGGCCGATACCTGATGCATCATAAAAACATCTTAAGTAAACTGTACCTTAAATATGCCGTTAATTATTATTAGGACCATGTGCATTAATTATCAGAAGCCAAACACAACGCCCCAATACTGTATTGCAGGCCATCGACGACATTATAATTCTGCCCCTTGGGACTATGAAGCGGTTGAATATAACCTGCCCTATGTGGTCCAAGGGGGGAAGATACCGTTCCATAAAATTAGCACTATTGCCCTTTTTGACGTTATATGCAGCAGTATTACCAAAACAAGTGACAAGCTGTTGTATGACTTGCATTATTCGCCGCCGAAAAGCCCCCCGCTAGAATCTTGCGCTGACCTGCTATGCAGTAAAGGCGAAGCAACGGCACACTTTCTACTACCTTGTACGTGACGCAAAGGAAGATGCTAACTTCAACGCTTGGCAGGCATCGAACTAACACCACTTAGTGAAAATCGCATTTTGTCAGCAATGTGCGACCAAACAGTGTCAAAAACTGCCACAAGGGCGGTTCTAGATAATCTCAAAAGCACTGGACTGGATACCAAGCTGTAGGGTACTGTGCTAAGTGGCTACTGTACATACGTACCACCTCTTCCTGTCCCCATCATCACCCTTCATCCCTCTTTTTTCCCCTTCCCTTATCCCCGGTGTAGAGTAGCAGGCTACAGCGCATAAGCTCTGGCTGACCTCTCTGCCTTCTAATAAATTCTCACTCTCTCTCTCTTGTAGTTGTTCAGTTGCAAAATTTTTTTTCTCCCTTAAAGCAAAAACTACTCTTTTGAAACATTCTGTATGTCTTACCGACAAAGCATACTGTGCAACAATATATAAGTCATATTTTTACTTGGACCGCTACATTGAGAAAATGAAGCCTCAATATGAGTCAAAATGCCATTTTTCCCAAATTTGTCATAATATTATGGCAATGCTTTTGCTTCATACGCTCCCGTAGTATTTGTATCATTTATTATATGAACACATAAAACACATAATGGGAATATATTACTCCCGAAAAAGTCTTTGCTTTTTATAAAATACGCTAAACATGCCGCATATTGCAATTTTTTTCAAGGCCGAAAATAAAAAAAAATTAAGACAAAATTGAATAAACTATCATAGTCATGAAAGATCAGCGCCTTAATATTATGGAAAAAAGTTGTTTCGTAGTAATTGCTCAGACTAGTAATTTTATACAAATTATTTATCGCGACACAGTTTTACTTGGGTGCCCAAAGTTCGAAGCGCCCTCTAGGCAACATAAAAATTTTTTACGGAAAATAATGCCTCAATAACTACTTATCACATTATATATATATATATATATATATATATATATATATATATATAGTGGGAAAAGAATCACGCGGACCCCGATAGAATTATGAACAAGAAATAAAATACGACTTTCGTTGGTTTGGCACTGTATATTCTTACTAACGTTTCGTCTGGTGGACCAGACTTTGTCAAAATATTCTTACTAACGCTGGCGGATCCAGACTTTGTCAAAGTCACTTTGACAAAGTCTGGTCCACCAGACGAAACGTTAGTAAGAATATACAGTGCCAAACCAACGAAAGTCGTATTTTCTTTCTTGTTCATATATATATATATATATATATATATATATATATAAATGATCAGCGGTTTTAAGTGTAGAAAATCATTCACGTACCGAATCCTTCGCACCTCCATGCGCTTAACACCAAGAAGACTTGCAGCAAGCCAAAGTGCGAAAAAAATGTGTGAGCTCCCCGCCATCTTTCTGGTTTCTTGAGAAGAATGGGGTAGCTGCACCGTTTTATATTCAGCTGGCCGTACCACAGATGTTCTTTCTGTCGCTCCACAAGCGACAGGATTTTGAGATGCGCCAACTAATCCCTTTTTTGGAAATCTTTTTTCTTTCTTGTATATCAGCGAGAGTTTCGTGAAAAAGCCCAAGTCACGGCAGTATTGTTCCTTTGTCAACCTTGCGCTCTATATGTCAGGTGTTCCCTCTTCCAGAAAGGACAGTGCGTAGATTAAACACCGAAGAATGACATTCACAGCGAGAGAAAGAATCCTTTAGAAAACAACGAAACACGCCTAGAATGGAACGCCGTTTTTGTCATGTAGATATTCATTACTTAGCGATGGACTGCCCGTTATTCCGTTTCCCAAGATAGGTTTAAGGTTAACTGCAGAAATCATGCTAAACTTTGGTTCCTCCCTTTTAAAACATTGCCAGAGGTAGGGCAGGGTAAAGGTACTTTGAAATTGTATCGCGATACGATACAAGATACTCGGGCAAGAAGTATCGGAGATACAGATACAAGATACTTCCGGAATGAATGTATCCAATACGATACTTCTCACTTGTATCTTAAGATACTTCGATACATTTGGAAATTGGCTATTATAGATCTATATAATCCCACCTAAAATACCTATGTACAGAAGTGTTTGCTTGAAAATGTCATAACTGCGACCAACTTTGTTTATTTTAATGAAAGATCTGTTTGAGTCCGGAAAGTTATCTTTTTCTTGCTTAATGTATATTAGTTTCATTCCTAAATAAATTATTGGCATTTGTTTACTTGACATTGACCCTTGTATTTGCTGGGTGTCGCTGCTCTACTTGGCGACCAGCTTGCGGGTTGACGTCTAATTGCAAGAGCTTCAATAATGCCTGGTTCACGGTGGCGGCAAGCCTGCCGTAACGGCGCGGTGCCGTAGACCGTCGGCCGCCGCCGCCCGCGAGAGAGCTGTTCAAAGTGCACGGCAAGCTCCGCCGGCGAGGCATTCGGGCCTCCGAAAAACATGGCTGCACTTCCGAATCCAGCTGTTGCTCACCTCGAATCTATCAAGCGGCCGCCGTGCGCTCAATAGCTTGTGAGCTGCGAACTGATGCTTCCATTCGCTTTAGACTCATGTCCTCAAGCTTCGACAACACTGTGTTCGAATCGATTCGGCACCGTTTTTGAGAGCCATACTCGAATAATCGATGTTGTAGGCTTAGCAAATAGCGTTGGGCGCTTCCGGAATCTCGGAGGGCATAAATTACGCGTCTACTAGTTGTTTCTAATCTTGGATAGCTGGCGCCACTTGTCCAGGCGCGAGCTTCTTGACATGTTCTTCGGTTTAACGCTGCGCGTTTTTCAATGCCAGACAAACTAAAACGCTCTGTTAACTGCTGGAACGATGCCGGGCAACGACGCGGACGACATTCGCACTTTTAGCGTGAGAACCGCCGAGCAAGAAGCAAGCAGCTCGAAGCGTCCCGCAGCAGACGCGGACGACAGGAAAGCCGAAAGCAGTCGACGCCGCTCACCGATGGAGCTCCTCCGTCGCTGATTGGCCACGTCGCTTTCCGGCAAACGGAAAACGGCACGAAAATGGGTCTCGGACCTATTCTCCGAACGGCAAAGAACGGCAGACGTGCGCGAACGAAACAGCCCGCGCACGGCGGCCTGAGAACGTCAAACGGCAAACGGCGAGCCGCCGTGCCGCTACCGTGAACCAGCCATAAGAAGCCTCCGCAAGATGGCACAAATACCGGTGCAGAGTCTTACTTTGTCCGTAAGCGTATCACTGTTTTCGTAGTAGCGCATCAGCCTACAGGTGTAGAACAGCAACTATGGTGGTAGCAATCTTTTTGTGAAGCATCATGTGAGGACGATAATTACGGAGTCAGCGCTCACAGTTCACTTAAGACATAAAACTGCAGTGATTTTTCATATTCTACCTATCAAAATACGTAAAATGTTTGTTGGCAACATATTCACAAACGTGCAATGTTTTACCATTTCCTCTCCCAGAGAACTTATGCCGCCCAAAAGCTTCCTGGATGTATTTTACATGGCAAAAAGCGTCGCAGGATATCACTGCTACTCACACTATTGCAAGTTCTAGCCTGCTTATCTGCTTTTTTTGTAACACAAAAAAGGACTTTACAGGGACCTAATAAAGTAAAGTGAATACCCCTAAGTCAAATAGCAAGGAAGTTCCGCAATAAAATATGACTAAGTGAATAAGTAGAACAAATCATTAAAAAAACGAGTGCTTAACCGAATGGCATATCGTTTACCGTCATGGGGCGTTCATTATCGTGTTTTTATATTGCGCTTAGTTGGTTGATTAACTATGGTCAAATATGCAACATTTTTATTATTCCCTTTAGGGCAGAGTGCGCTTCGCCACATCGTAGAACGCCTTTAAAACAACCGAAGCAATTGTTTTTTGGCGGCGTATCTATAAGATACAAGTATCTACGATATTGTCCAGCCCTAGCCACAGGGATGTCTTTAATGCTGTTTATAATTTTATTCAAGCCACTAAACCTGTCCCAATCGAATCTATACTTTAGCAAATATTCGCACAATAGCAAAGAAGGAAGTAACTTTATTCTGAGAGCTGGTGGGCCTGTTCAAAATCTCCGCCTGGATGACGGTCAGGAGGTACGGCAACTTTGCACCAGGGGTGCGATGCCGAAGAAAGTGCGGAGCTGAGAGGCCTTCGTGGTTCCTCTTTCTTCCTTTTTTCTGATTTCTCTGTTTTTTCGGCCTATTGTTTTCTGAGCAGATATATTTCTGTGTTTGTCTCTCTCTCTCTCTCTCTCTATATATATATATATACATATATATATATATATATATATATATATATATATATATATATATATATATATTTCTGTCTCTTTCTTTCTTCCTCATTCTTTGATTTTATCTCTTTCGCTCTCTCTTCCTGTTTCTCTATTTGCTCTTTTTCCTTCACTCCATTACACTCTCTCTTTTCTATTCTCTGCTTTCCTCTGTCCCCTCCTCTTCAACCTCACATCTGTCCTCCTCCCCTCCATTCTGTTTCCCGCCACATTAATGCACTATACTATACTATACTATACCATGCGATACGATGCACTATACGAGCATGCCTCTATAATTGGAGTGGTTGCGTCGCTCGCATTCCTAAACTGGGCACGCAGCTCGAATTCCCACCTCGCCAAGAAAATTTTCCTTCCAGACATCTCTTTTTCTTTTTCTATATCTTTCTTCCCATCTCCCCTTACTTCTTTTCTCGCGCATCAGAGTTATTGCATTCCATGCCACACAAATTGACACACGTGCTCTGGGACTGAAACAGATGATGAAGACGTGGAGGAAAAGGAATTTAGAAGCAGCGCGCGCACATGTTGGGGAAGCGCGCAGAAAGTGAAGAAGGCATATTTTGATGACACTTTTCAGGTACGTGCGCACGGCCTGAAGGAAAGCTTAAAAATTACGCTCACGAAATCGCGCAACACTTGCAAAATTTCGTTAATTTACAAGCTGCTTTCTTCAATTTTATTATTTTTAAATTAATGAGCACTCTTCAAGTTGTCTTCGAAGTCTTAAACTTCAAGGCCGTGGCTGTTTCGCCAGAGTGAGAGAGTGCCTTATCGTTGCGGATACAAACTCACAAACAGTATGACAGGTTTTTCTATTTTACGCGTGAGTCACGCTATAGGGGAGAAGAAAAAGAAATTCGAGATCTCGCCTGCATTCTCTCATGGACGTCGCAGGAAAAAAAATATATATTTTAATTCTCGCTAGGGGGGCTAGGTTCGGTAAATGTATATTTCTTATTTTACACGTAGGGTGGCAGTGCGATAAAGTGAAGTCATACATGCAGAGGACAACCGGCCTACAATCATCTGTCTGCTATTATTTTATTAATTTATTTATTTATTTTGCAGATAAGAATTTTCGTTTATCCACCGTCAACCAAACGCTGCATCAAAAGCAGGTGCTTATTTCGGACACAAAAGATAGACAATACCCGAACATTTGGGCGTTCTAGCTGTTAAATTCAGCAGGAAGAGACGGAAATCGTTTTGTCGCAGGTACCAGTGAAAGCGTTAGACGTTTACGCTGATGTTTCAGCATTTGAGAGATCGTTTGAAAATAAAATGGACGGCCCTACCGTAATCGAGGGAAGATGTAAGCATGAAATATATACCGGCAAAGCTGATTCGTTCGAGGCTTTACCGGCCACAATGTTTTGGAACTAGGCACTGGGCGCACCCCACCAAACTTCACCACACTGCTCTGTGTACTTGTCCATATAGACACCATTCTTTGCGAAGACTGCGCGAGATAAATCTTGCTCTCTCATACCCCTCAGTCCCGTACCGCTCTCTCATACCGCTCAGTCCCGTATCGGGAACATTTTACACAATTCTTAAATTTTATAAGCAAAATAATCCTGGCTGCTCCATGATTTCTCGAATTGGCACCGTCACCGAAAATTTATCCGGTTAACAAAACAGCTAGTTGGGCGAGTTGGTGCGTATTCATATTTGAAGATAAACAGCGCACAGAAAACGAAGACAAAGGAAGAGAAGGGATCGACACACACAGCGCTGCACTCACAACTGGAAGTTTATTGAAAGGAAACAGGCGCTTAAATGTGAAAAAAAAAGAACGCGCATGACAAGTGAGGAACAAGGTGATTAAGTGATACGCTCGTCAATAAACTGCGCCACGTGTGGGTGCACACCTGTTCTTTCTAACACTGTTATTATTTTCAAACACCACGATCAATTCACTCGTGGAGTCTCTGAAGCTTTTCATATTAACAAGTCACGTGATACTTGCGTAAGCCAAACCTCGGTGGCATTGCACAAAAAAGAGTTTACATTTATTGACGAGCGTATCACTTAATCACCTTGTTCCTCACTTGTCATGCGCGTTTTTTTTCACATTTGGTTAAATACCTGCTGTGGCCGGAAGCTGGGTTGTCCAAACAGTAAGCATGCAGACTACCTTATGACACTGCCTTGACGAAGCCAAGTCCACTTGTTAGAACTGATGGTACAAGTCCTACCTTGTCGACGCTCTGTTGATAGCCATATTTGAATAGTCGCCGCATACAGATGTAATTACATCAACATAAAGAGTTTTGCAAGGTATTTTATGGATACAATTTTGGCTGAATTCAATTCTGCAGATATGTGATGCCAACTTCTGGATTCTGGACGTCAATCTGTTTCCCCTGGTCATGTCACGACTCGTGGGTGTGGCAGAGGAGCTATCTTCTTGCACCTGGATTCAGAACTGCGGCTTGGTGAATACTTACTTGGTAAGTGGTCGCAGCATTTGCCACATTCCAAACAATATTTCCACACGTTTATTGCCTTATTTTGATGTATTGTATTTCAGCCACAAAAACTGTTGTCATGCTTGGCACAGACCGTGCCGCTCTGTTTGGAAAACTTCTTCACGATATTTTTTAGATCATTCTGTTATGATCACATGCAGGACGCGAACAGTCAGGTTCATATGAAAGCTTACGCGAGCACCAACGATAACGCTGGATGGTTTGATGACTGCTTTGTAAAAGACGATGCATTCTACCAATGGTCAGATTACTTGACGGCCGACGACTGTTCACGTCGATATCAGTTTAATGCGTGAATCGCTTGCACCTAGTATTTTCATTTTCCGGGCACAAGTTTGTCCAAATAAAAAGTTTAGTCTTCAACGCGCAATTGCTGCCTTCGTCAACATCACGTCCACATGACAATCTCACTACAGCTGTCACACTACCCATGTGCAGGAGACTCCGGCTATCCGTTAGAACTGTGGTTGTTGATACCAGTGCCCGGACGACCAGCTCGTGGCACCCCTGGGAGCCGCTACAAGGCCCACACCGCCATGCACAGTAGTGTAGAGAGGTGCATCGGGGTCCTAAAGAGCAGGTTCTGCTGCTTGCAGCATTACCGGACCCTGCTCTACAACCCCGATTGAGCAGCCACCATCTGCATATTGCAATGTTGTGCACAATTGCGTGCGCAGCACTGCACAACATTGCGTTGGCGGCACATAAGCTTGCTCTCGAAGGTGGTGATGACAACACCGACAACACTGCGGCGCCACCAGCAGCGGCTGAGCTACCACCACTACGGTGTACCCGAGTGTCCAGCAGCAGTGCAACCACATGGTGAACCAATTTCAAGGACCATGGGGCCCGCATGCCGAGGACCTGCATTGGGTACATCGCCACCTGCAAAGGCCTTGGCAGCACTGTACGGTGCGCATTTCTGTTTGTTTATTGTGTTTATTATTGGCATGAAAAGAAAGCTCACTTTTTTTACGACACTTCCAACGTTTGCTGCACATATCAGTGAAAAAAGATTCTTCTTACAACAAATGGCCCCCTTGTTGCACAATACCATCCTGATGAAAGTGTTTGGCCATCTTGTAAAATATCGTGCTTCACACAAAGCACCAGAGATAGTTCAACTGTGAATGGCTCACGGTGCCATTCACAGCCAAAGTGGTAACGTGAAGAGGCTGTTTGAATCCGGACAGCAACATAGGCTAGTTTCAGCGCAAGTCCGCCTCGGTGGAACAGTGGCTAGGATGCTCGGCTGCTGACCCGAAGGTCGCGGGTTCGATCCCGGCCGCGGCGGTCGCATTTCGATGGAGGCGAAATGGTAGAGGCCCGTGTACTGTGCGATGTCAGTGCACGTTAAAGAACACCAGATGGTCAAAATTTCCGGAGCCCTCCACTACGGCGTCTTTCATAATCATATGGTGGTTTGGGACGTAAAACCCCACATATTATTATAGTTTCAGCGCAAGAAGGATCGAGCTTTTAAAAAAAACGTGAGGTGCACGACATGAATGGTCTGGGAAATGAAATTTTATTACAAATATCACGAACAATGCACATAAAAAGCTAAATAAATATTCCTTTAATGCATTGTAAAAGAACAAAAAGTGTCCTTCATTTATAATATCTATATGGAAACGTTACAGAGTGCCTGCTGCTCCTCTGCATCAACACACACGCTTCACAATACGAAAGCCGTTGCAGTGCATGAAAACAACGCAAATTCAAACTGGTATTAATCGAACTCACTAAAAAAGCTTCAAGTGGTTGGTTGCTGATATGTTTTCCTCTAATATTTATCTGTTTGTACCCAATCATGTTGTCTAAACACTTCTAAACAATAGAACACGTGTTCATTAAACTATTTGTTGGTTTTACAATATTTCGAAATTGTTGTGCATCTTAGCCTATTCAGCAACTGCCTTGTTTTTTTTTTTCTAGGGTATACAAAAATCAATAGAAAACATAGTGTGCTACACTAGTGCACACGTATACACTATAAAAAAATACACTGCACTATGCACATATACTACAAAACTGCTGAATGCATCACCTCGCATGCTGATATTAAAAAGACGACACTGCAGGAACAAATTTACCATTGAAACTACACTGTGCTATGAACAATGAAACAGCTCATCAGTGCTTCTGATATGCAGAAAAAAAATTTCCAGAAAAAAAATGCAGGGCACCATTAAAAAAAACCCAACATATCACAGCTCGGGATGTTGACAAATGAATCTACATATATGTACACCTATCTACAAATCACTGTGCAGATGCCTCCTGCTGCAGCACTGCAGTGAGAGCTCGGGCGAGGGTACTAACGCCTTGCAGCTCGTGGACCATGTCACCGAAAAGTCGAACCTGGTGGTCGGCGGCTTTCCGACACGTGGCCTCATCAGCTGTTGGAGTGCCTTGCTCTGCCCGGTGTTTGCGGCTAATAACTCCAGCACCTCGGCCTGCTGGTTACCCACATCTTACAGCTGCGTCATGAGCTGGAAGCCAAGAAATGTGTTGCGATTATCATCTATGAATTTCTTGCTACCATGTTTGTGAAGCGTTTCAGAGTGCGCAACAATTTTCTCTCTGTGGAAAATCCATTGGCTTTCATGAATGGTGCCTAGTTCACCACACAATCAATACACTTCGTTTGGACAGACCAAAGTGAAACCGGAAATTCATTCTCACTCATCTCATCAAATGCATCTCACACCCCTAATCACCACTGCACGAGAAAAAACCAAACAGCCCTTTTCAGGGTTACACAACCGTTTTCCCGGCTTATATGATGACCAACAGAAACCTTTGTTGCTGAATAGAATGCATTGCTGGGCGATTTCGTGCATTGTCTGAAAATAAAAGCGGAGCTCAGAAAGATGGGACACGAGACAAGAAGACGGGAGAGCGCCCGTCCCGTCTTCTTGTCTCCCGCCTTGTCGCTGCAGTATGCAAAATATACAGTAAGCAGGTGTAACACAGGTGCAAGAATGTGCATTTGTGTATGATGGATATACGAAGTTAAATACAGAGTTTATTTTTTTTGTACAGGGTATTTACCAATGGCACATTTTCAGGTTTGATTTTTAAAGCAAACAACAAAACAGGGAAACAGCTCAAGATGTTGCACATTCTTGCAACATCATGAGAAATATCTGCAGGTGGCACTAATCCTTGAGTTTGGTGTTGGTTGGGGTACTTACCCTGTGGGCTTGTGTGCCGTGGTGTAATCGTCTGATTTACTTCAGGTTTTGTCGAACAGCCGAAGCAGGTCTCAGAGGCCACATAAAAAGAAGGACGTGGTTGAGATCCGCACCGCGAGATGCCGCAACAATCGCTGCTGACAACCTTTCAGCGAACTCAATAAATTTTCACAATTTACCCTTACAGTGAATTAGCCCTTATCTTAAGTACATTTATGCTCTGATAAGAGATATGGCCGATACAACGCTGAAGCGCAACCAGCACCATAAATTTTTATTTTTACAAGATATTTATTGATTAGTCAAAAACGGACGGTAAGTGCTCAAGCGAATGTGTTTGGAAAATAAACAAGTGTGTCACTTGGTACCCGTGCAGTTAGAAAGAACTTTAGGCCGCCGATAGCTTTCGCAAATACTACCGCCCATCTAAGTGTTCATTTGTTCATTTCTGCATTTATATTGATATTTACCACCAATTAAAACATGTCCGCTTCTTTTTGATCACTCATAGACTTGCGTTAGCGACCACTCACCGCCGATGACGATAGTGCCCAATGCGAATTCTGAGTTCAGCTGTTTAGGTGTTTTGATTTTGCGGTAAGTTGAGGCAAATGCTTCGACTTCGGCAGCGCGCACCCTGGATTCTGGCATCGGTGGCGTTGAGTTTCTGCTCGGGCAGCTCGTCTCGCAGCAGCGGCAGACGACGCACTTCCACTATTCTCGTCACTCATTGTTCAGAAAGAACTGACTGGGATTATTTTGTATATATGTACACTGCTTACATTAGGAAGACGACGCCATGAGTAGTCTGACTGGCGTTGACAACTTCGTTGTTTATCACTGGGCTTATTCTGACAGCTTATTAAAGCTTTTCTCAAATACTGGTAGCGTTAGTCTAAAATTCTTAGTGTTTGCCACCCATTGTTGACTTCATTTCTAGTGCACCAGCGGTGAGCAGTGGGATTTGCCCAATTGAGTGACACATACAGATTCGTGATGGTAGTTCTTTGTACGCATTTCTACTCACCAAAGAGTTTACGGGCGGCGTAAACTGCTTCGCTGCTCAAAATTGTTGATGTACCTATAGAGGGAAAGAGATAACTCTCTATTGAAAGGCAATGAATTTAGCCGGCTTGTGTAAACCGCTGACTTGTTACTCTGCGTGTTAAAGGGGATTGTAGACTGGAAGACAGAAAGAGAGAGAAAAAATATAAAAAGTTAAAAGAAAATAAGAAAGATGTAAAAACACAGACTGTGTTTTTTGTCTCTTGGGCGTGGACATGGGTTGACAGTGACGTATTAGGTGCTTTCAAGGTGCCATTAAAGTTTGTCGAGCTGACCGATACTCTCTAAATATCCGAATAGTAGTTTCATCGCATGCCTTTGTTGCGTGGCGCAGGTTAAAGGGCCCAAGACACAGTCAATTGATAAAGTTCAACGGGTTAGCATATGCATGCAATGTTCATAAAGCACAGGCTCATCTGCATACGCTTGGCACTCAAACAAAATATGTTCGACAGTTTCTATGAAGTCGCAGTTATTGCAGTATGGACTTTCCGTTTGACCGAAGCGGTACCGAAAGCTGTTTTCATAAGCACTGTTCAGTCGAAGACGATGGTACAGAGTTTCCAGATGCCGAGAAATTCTGGACTGGAGTCACGTTCTTAGATGTGGGTCGATACAGTGGAGGAAAGCGTAATGATGTGTCGGAAGGTTCCAGAGCCTCTTCTTTTCTTCGGAAGCAAGTCTCTTAGCCAGCTGAGAAGCATCAGATTTGGTGAAATAGGTTCACCTATATTTTGGTTTTGAAGCCCTTTGCGTGCTGCTTCATCTGCCTTTTCGTTGGCCAGAATACCGCAATAAGCCTGTATCCTCTGAAATGTGATAGTTACCTGTAGCAATAGCCAAGTGGTGTAAGTATCCTATATCGAATGAAATCGGGTGATGATTTGCTTTCTTTAGGAGGTTGAATAGTATCTGTTGTGCTACCTTGGAGTCGGTGAAGGCCACCCATTGGTTCGGCGTTTGACGCAGGATATAGAGGACAGCTTCTTTGATGCCATGAAGTTCTGCTGTCGTTGAGTATGTCCTCCACTGTAGCCGATAAGATAGCATTTGTCTTGTAGAGGGGACAGAGAAGTCATAGGATGAA
The DNA here is from genome assembly GCA_030522465.1 of Rhipicephalus appendiculatus. Taxonomy (NCBI): domain Eukaryota; kingdom Metazoa; phylum Arthropoda; class Arachnida; order Ixodida; family Ixodidae; genus Rhipicephalus; species Rhipicephalus appendiculatus. The sequence continues at coordinate 996,262 of JALIZH010032942.1, read as the reverse complement.
GCCTCCTGAGTGGTGCAGGCGTCAATGTAAATATTAGTGTGATTAGTTTAGTGCTCTGCTAAGTAGAGGAGAGTAGTCGGCAGCAGTGCGATCTGTGAGATGCGTCTCTTTGCTGCATTGATGCCTGGCACAAATGGTTTTATATCAAAAGGCGACAGTGTCCAGGGAGGAAATCTCGGACGTATTAATTTCTGTGGCTGTCTTCTCGCAGTAAGTTGCAGCGTTTGCACAGCTTGTCCGTATGCAGAATGGTTGTGGGTAAGATGTACGCGGTACAGAAAATGTTTCTTCCCTTGTAGATGTCGAAAATGAGTGCTGATGGTTTCTTGAGTGCAGATGACATCTGGAGGAAGACATCCTGCTTCTGCTACAGTTCATGTGGTTGATGAGCTCTTCAGGAGGTCTAGACAGATTCTCAGGCAATTGTTTAGTGCGGCTTCTAAAGTTCTCTTCTTTGCTGGTGATAGTCGGTGATGCACCGGTAGGCAATAGCGCAAGGTTCCTTCAATATACGCTTTCTCAAGCAATACCATTGAGCGACATTTACATCCCCATCGTGTCCCCGCCATGAATTTGAAGAGTTGCGATGCTGCAGCTATTCTCGCTCCAAATTTCTTCACCCGAAGAGAGTAGGAAAAATTTCTATCAATAACTATTTCAAGAAATCGCTGAGACCGTACATGGGTCAGCGGCCGGCCACCGAGGAGCAGTGGATACTTGCTCATTTTGTTTCTCGTGAAAGCGATGACTGTATTCTTTTCTGGAGAAAAGTGTATACCTCGGAGACCCAAATACGTGGAGAAGTTTCGTAAAGCTTTTTGAAGGCGTTGTTTCGTGATGTAACGCGAACTTGAACCGCTCCAGATACAGATGTCGGCGGCGTAAATCGTGATATGCACTCCTCGCGGCAATATCTTCGTTATATGTATCAGGGTGAGGTTGAAAAGTAGCGGGCTGAGCACAGCAAGCTGGGGTACACCCTTTTCTACTGCGTAGAACTGTGTGGCACCATTTGGAGTGCTCATATATATCTTCCGTTCTTTTACGCAGCCCTCAATCCATTTGTACGACCTTCCTCCGAGGCCAAGATTGTCCACCGCTACAAGAATGACATGGTGAGAAACTGAGTCAAAGGCTTTGATGTCAAGGAAGACAGCTATCGGTATGCGTCCAGCAAAGACGTCCTCTTCGAGTGAAGAGACGAGGGTGATGACATTGTCGATAGCTGACCTCCCTTAGCGGAACCCGAACATCTATTGGGGATATTTGTCGTGGCTTTCTAGGAACCATGTTAGTCGTTTGTGAATCATTCGCTTCATATGCTTGCCAAAACAACTCAGTAGGGCGACGGGCCGGAAAGAGACGTATTTTGTTGGCTGTTCACCAGGTTTCAAAATGGGCACTGTTTTCAGGAATTTCCATTCGTCTGGGACCTCGCCAGAGAGCAATGAAGAATTATAATATTCCAGGAGTTGTAGGCGGGAGGTGTGGGGCAGCTTTGCGAAGGCTGCATAGCTTATTTCATCGTGACCCGTTCATGTGTGCCTGCTTCATTCACTGATAGCAATGTTCACTTCTTCAGTTGTGAAAAGCAAGTCTAATGCTGGCACTGCCGCTCGTGAGTTCTCAGACTGATTGTCTGCAGAAGAGGTCCAAGGCATTGAAGTTGCTGATAGCAGTGCGCAGTATCCTTCTGAGAGTTCTTTGACAGATTTTTCGTGCAGGGAGAGTGCAGCGAAAGGGTGAAGTGGTTGGAGTGGCGCGCGCATGCTTCTAAAGACCCGCTAGATTTTGGCTACCGGTTGGCGAACATCCACTGTGGAGCAAAAGTGGCGCAATCTTCGTGAACTACGTTTATCCAGCTAATGTCAGATATGACGTTGTGTCCGTCGGCAAGCTCTAAGCTCCGTTAGACACTTTCTGCACAACACTTTCCTTTCAGCTCGCCTGTGAATAGCCCACGATTTTTCAAAGTCATCGTCGTTCGACGGAAATTTGAGATTCGTAGCTGAAACCCGTGTTCATTCTCTTAGGCAATGAGACATTGTAGAATGTAATTCGTCTTCCTTGGTCGCAGCAGTAATTCCTTTGCTAGCAGCGTCTTTGTATGCATCCCAATCTGTAGATCTTCTAACTAGTTTCCTTGATGACATCTTCGCACCAACAGCTGATGTCATAATTGGGTAGTGATCACTCCCAGGTGTTTCGAAGTCGGTGCACCAGTGAAAGTTACGGGCAACTGAGCTTGTTACGAAGGTCACGTCGATGCTGCTGCTAGTCGTAGGGCCTCGTAGGTAGGTGATGCTGCCGTCATTTAGAGGTTCAATTCAATGCTTTTAAAGCAGTTCTGCGAGCTCGGCTCCTCGCGCACAAGTGTGTGAGCTTCCCCGAATTTCATTGTGGGCATTGAAATCTCCACATTTGATGTGTGGAGAAGGTGTCCTTGAAATAAAGTTTTAAAGACTTGAAGCGTCGAAAGGCCTGCCTGGCTCCAGGTGTACTCCAATGAGAGTGTATTCTTGTTTACCTATTACTGTGATGGCGCACACATATCCTAGCTGTGGGGCGGGATGTCGATCTCGGAGGTCGGAATATCTCTGCGAAAGCCTATGAGTAGTCTACTGATATTGTCAGGTCGCTTTGAGTGATGAAAATAATATCCGTTCTTTCTGAAATGTGGTCCGATGCGAGATTCAGAGATGATGATGAAAGGGAATCGTTACGCTCGCACCAGTTGTCGGAAATCCGAAAGCTTCGAGCAAAACCCGCGAGCCGTCCACTGTACGAAACATTGTATGGATGGTCAGTTCAGGTGAGGATGTCGTTGAGGAAGCCATGGTTACATCGGGATCAGTATGGTTGTAACATACTGGTCTGTGTTTCCGTATTGCTGCCTCTCGCAGATCACCCTGTCCTGTTTCAGCGATTGAGACTGGTGACGGCAGTTCTCGCGCGGTGAACAAGTTTCGGTGGTTTTGATGAAGGCGACAAGCCCATAGATTTCCCACGTTTCTTTTTTGTAACATCTGCGTATGTGTCACCAGATGTCCTTTGGCTTTGTAGTGGTTGTTTCTGGGAGACGTCTGTCATACTCGTGAATACCACTTCAGGGTTAGGTGGCGGTTCATTGTGCCTTGGTGGTTTTCCTCCTTGTGCTTGCTTCAACGTGCGTGCGAGTGTATCAGCCTTCTTTTGAATGCATCCTCCATATGAAGCAGCGTGTGGACCACCACAGTTTACACATGTAGGTTGTGCTCTTGAGGTGCACTCCTTGTGCGTGTGAGGTCCAGCACACACTTTTCAGGGCACCGGGCCAGTACTGTGTCTCGATATGTGACCATGTCTTTGGCACTTGCTGCCCCGACGTATTCAGCGACCGGGTAACTACAGAACGTGAACGTAACTCGTTTAGGTAATGGTGAATCCTTGTCGAATTCCGAAATTACAGATCGACGACGTACCTCTTTGACTTTTGCTCCATCATCGGGTGCGAAGGTGGTCAGCCTCCTCGCTGAAACGACACCTTGATCCCGTAGATAGTCTTGTAGGTCTTCATTTGAGTAGCTCAGAGGAACATCTTGTATTTTTCCATAGTTCGCCGTGTATCAGTACGGAACTCGGGCCTCTACAGCTACACCAGCCAGTTCAGTCACCGTAAGCAAACGGTTGGCGGCGGGCAGTGTTGACACTGTAACCATCAGGCTTCCGTCCTTGTTGAGGTGATGGCTAAAAACTTTCTCTTGAGCCGACGTTATGACCGCTGATGCCACAATGTTAGGGTTGACTTTCCATAAGCTTCCTCCTTCCATGGTAGGCCGGAACAGGACAGGAACACCAGTACCTCTTTTTTTCTTGTAGGACACAACCATGAAAGATTCCTGGTCCATGTCATCTGCATTTTGATCCGAAGGGTCGGAGCTGTCTTGTTAGTCGCGTAGTCGCTTGTTTGCAGGGCCATGATCTGTAGTCCCCTCTACAGAGGCTGCAGGAGTAGTAGTTGCCCCCGCAGTCATAGAAGCGGCATCGAGTGCATCTGGCGGTGATGTTCCGTGTCGTGGTGCGTACGTTGCAGCATGCCTAGAGATCCGCTTGACGTGTTTCTCCGGGTGGACGGGAGCCTCCAGGTCGTCAAGGGGAAAACAAAGCCAAGGAAAGTGATATGAACCGTCAGTGATAGGAACTAGCCTAACACAGCCGATGCTGTAGAACATCTTCGTCTTCCTTCTCCTGATGTACCTATATTTATTATATCTATTCTGAAAGGACTACGTGATAAAAGGAAAAAAGTATTTTGCTACGTGTATGCTTTGTAGTTTATTACCGGCCAGTGGACAGCAGCAGCGGCAAAACAAATGACTTGTTCTTTATATAAAAATAACTAAAATTGTTCTGTTTCCTAGCGCTACCGTTGCTGTTCAACCGATTTCAATGGCGAATAAACTGATAGCTACTCCTTCTCGTTTATCGGGTGAAATATGCAGGAGAATTATCAAGAAGGACACAAAATGTTGTACTCTTGAAAACAGCATGTGCGAAGACAGTCCGATCGAACAGCACGTGAGTTTCAAGTTGTCGAGCACAAGTTTAGGTAGGTAGAATACATTCACATGTACACGTCCACGGTTCAGATATTTTGCATGGCCTGACATACACATGAAAACCCTCCGAAGTGAGTGAAGACAAATAATTACACCTGGTGTCAACGCACGATCACGTTATTGATTTCAGAATACTTCAATGTGGTGTTTGGGTCTTCGAGAAACGTTGTCAAGATGACTAGCGCTCTTTTCTAATGGACGGCTATTGGTCATGAACCTATTGCGTTATTGTCAGGGAATCGTCTTCATTTACGCGAAACTTCCTGCACAGGATAAAGCCTGCGTTTAGTCATCACTGATTTTTTGCCACCCTGATGAAGATGTGTGTATACTACTCTTGTGGGAGAAATAGAATTCAGTACGAAATTTATTATGAGTGAGTTGTTGCTTTTAGATATCAGACTATGTCATGTACTAGTGGCGCGATTGACCACGTGTTCGACTGGGGGGAATGAGGCGGGTTGTCTCTCGTCATGGGTCTTAAAAAATGGCGACACGCAAGTTCATTACAAAGCCTTTAGGCCACGACGGTAATACGACGAATGGGGCAAGCTAGTACATGATGTCTTTGTTATGCGCTTATGGTAGGGTAACACTACCAGGTTGTGTGAGGATATTGTTATTACAAAGGTAAGGCAAGAAACAAAACTAATTTAGAATTTGCCACGCACAAAGCCTTGTGCAGTGTTATGTAACAATTGTATACTGTCACATTCGCGTACAACACGACTCGTCAGGAGACCACTCGGAAGACGCCCTTCAGTCTCGTTTACGGCCGTGAAGTTACAACAACGTTAGACGCAATGCTCCCCCATGAAAACGATGCCATTGAGACGGACGCTGAAGAGTTTACGCAGTGAGCAGAAGAAGCTCGGCAACTTGCGCGGGTACGAATCACCGAACAGCAGGACTATGACGCCAGACACTACAATCTCCGCCACAGACCCGTCACATACAAAGTGGGCGACAAAGTGTGGGTCTGGATACCCATTCGTCGTCGTGGGCTCTGCGAAAAACTGTTGCGGAGATACTTCGGACCTTTCAAGGTTCTCCGACGCATCAGTGACGTCAATTACGAGGTTGTTCCGGACGGCTCTCAATGTTCAAAGCGCCGACGACATTCGCCGGAAATTGTTCACGTGCTTCGGATGAAGCCATACCTTCAGTGACTAACTGCTGTTCTTTTTCTGCTTCCTGAACGTGCATCATCGGGAGGATGTCTTTTTTAAAGGGGGAATAATGCCGCGCGTATGTGCCAGTGGCGACGACAAGGAAGAAGCGCGAGGACACTTGGCCAGTGCAAGGACGAAGAAGACGTTGCTGTCTTTTTTGCTGCTACCGATAAAGCATGTCTGTTTGTCGTCCTCCGTTTGATCGTCGATTCCGCGTCGTCACAATACACTGTGTAATTAACATGCCGAATGAAATAAGTATACCCGAAAAACATCCAGATGCGTTAACACAGTATTTACAGAATGAAGGTATTATTGCCAACAGATGACCGACTCCCGGAATTTAGGCACCCATTGTATCCAATACAGATGCGCACCTGACTTAAAGCAGATAAAATGGGCACAGAGAAAGAATAGTTTAAAAGCCGAGATCTCTGGTTGCTGAAAGGTTCGTCATTCAGCCATCAACAAAATTGCCTCCAGCTGAAATTGATTTCTTTATGGGCGTCACATCAGCGGGAAAAGGTGCATTATCTTTCCCCGCGTGCTCTTTGAATTTCATTTTTCTGGACTACGCTTGAGCAGCAAACCAGTTGAAGTTTAAGACATCCTTTGAAACAGTGTCCTTTTTGTTCTTTGCAGTGTTGCCCCACCGTAAACCCATGGCTAAATTACTATGCCACAACGCCCCCCGCAATCTGAAATCTTGCTAGATAATTTCGATTGTGCTGTTATGAACGGTGTCATTAAGAGGAACGGCGGCATTTTTTTCGATATTCATCGATTTCAATAAAACTTTCAAGATATCTACTCTTCGGCACCCTGATTGTACCACCGTAAGTCTTTTAGTTTGTCAGAAAAATAACTTTAAAAACTCTTAGCCAATTCCGGAATCCCGCCTGTAAACGCGGGCTACCCTGTGTATGTGACGTAACGCGCCTACTCTTTTCCAAGACCGCCTCCTGCAGCAGAGGGACACAGCGCAAGCTTTCTTCTACGTGGCGACGGTGACGTGAGCACAGTTCTTCGGTTTTGTTAACTGCATAGCGTGTTAATCGTCGTCGACATCGGTTCTTAAGTAAGCACGCACAATACTCAGCTACGAGAAGACCCATGCAGGGCTACTTCACACGCCGGCGGGTGGAAGTCAAAAGGCGATTCTTCTGCACTCGGATAATAGCTGCAGTCATCGCTGAACTTGTCACTGGTAAGTTTAGACAGGCTGGTACAGCTTGATTCCGCGTCGGATGACATCGCCAGCTTGCTTTCGCGCGACAGAAGAAGCAGGTCTGCTATGTTTACACCATGGCTAGCCGTGGCGGCATGTAGCGTGTTCCGTGACGTCATCGCATACCTGCCATGGAGCAGCTCCCTGTTTCGGTTTCGGTTCTGACTCATCCTTTATTGCTTATTAAATGCGAAGCATTTCTTAGCGAACTTCGGCGACTTTGAGCGTATCTATCAATCTAGCTATCTAGCCGCCTACGACTTTGTGCTCCCCTGGCCGTATCGTTAATGGGATTTATACCAAATTTGGTATGGCATAACATGACTGTATGACGAACGTAAATAGCTGGTCATATCATGAAAATCATGACTAACTTGTCATGAAAAGTATGATATACATGCCACGCTCATGGCGCGCTCGCGGCCGTTTCGTTAGCTTGATATACACCAAATTTGGTATTGAGTGACATGACTGTATGACGAACATAAATGACAAGCGCTAATATGAAAATCATGACTTCATGAGCGACATGACTTGCATTCCACGCTCATAGCGTGCTCGCGGCCGTTTCGTTAGCTTGAAATACACCAAATTAGGTATTGAGTGACATGACTGTATCACGAACATAAATGACAAGTGGTAATATGAAAATCATGACATGTCATGAGCGACATGACTTGTATTCCACGCTCATGGCGCGCTCGCGGCCGTTTCGTTAGCTTCATATACACCAAATTTGGTATTGGGTGACATGACTGTATGACGAACATAAATGACAAGTGGTAATATGGAAATCATCACATCTCATGAGCGACATGACTTGCATGCCACGCTCATGCCGCACTCGCGGCCGTTTCGTTAGCTTGATATACACCAAATTTGATATTGAGTGACGTGACTGTATGACGAACATAAATGCCAAGTGGTAATATGGAAATCATGACTTGTCCTGTGTGACATGACTTGCATGCCACGCTCATGGCGCGCTCGCGGCCGTTTCGTTAGCTTGAGATACACCAAATTTGGTATTGAGTGACATGACTGTATGACGAACATAAATGAGAAGTGGTAATATGGAAATCATGACTTCATGAGCGACATGACTTGCATTCCACGCTCATGGCACGCTCGCCGCCGTTTTGTTAGCTTGATATACACCAAATTTGGTATTGAGTGACATGACTGTATGACGAACATAAATGACAATTGGTAACATGGAAATCATTACTTGTCATGTTTGACATGACTTGCATGCCACGCTCATGGCGTGCTCGCGGCCGTTTCGTTAGCTTCAGATACACGAAATTTGGTATTGAGTGACATGACTGTATGACGAACATAAATGAGGAGTGGTAATATGGAAATCATGACTTCATGAGCGACATGACTTGCATTCCACGCTCATGGCACGCTCGCCGCCGTTTCGTTAGCTTGATATACACCAAATTTGGTATTGAGTGACATGACTGTATGACGAACATAAATGACAATTGGTAACATGGAAATCATGACTTGTCATGTGCGACATGACTTGCATGCCACGCTCATGGCGTGCTCGCGGTCGTTTCGTTAGCTTGAGATACACGAAATTTGGTATTGAGGGACATGACTGTATGACGAACATAAATGACAAGTCGTAATATAGAAAACATGACTTGTGATGTGCGACATGACTTGCATTCCACGCTCATGGCACGCTCGCGGCCGCTTCGTTAGCTTAATATACACCAAATTTGGTATTGAGTGACATGACTGTATGACGAACATAAATGACAAGTCGTAATATAGAAAACATGACTTGTGATGTGCGACATGACTTGCATTCCACGCTCATGGCACGCTCGCGGCCGTTTCGTTAGCTTAATATACAGCAAATTTGGTATTGAGTGACATGACTGTATGACGAACATAAGTGGCAGGTGGTAACATGAAAACCTTGGCATGCATGTCATCTGCCATGCCATTTACATTCCACGCTCATGGTGCGCTTGCGTCCAGTTCACTAGCTTGACATACACCAAAATTGCTATATCGCGACGTGACTGTATGACGAACACAAATGACAGGTCGTAACATGTAAAACATGCCATGCAAATTATGTAAAGCATGATTTGCTCCTTCCTGGCTGCTTCGCATTACATTGATTCCCACAGTGCGTGAGATCTGCCGGTTTTTTTAAAGGTATTGCCGAGTCTTTCCGCAAGATGAACCACTGCTACAGGACTGTTAATACTGAGTGAACACGGCACTATCTCAATATGGTCGAAAATGCACCGGAGTTCCCTTTTAATGACGATGCCTAACGTCTACTGTCTTTTACATGCGAAGCATCTTATGCTCGGGGCTTGGCCGTCCCTCCCGCGTCCCGCGTCCCGCGTCCGGCCACTTTCATGAAGTAGGAAAGCACCCATTATGCGAACCAGAACACTGTAGTAATATGAAGGCCGTCAACCACTACTACAGTCATCAGAATCATGGCCGAGAGCACAAAGAGGCTGCTTAGCAATGGCTAGGCAGGTGGTGTCTGTCGCCCAGGTTGACCCCATTCCTTGATCTTGCTTGCATGTGTTTGCATTGGGCTTAGTCCTTCCCGCGTCACACACCACCACAGCGCATGCGCGTCCCCTCTCTCTCCTACGCTCACCCCCCTTCCTCTCCTCTAGAAATCCTCTACTCTTAGGAGCGTCCCACACCCCCCCACAGCGCATGCGCGTCCCCTCCCCTATCCTCTCCTACGCTCACCCCCTTTATCAACTCTAGGAATCATCTACTTTACGGAGCGGCGCCCGCGTCCTCTCCCCCCTCTCTCCTCTTGGAATCCTCTACTCTACGGAGCGGCTCCCGCGTCCCACACCCCCCACAGCGCATGCACGTCCCCTCTCTCTCCTCTCCTACTTTCCCTCCGTCCTCTCCTCTAGGAATCCTCTACGGAGCGGCGCGCACGACAGATGGTGTGACAGCTGCATATTCCGTTGGGGCGCCACGGTAGTTCCGCGGTATGAAAATGACGGAGCGCGCGCGCCTCATTCTCTCCTGTGCAGCGCCGCGATGAGCGCCCGGACCGGTGCCGTGAAATGAGAGCGGCGACGCTCCTCCCGCTCAAGCTAATTATGTCCCCGCTGCTTCGCATCCACACAGTGTTCCCTTTAGCGGGAGAGAGGGAATTTTTAGTGGTAGGATAGGCGTGAAGCGCAAAACGCAAAAACGTGCACAGCGTGTCTAAAACACTGAGCTATACTTAGTGTGGCACGAATGCCGTAATTCAACGAAATATTTACTCCACTATGTATAATTACCGTCATTTCTTTACATTTGCTAAAGATCTGTAATTTCTTTCTAGCTTGCATAGTTTTATTACTTTTAGCGTGAAAATTACTAAAAGCATCTCTTTACGTCGATCGCAACCCCTCCATGAGAACAGCCCCATTTTAGATGCGAAGCATCTTATGCTCGGGGCTCCCGTGTCCGTCCCGCGTCCCGCGTCCCGCGTCCCCCGTCCCCCCGTCCCGCGTCCGGCCACTTTCATGAAGTAGGGAAGCACCCATTATGCGAACCAGAACACTGTAGTAATATGAAGGCCGTCAACCCTAACACAGTCGTCAGAGTCATGGCCGAGAGCACAGAGAGGCTGCTTAGCAATGGCTAGGCAGGTGGTGTTTGTCGCCCAGGTTGACCCCATTCCTTGAGTCATGGCCGAGAGCACAGAGAGGCTGCTTAGCAATGGCTAGGCAGGTGGTGTCTGTCGCCCAGGTTGACCCCATTCCTTAATCTTGCTTGCATGTGTTTGGAGGGGGCTTAGTCCGTCCCTCCTTCCCGCGTCCCACACCACCACAGCGCGTCCCCTCCCCCTCTCTCTCCTACGCTCACCTCCTTTCTCTCCTCTAGGAATCCTCTACTCTACGGAGCGGCCCCCCGCGTCCCACACCCCCCCCACAGCGCATGCGCCTCCCCTATGCTCTCCTACGCTCACCCCGTTCCTCTACTCTAGGAATCATCTACTCTACGGAGCGGCGCCCACATCCCCACAGCGCATGCGCGTCCTCTCCCCCTCTCTCCTCTAAGAATCCTCTACTCCACGGAGCGGCTCCCGCGTCCCACACCCCCCACAGGGCATGCACGTCCCCTCCCCCCTCTCTCTCCTCTTCTACGCCCCCCCCCCCCGTCCTTTCCTCTAGGAATCCTCTGCGGAGCGGTGCGCAGGACAGGTGGTGTGACAGCTGCATACTCCGCTGGGGGGCGCCACGGTAGTTCCGCGGTATGAAAATGACAGAGCGCGCGCCCCTCATTGTCTCTCCTGTGCAGCGCCGCGATGAGCGCCCGGACCACTGCCGTGAAATGAGAGCGGCGACGTTCCTCCCGCTCAAGCTGATTATCTCCCCGCTGCTTCGCATCCACACATGGTTCCCTTTAGCGGGAGATGGGGAATATTTTTCCTACTATTTCTAGTCACATGCAATGGGTGACACCATCTCCAATTTCAGCTTAAAACTTAGTTTAGTAGGTGATTCAGTAAGTGAGCTAGTGAACGTGAATAAAAGTAGTTGTTCCGTGTACGAAAACAACCGATGCGCGAAGCTCCTTAGAAATGGGACGCAAACCACTATGCGCCTGATTTCGCTGCTGGCTTTCATGAAGGCGGTAGGGAGGGGAGCGGGTGGAGAGAGCATTTACTACGCTAGGTGGCGGGGACGACTGAGCGAGTGAGTGTGCGGTGCGCGCAGCGCAGCGCGCGCCAGCCTAGGCAACGGTCGAACCACTGGGCGGGCGACAGGGCGAAGCGATCGTTTCGCGTGTTCGCCGGTTTGAGGGGAGATGGCAGAGACGAAGAAAGAGGGAGAGGGTGACAAGTGCCGGACGGGTGCGAGCTGTGATGCGGCGGGGAGCTTCGACGGCGGTGACGGCGACGGCGGGGTGCGGGCCTAAGAATCTTCGCTCCTAATAACTAATCAAGTGACTCAGTGAGTGAGGTAAAAATTCGGCAGATCCCACGTACCTTGAGAATTGATGTTATGAGAAGCATGCGAAGGGAAGGTGACGGTGTTGTAATTTTTTAGATGCGAAGCATCTTATGCTCGGGGCTCTGTCCGTCCGCCAACCCGCGTCCGCCGTCCCGCGTCCGGCCACTTTCATGAAGTAGGGAAGCACCCATTATGCGAACCAGAACACTGTAGTAATATGAAGGCCGTCAACCACTACTACAGTCACCAGAGTCATGGCTGAGAGCACAGAGAGGCTGCTTAGCAATGGCTAGGCAAGTGGTGTCTGTCGCCCAGGTTGACCCCATTCCTTGAGTCATGGCCGAGAGCACAGAGAGGCTGCCTAGCAATGGCTAGGCAGGTGGTGTTTGTCGCCCAGGTTGACCCCATTCCTTAATCTTGCTTGCATGTGTTTGGAGGGGGCTTAGTCCGTCCCTCCTTCCCGCGTCCCACACCACCACAGCGCATGTGCGTCCCCTCTCCCTCTCTCTCTCCTACGCTCACCCCCCTTTCTCTCCTCTAAGAATCTTCTACTCTACTGAGCGGCCCCCCGCGTCCCACAGCGCGTCCCTTCCCCTATGCTCTCCTACGCTCACTCTACGCAGCGGCGCCCGCGTCCCACATCCCCACAGTGCATCCGCGTCCTCTCCCCCCTCTCTCCTCTATGAATCCTCTACTCTACGGAGCGGCTCCGGCGTCCCACATCCCCACAGCCCATGCGCGTCCTCTCCCCCCTCTCTTCTCTAGGAATCCTCTACTCTACGGAGCTGCTCCCGCGTCCCACACCCCCCACAGCGCATGCACGTCCCTTCCCCCCTCTCCTACGATCCCCCCCCGTCCTTTCCTCTAGGAATGCTCTACGCAGCGGTGGGCACGACAGGTGGTGTGACAGCTGCATACTCCGCTGGGGGGCGCCACGGTAGTTCAGCGGTATGAAAATGACGGAGCGCGACTCATTCTCTCTCCTGCGCAGCGCCGCGATGAGCGCCCGGACCATTGCCGCGAAATGAGATTGGCGACGTTCCTCCCACTCAAGCTAATTATCTCCCCGCTGCTTCGCATCCACACATGGTTCCCTTTAGCGGGAAATGGGGAAGATATTTTTTATTGAGCGACACGTTACGAAATGACGCCAGATATATGTACAATTGTACGCACATACATGTGTTGAACAATCGCATAAGTTTCATATAACTATTTTTCTACAGTTGCGTAACGATGCGAACACCAACAGTGCTATTAGCAACACCAGAAGCGGTAATCTGATATGTAGCGCTTGTGCTCGCGAGGATGGTAGCCCTGGACACTGCTGAAAATCAACTTCAGTGGATGTCGCTTAACTGCAATTGACGGTAACCCGACGTGACGGCTGTATCATAGGAGTACATATGTAATGTTTACAAAATTTGATAGCCAGCACTGCAACCACAATTGACGTTTCACGAACATTAGGGCCTATTTGAAAAGAAGTTCCGAAACTTGGCTTTGCTCTGTGCTAGATATTTGATTGCCACGCAGAATGCAGGGATTCGACTCCTGCTGGGACCCTGACATTATTTGCATTCGTCGGGTCAACGCTGCCGATGTCAGCTATTTCGTAACGCTCTCGCGTCAAAATTACCAATATCTGTTCTCGCCGTTCCTGGGTAGATATAAACTGTCAATCAGCCGTTGCACATACCCGCATACCTGTAGCGCATATGGACCCGTGGTATACGGGTATGTGCCACGCGTGTCTGGCGGTAAGGGTTTGACGACGTATGCGATGGGATTGTCACATTATTAACGCGATAGCGTTAAAGAGCTCATTTCGCAGAAATTCCGGCGTCGGCGGCGGTGTCGGCGTCGGCGTCGGCGTCGTTGGTTGTGAGCGAAAAATCATCATCTTGTCCGTGACCGAAAAATCGAGTAAGATGCAAATAAAATAAATAATAAAAATTTTCGGGTCCGAGTGAGGATCGAACCCGGGTCGTCTGCATGGCAGGCAGGTTTTCTACCACACAGCCATACCTCTGCTTGGAAATACTGGGAAAATAACTTCCTCTGCTTGGAAATGCAGTGAAAATAACTTTCGTGCTTCGCAAACGCAATCGTCCTTTATATAGGCGTCGCAATATAACATGCAATATCGCAGGAATATTGCTTGGTACAAGCGTACATTGCCATCGGGCGTCAGAATATGTGACTATCATACCGATTTCATAGATTAAAGCCAGCCACCCAGTACAAACGGCACACACCTTACTGCGCGCATTCCCTTAACACCACGTAGTGGGTGCATAGCAAGTTTGAAAACATTTCCCACATTTGCCGCGCATAATTGGTCCTGGTTGAAAGCATGCTACCCATTACATAGTATGCACTAAGTGATTGAAGTACGCACTAGGGACAGGATATCGCTACCGCGTTCAACTCTTAAAGGCGAAGCTTAAGGGTCCCCCCAATTTTTTCATCTCCCAACCAGCTACTAATATTCATCAAACTATCTTATCCTCCTATACTAATTTTGGTTTACCCCAAGTTAAGGGGGTCATTACGAGAGCACCGAGAAGTGGGCGGCTGGATAGATAGATAGATAGATAGATAGATAGATAGATAGATAGATAGATAGATAGATAGATAGATAGATAGATAGATAGATAGATAGATAGATAGATAGATAGATAGTAGAAAAAAGACTTCACGACAGTAAACGACAGTAAAATCCCACTTCAGATTAGTTAGGGCTGCTCACGGAACATGGAGAGGGAATGATACACCGCGTGCGGCGTTCCGTGGCCGCCGTCGAAGCTTCCGTTGGCGCTGTCGTTGCCGCTGCTCGCACCCATCTCCCACCTGTCTCCCCCCTCTCCCTGCGCTGCGCGCACCGCACACTTACTCTCTCAGCCGTTCCCGCCACCGAGCGCACACGCTCCCCCCCCCGCTCCCCAGCTTACCACCTTCATGAAACCAGCAGCGGGATCAGGCGCATAGGCACCGTCAACTGACCAGGGGGAGCTGCGTTGCTGGCACGGCCCCGTCCAAGTTCGCTGACAATGGCCGCTCGGGGCACGCAGATTAGAGTTACTGCATATGCTACCGTTAGGTAGCAGAGTTGCGCCAAGGTACGCCATGTTGGGCTCCGTCGCTATGCGGGAAAGCCACCCTCCGTACGTAGGAGCCGCGTCCGCGGCACTTGCGAGTTTTAAATGCGAATGCATTTCATAGTCGGGCTATGTCAGGCATCCGGCGTTGGCGTTGTGCGGCGTTGGCGTTGTCCGCGGAGGAGGAGGAGGAGGATAGGTTGAGGAGGCGTGCGCGCCGGCAGGTGTTAGATGTGAAGCATCTTATGGCGAAGCTTAATCCGGTGGTGGTGGCGTACGGCGTGACCGCCCTTACTGCGCATGCGCAAACCCTTTCAAAAAAAATAAAAATAAAAAAAACCTCCTCTCTCTCCCCTAGGCATCCCTCCCCGCGGCAACCACACCCTCACTGCGCATGCGCCTCCCCTCCTCTCTCCCCCTGCTACGCTCCCCCCTCTCTCCTCTAGGCATCCCTGCCCGCGCCGTCCACACTCCCACTGCGCATGCGCGCCCCACCTCTCTCTCTCCTACGCTCCCCCCTCTCCCTCTCTCGCCTCGCGACGCCGACACAGGCAGCGTCTGTTAGCGAGTTTCTTGGTTGAAAAAACCGACTGCTCGCGCTGCACAACCGTTCACTGGCCACCCCGTATATATGGCAATGAATCTTGACCTCCAAGGTGGTGCCGGTGGGAGATTTCTCCTGTGCGTTGTTGAACAATAAAAATTCGCAGCGTGCGCGTTAACTAAAAGCGGTCTGCGGCGGAGCTCGGCGGAGCTATATATGAAAAAAAAATTAAAAAAAATAAATAAAAAATTAAAAAAAACAAGAAAAAGCAAAAAAAAAGGCGCTGCGCCGTGCTCCCGACCGGGCTGCAGAAATTAGGCGCCTTTTCCTTCTTCGAACCACAACCACCATATATAAATGGAGTGAAGCGCGCGCGAAATGCATTCGCATTTCCTCACGATTCCCTTCGGGGAGGTGGGGGGCTTTTTTTTTGTTTTTTTTTTATTTCTTCCTATTTATTGTAATGTTAGTAAAGCTAGATTGCTGGGCTCTTAATTACGAGGGGCGATTTGACGCTGATGCTCCTAGTATGTAATTATTGCGCCAAACAGTGCGTGTGACCAACATAAACACAGGTGCTTTTACTGAGCGATACCACAATATTCTGACTAGATCGTAAATGGAAGTGCGAAGATCGAATTTTGTCCGTCGCGGTGGCGTATCGGTTAGGGTGCTCAACTGCTGACCCGAAGGTGGCGGGTTCAATTCCGGCCGCGGCGGTCGCATTTCGATGAAGGTGAAATGGGGGAGGCCCGTGTATAGTGCGATGTCAATTCACGTTAAAGAACACCGGATGGTCGATATTTACGGAGCTCTCCATTACGACGTCCCTCATAATCATATCGTCGTTTTGGGACGTTAGACCCCAGATATTATTATTATCTTAATCAATTTTCGATCTTCGCACTTCCATTTATGATCGAGCCAGAATATCATGGTATCGCTCAGTCGCATTTGGCTCCCATTTGCGCTAACTGTGGAAGGAGGCAAATTGTAGTCGAGAATATTTAACCCAATCGGGCTCGACAGCGAGAAACCTGCGAACTTGGCGTGCATGTATACGCGATGAAGGCTCGAAAATCTGAAAGATGTGAATGCGCGATTCAAGTGTGCTGTCGCGTCTAACGTTGCACGTGCTTAAAGATATGAAACAGGAGTTTAGTTGAGGTAACTAAACCAAGTGATTTCGCGCACACTTAAATTCTTCTTTTTTTTTCGCTATTCTTTCTATCTTTTGTAATTTTAGTAAGACTTGATTGCTCGGCTCATGTTTCGAGCTGCAATATTACGCTGACGCTAGTGAACCAGTACTGCATCGCTTTCTTTGTTCGAATGATTCTAGGAAAGCTTCCTGGTAGCATTTCACGCGTGATGGACCAATTTAGATGTTTTATATGTGTCAAGCATCCGACACAACTCTGTGATTAAGGCTACATGTAATTCGCACTTATTTTACCTATAGCGTTACTATGCGTACATTAAATTCTTCATCTTTTGCAGCACCATAATTTTGTTTCTTGCTTATTGAAGACACTAATTTATTTCTATGGCAACACCTGCTGCAAAGGATGCAATTACCGAGCGATTGTATCGCAACAAAGTGCAGCTGGTGCTCTAGAATTAATACACAATATCCATAGCATATACCCCAGAAAACAGCAGTCGGGGGGCGTGTAGAAGATTTCGCTCGTTGCACCGTCTTACCATTTTCACCGGGGCTATAACAGTTCGGCACGCAACATCCCGTCATAGAGTGAAAGAGCTTCCGGTGTGTTGTATGAATTTGTTGCGATTGAAGTGCGTGTTAAAGCGCACCAGGTGATCGAAATTATCCGGAGCCCTCCACTACAGCGTCTCTATGAGCCGCTTTGAGAGGTTAAAACCCAAAAGCAACCATTAGTTCTACACTTCACCATATTAGGCACCTGAGATTGAGGTCATTGCGCTCGGACGGCCGGAACCTCCAGAGTACATTGCCTGCAAAAGGTTGGCTCCTCCGCAGTGCAGAGGAGCCACTTCTGACCACGTGTTGGCGCTCGGCGAATAGTGGCGCTTGAATTCCTGGAGGCGGAGCGAGCGGCGCCCGGAAAACAGTGGCGCAACTCTGCTACCTAAAGGTAGCATATACAGTAACTCCAACGCAGATAACAAAAGCGCGCACGCGTCCCCAGTTGAGCCCGGCCACAATCCGCCCACTCATGCACGGAGCGAGAAGCGCGCATCGCATTCCATTTTGACTAGAATTTTGACCGACCCCGTCTCAATGTTGCTTTTTTCATCCGCTAGGCTTTGTGTTCTGGCGCTGCAGTCAGATTAGAAAACTCGACTGCACTGTGGCTATAGTCGTTGGTGTCCCAAGTCTAAGGAGCTCCGCTCATCGGTTGTATTCGTACACGGTATAGTGAACTAGTTCACTATATATAGTACACGAAACAACTGCTAGTTTTTGTACGCGCCAACAGTAAGAAAAGGTAAAATCCAGCACTCAGCGCGCGCTGCGCTCCGTTGCTTGCGATGGAACGCGGCGTCACGTCAAGGACGGTCGACAAAGTTGGGCGCTGTTTTCAAATCTGAGGCATGTTTCATTTGTTTGTCCTTGCAGTGAGTGCAGAAGAGCACCCATGCAATAAAATTGTCAGAAACTTTTACTCATGATACTTTTTAAAAGCACGTGGGTCTGTTTAAATTCATTTTCCAGTTTTAATCTCTGCGCTATGTACCCTTTAGGTTAATCAGCGCCGTGGCCTCGGTGGTTAGTTCCGGCCGAGTGCCTCATAAGATCGCGACCGTAAGGCCACCTGTATAATCATCATGGTCGGCCTGTACGTTGTAGCACGCTGTTCGGCCGGCGAGCGCTTTCTTCGTCGTCTTCATCGTATGCTAGCTCCGCGAGCCCGTACGGCCGGCTGATTAGCTAATTGGATGATTAATATACCTAGCTGATTAGGTCAGGACATGCTATGGCCAAGCTAATTAATAAAAGTCATGCTATGACTGCGGTAATTAAGCCACACCCTAATAAACCAAGTTAATCAAGCTGTGTAAAGCTAAAACCGTGCAAAGACCATGCTAATGAACGCGACGCTAATTACGAGCGCACTTAGAGAATCAAACCTAACTATACGTTACTAATATGATGTTTATTAAAATTGCACAAATTAAGATTATGTTAATTAGCTCCACACTAATCAAAACATTTCTAAATACACCAGGGGTAATTATTGTCGTTTTAATTAGGGACTGGTCAATCAAGACAAAGCTGTTCAATATCATGTTAATTGAGCCCTAGCTAATTAGTATCATCGGAATTAAGACCGAACTGACGCGGTCTTCACTTCGAAGCAGAACGAGCAGACTGAGTAGACGACTGGCTTTTTTAAGTCGGTCGTCTACTCAGTCGGTTACGGTCACAGTCACAGTTTCACCGCAAGGGCAAAGCAATGAATGCGCTAGCAAGAAATTGGAATGTCACACGAAGGTCGACCAGCAGCTCGATACTTGCAGCTACCCGATGAAGCACAAAGAAGGACACTCGAAAATGACGCGCAGGTATAAACAGGACAAGCGTGAACTAAGAACTATCACAGTTGTTACGCCTTTGTGTTTGAGCAACGCGCCGCAAGCGACGACAACGCAGAACCCGACGCTCCAAGATATTTCTTCTTCTATAAAGCCCGGCGCGCGGAATGACCCCTCTGCGTCACCAGCCACGCGGTGATGTCTGACGCAAGGTGTGGGCGGTGTTCTCTCTTTTTCATTCGTTCCAGATCACGAGTGGGTACCGAAAGGGGCCCCTTTTTCGTGCGCATCTCAAGGGCAGTTTTGAAGTTGAAAGAAAATGTAGGAGCGTTGCGTGATGGAAGGCACGCTCAAGCCCCTGCGAGATCTGCATACCGCCAGCGGCAAATAGTGTCTATGAATGGCTTGCCGTTATTTTGGCGCCTCATGCACGGCGTGTGGCTCAGTGGTCACTGGTTCAAATCCCCGGTCGGGTGCCTTATAATTTTTTTTCTTTGTGCCTTTTTATATATATAGTTACATATCCGGGGCATGACAGCGACGGCAAAAATCAGCTGAGAGTGTCCATATAATTGCTATCGCAATAAAAGGTGCAAGAAGCTAGGTGATCCCAAGCACCAATATGACTCCAGCCTTCCACAAGAACTGGAAGCTGACCATATTATTTTATATGCAAAGAAGCTGCTGCCTAGCATACACCGCATAAAACGCTTGAGAGTCACACCGGCGACATGAAAGTCAAAAGTTGAACTAGGGCCTTCTCAGTATCAATGAGTTTGTACCCGAGTTCACGCGTCCATCAGTTTGATTGACAGACGCCCGCGGCGAAGATTAGGACCGCCCACCGCGTTGTGCTAGATAAGGAGCAGTGCTCACGCCGCAACGGCAGCGAGCGGAACTATTTGTTTGTTTGTTGCCTACGAGATTCATTTATAAGCTTTATCGCACAGACTATGCACACACGCACGAAGAAGTAAAAGTTATATCATCACGTGGCTATGATGGCTCGCATTAAGTTTCACCGCGTTCACGACGTACCACTCAAAGCCGCGTTGCCGCCATGATGCGAGCGCCGCTGGTGACAACCTGTCCGTATATTTATATTCTATAGAAGCGAAACGAGCTGCATGATAGGGCTGCGTGTGCAACCTTCTTGCCTTCGAGAGTGGCAATTTCCATGCTGCAGGAGGAACGAAAGAACTTACCCGAAAGAGGACAAACGCCCACGAACACGCCTGTGGGAGGCGCGATGTTGAACTGGCAAAAAGATAGCGCGACTGTGAAAAAAAGATAGCACGACAGCCATTTATGTACACCACTCACCACCGCCACATCTCTCGCGGATTTCACTGCTTTTACCACCGAAATGTGTAGGTAAAATAAGCTTGGCCTAATAAGCGAACAAATACGGGAACTTCTCTGGTATTAAACAGTGCTGCCATACCATTGTTATAGTCGTGCTCGTTAACGGACAGGTCTGACGCAGACTACATAATCTATACATTTATTTGCTTATTTAGTACTGCGGACACGCACACACACACACGCACGCACACACAGACACACACACACGCACGCACGCACGAAGGCAGGCAGGCAAAAAAAATTACACCATCTCCCGCTAAAGGGAACCATGTGTAGATGTGAAGCAGCGTGCGCTAACGCTTACACTGGCGGAGGCGTTGACGCTGGCGCTCATCGCAGCTTTGCGCAGGAGAGAAAACTGGGGAGGCGCAAAGCAGGCAGTGATGGAGCAGTGTTTCCTACTGGAACATGCCAATCGCTGCTAATGGGCAATGAGAGACAGAAGACTCCGACTGGACACTGTGACCCGCACTCCGCTTTTAGTTAACACGCACGCTGCGAATTTTTATTGTTCAACAACGCACAGGAGAAATCTCCCACCGGCACCACCTTGGAGGTCAAGATCCATTGCCATATATACGGGGTGGCCAGTGAACGGTTGTGCAGCGCGAGCAGTCGGTTTTTTCAACCAAGAAACTCGCTAGCAGACGCTGCCTGCGTCGGCGTCGCGAGGCGAGAGAGGGGGGAGCGTAGGACAGGAGAAAGAGGGGGGTGACACGCATGCGCAGTGGGAGTGTGAACGCCGTGGGCAGGGATGCGTAGAGGAGAGAGAGGGGGGGGACGCGCATGCGCAGGGGGGGGTGTAGACGCCGCGGGCAGGGATGCCTAGAGGAGAGAGGGGGGGAGTGTAAGAGGGGAGAGAGGAGGGGAGGCGCATGCGCAGTGAGGGTGTGGTTGCCGCGTGGAGGGATGCCTAGAGGAGAGAGAGGGGGAGAGGAGGTTTTTTATTTTTATTTTTTAAAAGGTTCGCGCATGCGCAGTAAGGGTGGGCACGCGGCACACCACCACCCCCACCACCGGATTAAGCTTCGCCATAAGATGCTTCACATCTAATAACTTTATTTCGATCCGGAGACGACGCTCAGTCCCGCCTTAGGGGGCGACATCGGTGGGCCGCATCCACGACAGGACGGGGCGATGCATCTCCTCGGACATGTCAAGGGCTCTCTGGATAGCCCTTAGCTGGTCGTCTTTCTCGTCGACCCGGGGCTCTCGCGCAGTGCAGGACATTGCCACAGCATGTGTTGTTAAGTGCAACGCGGGTTACCACAGCGAGGGCAGCGCGACTCTAAATTACATCGATGTATGACGTAAAGTGATAGACTGACCTCTGTTTACATTTGAATGCGAGCGGGGGGAACTTCCGCCGTTCCGACTGATAGTGCTTGCAAATTTCATGAAAGGTCAGGAGGGAATCTCGATACTACCATCTTCCATCTTCAGCCTCCGAGTGGCTCTTTCTGACGTGGAATTTTGGACCTCGCGACAGGGAGTGTGCCAACTCGTTGGCATTAAGGATGGTTCCGTGTACATGTCGGCCAACGTGCGCCGCGAACCAGATGATGTCCTTTCGTCTGTCAAATTGGTCAGCAGAGAGAATTCGAGCAGCTTCCAGGGATACCGAACCCGTCATGAAGGCTCGGGCGCTTGCTCGCGAGTCTGTGTAAATAGTTTCGCGGTAGGTGGTATCACGAGCGAGTGTTACCGCAACTTGTTCAGCGCGATCTGCATTCGCGTGTACGACGAAAAATCAGTGACGACAAATGGTCGCCTTTTAACCCTTTCAGTCCCTGTGATTCCAATTGGAATCATAAATTATGTAGGTCAGTCAGCAAGCATCTGGTAAAGATAAAGCTTTGTTCTTCCTCAAGAGCCCGTATTTAGCATCTGCCCTACATGTGGTGTCAACATGGTACATATAATAAAGGCAGGTCACGTCGGAGCGAAGAAATTACAGAAGCGGTCGTGCTGCTCGCGCATTTCTCTGAGGCAGCGTCTTCTTGCACCGTGCAGAGATAGGGCATTAATTTTAGTTCTGTGTCGGAAATTTGAATTTTGGCTGTTGGACAATATGCTATCCTATGTAAATAATATTTTATGTAGTAAATGAAGCAAAAATTATGGAATGATTATTAAATAATAATTATTTGTTAAATTAATTGACACGTTAATTACTCTTCTCTGAAAAGTGTGAGCGAATAGTTTTTCAGTTTTTTAGGACTACCACGATCATGCTCATCTGAAAATGTAAGAGCTAGTTGCTTACATTGAAAATATTTAATTCGGGACTGAAAGGGTTAAGCGTGGTGACTATTGATGCAAAATGATCCGAGTACCGTACTGCGCTGCGTCTAAGAATGCCACGTTATCCTCCATAGTGGCTGCTGTACTGGGCAGGGCTCGCGCCCGTGCCTGCCGTCTTCCCACATTATGTTTGGGATGCATGTTTCGGGGTATCTGGGATACTGCGAATTTAGCACGCAACTCTTCGGCGAGCTGGCACTGTCTTTGCTGGGTAACGGGAGATTTGAGCCCGAGGTATGCCAATAATCGTCGCAGAGAATCAGTGGAAGACAGCCTCACAAGCTGCTATAATTTCTGCGCTTCAACAATTTCGTTGAAGGTGTTGTGCATACCTAGGCCGACATAATGCCGCAGTTCTAAGAACGAGTCCCGTTGAAGGTGTAATGCCGCCTTCAGAGACTGTCTCTCTGATGCGTATCGCCTTTAGTCATACAGATGATGTTGGAGGTCTTGTGGGCCGTTACGCTCGATGCATGTTGTCAAGTCAGACAGTTTAACCCTGCTCTTGAAATATTTGTTGTAGGCGAAGTTTAGTCCGATGCGTTTGTGGACATGTTGATTTTGTCTGGATACAGTTCTTACAATGACAAGCAATTTCAGGAGTTGATGCTAGGCTGAGAGAACGTGTGTATAAATGGTTTGGTTTGGTAAAAACTGGGGGGGTGAAAGCGCTTTCACGATTTTTTGAGTTGGTCTTGTCACCAGTGAATCTACAGTTGTCAGATTCGTATTGAGTGCTTGGGAAAATAGTTTTAGTCTAAATAGTTATCTTTACGCTATTGAAATAAAGCAAGAACATTAATTCTGCGTAGTTCAATTGCAGAGTTGTATGTCCGATATGTATCGCGTGCAAGCAGTCCACAAAATGATATGTAAATATTTTCGCTCTAAAATATATGCGCGTCCTCATACAAATATTCTTTAATTAAATAACGAAAATATTGTAAATTTGTTGGGCTACTCGCCAATTGTGACAATTAGCTTGGATGGTTACTGCAGAACGATGTTTTTTTTTATTAATCGTCATATCGTCATTCTACAAACCTACAACTACTGCAAGCAAAGCATTCCACAAACGAATAGTCTCACAGCAGACACTCATGTTTCGGGACGCACTTGTTGTCTCGTTTTCGGCGGTACAACGTGTCTCTACACCAGCAACCTAAGGCACAGGCTAAGGTACAAGGGCCATGCCTCTCCACGCCGCATGTCTTTTCGCCGCATGGAGTCGGACTGTTGCAGCCGAACGCCTCCCCGGGTTTGCAACTTTTTTCTTCGCTTCTTCGTCTGCAAATAAAAGAGTCCTGGCGTTATCGCATGACCTCCGCCAATAGCTCCTGCGGCGCTGCCGGAGCTGTTGAAGACTGGAGCAGCACCGTTGGCATCCGCGCACGAAACACCTGGCGAATATGCGGCACAGAAAGCGCGTGTGCGCCAAGCAGACCCTAGCATCTCTCTCTCTCTCTCTCTCTATATATATATATATATATATATATATATATCTTTGGCTCAACAGAGAAACATACTAAAACTTATTTCTGCCGACGTGACATGCGTCACTTATAAATGAGGCATTCCGTTTTTTTTTTCTAAAAGAGCCAGATGCACTTTAACTGAAACTGAGAAAGACGCACCCTTTTGCTACTGACAATACGATCGAGCCTTCTGAAACGGGTTTTGGCCAGTATGTTCCTCTCGCCTAAATACCTCCAATCTATGTTGTGCCTAAAATCTAAATAGCCCAATACTATCGCTATTCAGAAGTTAAGTTTGTATTTGGCCTATATAGATTGTAACATTTCATTTTGGCTTGAATTAGCTCGTAAAATAAGTCTAGAATGATTCCAATGTACGGTATAGCAATATTTTGCGATAAAATTAACATCATTCTTGTGCTTTCGTCGGTGCGGCGCTTCGTCGCATGGGCGAAATGGTGATTACTAAACTTGAAAAGTGAGTGCTCATTCCTGGCAAAAAGCAAACTATTCTGGATTGTCAGCAGTGTTTTCTTGTTCTTGACATTTATTGAAGGTTTTGAAAAGTGCTCCAGCTGTTTTTCGTCTTGTTCTGAGATCGTTTTATGCCGTGCCGTTTTGGATCACTCCTTCTTCTTTAGGGAATAGCTCGGTGCCCAATATCTTCATTTCATATGCCTCTTATTTCAAATATACTGTTTTTTGGAGTGAACGAAGGAAATGATATTGTAGCTCTGAACTCGAAAAGAAACAGTAGGAGGCATAAAAAAGTAGGAAAGTCGGCGCCTTGTCTTTATAATCATGTTTTGCTCTATAATATCATGTCCTTCAGTAAGTGCCAACTCGCGCTAGCAAAACTAATTGTGGAACGTAAACACGATTGCAAATCAACTAGGATGCAAATGAAGTACATTGGATGAAACCATGTTCGTTGTTCTGATCACGATTGTTGGCGCAGCGCTGGTTTAATGAATGTGGCTCGCTTTGATTGAAACAGACTTAGCATTTGGCTCATTTTTGATTAGAAACTGTCTTTTTGAGTTCTCGTTACAATCAGGAATGGCCTCATTTTGATTCAACCTGTTTTAATGGTTAAAGATACGTAGGCGCACTTTATGCTCCCGTGATATTTAGTTCAGTTTCGGTTTCTGCATTTGCCTCTTCTTAAAAAAAAAAGGAAAAAAAAAACGCCGCAAATAGTAAACTATGGTTGACACGAATCTGCATTGTATGAGCTTAGGCCTAATAAGTTTTTTTTATTGCTGGTCACACGTTTATCCACGATTTGTTAACACGCCTCAAAAGTGGGTCTTGACCGATATGTCAATTAAGGTATGAGGTCAAGTGTCGAAAAATTTGTTTTAAAAAGCGATAATCACTACAGATTATTAGCCTACCATATAAACACATCTTTTATGCACATGCGAGCATTTAAAAGGAAGTTCGAATTTTTGATAATTTTTCATAATTAAAAATGTCCTTAAAAGGGGGCCTCACGCCAACACTCCTAACTCAAGTTCCGCTCATTAAAAATATTTATTTTTTGGGGAGGACATGAAAACGGCTTTGCCTTGTGCAATGAACCAAAACCAATGAGATCTGATAAAGATGAAATACAGTCATTAAGTAACCAAAAAAGTATGCACTAGCACTAGGGGCACCATCGTATAACAGGCAGCCATATTAAATCTTGTGGCACGATTATGCTTATTGAGGTTCATGGCACGTCTACTGGAGTGATAAGGAAGTGTGCCATGTTTTAATGAGAAGTGTTCATTACAAAAATAGTTAGGACTGTTCGCGTACGGAAAAATACCGGAAATATAAGTTCTGAGAAAATCAGCAAAAACGATTTCACAGAAGTACAGCGCTTACAAAATGTGGTCAAGAGCACTAAAATTCTCAATATTTCTTGCCAGTTTGATCATGGACCTTACTATTGTGTGCCTTTGCCCGACCGGCAACTGGCACCGAGCTGGTATTCCAGCATCGGTGCCATTACGGGACGCTTTCGCACTGCGGTGCTGATCATTCGTGAGGCAAGCTTTTGCAGGGTAGAGGCCTGCATCGAACCGAATTTGCTTTAAAAATATCAATTATGCTTCTGTTACCACTACTGAAATGACACACGGCGTCAAACAAAGCAAATTTGACGGTTTACAGGCTCACGTACGCGTCCTTGAGTGTTAAGAACACATGTACCGCGTTAGGCGATCACCTGGTGATAGGCTTATGACCTTTATGAAGAAAAATCATGTGTTACCAACGCTTTTAGAGCATTATTAAATGTTCGCACTTAATATGATTGAAGTAACCAACAAAATAGTACATATCAAGTTATTTTTATGATTCACACAAAACCGGCACTTTCCGTTTCGTTTTCGTAGGTGATGGGTGGTCAAACATTTTTTCTTGTATCTTTCGAAAATATATGCGTAGACAGAAACATTGTGCAGAAAAATGATGGGCAATAAATTGCGCATTTATCATTACCAAAAAAGCAAAAAATGAAATTTTGAAAAACATCGCTTTTTCCACTTTTCCTCAAACTTTAACCCTACGTTTATTCTTGAGTATACAAGCTCAAGTGACGTTCAACAATACACGATGTGCACGTTGCAGAGCCGCTCAGGCCGCAGCTAAATCAGTTGTATTCAACAAAGATCGCTTCCAGGTGACCGTTCGAACTCAATACGGAAAAGTGCAGCGCAAAATGACCAGCTATACTTGAATGTTGGCCAATAAGAGTGAGTTGCCGAAGTAGTTTCATATTTTCATCATCTTCTGATCTCTTTGGTAAATACAATTTTTTGAATAATACGTTTCCTTTTGATGTTACCATGAAAAACATATCAAGGTGATTTTTTTTACTGTACATTGTAAAAGTAGGCTGCCCCAGACACGTGCCTAGCATGTGAACAAACAAAATTAGCCGACCGCGAAGTAAAATTTTGGCACAGTGCATTTATGAAAATGCAAGTGAACAGAAACGTTCGTACGTTTCATAACTGGTAAAAACAAAATTATATATATATATATATATATATATATATATATATATATATATATATATATATATATATATATATATATATATATATATATATATATATATATATATATATATATATATATATATATATAATTATGCGCGCGCGGAAACGACGAAAGCACTTGGAATTTAGGCAGATGTCTATTTTCTTCCTCGCGTTCCTAAAGCTGCATTTGGATATATGAGCATAAATTTTAGGTTAAGAAGAGCTTTTATAGCATTTTTATAGTGCCTATCAGTGCCTAGAAATGTCTTTTTTCTACATTGGCGCCCATATGCAAACTATTTAACCTCAAACGGCGCTGTCTTGTGCAGATTGAGACCATTACTCATGTTGCCAGCAACATTGAATGTTCGGAACTGTATAGCCGTACGCCGCCGCGCTCACATGTCACGAGTTGTTGGCGGAGGCTAAACCGTGTAGAACCTTCAGGTGAAAGGAGAGTGAAAAGCAAGCGAAAGAAAAGTGTATTACGCAGGTGACTTACGTTTCACTTGTAATTTATTTCTTAAGGTGTTCACCAAGAGGGGGGAGATTAACCCTACACGATGAGACAGCGTCAATACGAGGCATCCCTCCCTATTGGTCTTTTTGCTAGCTGGATATCTGCTCCTGTGGTGCTCTTCTCAGTCATGCCGAAACTATAGAAACCAAGGAGTGTTTCGATTCGACGGTGGACACTTGGTTCATCAAGCTAGATGTTAAAAGGAGAGACCGTATTCCGCGAACCGTGCGGAACAAGGGCAAATGCACGGGTATGTTCAACTGTTGGCGCCTTTGTGCATTCCTAAAGAATAACATATTTTTCCTGTTCTGTCGTAGGGTACAGGTCACGCACATATTTGCTCTGAACATGCGTGTATGTACGCAAAATAGTTATTGTGTCTACGTTTACAATGCTTGAGGCCAAAAACATGTTTTGCCTGCCTTTTCATAGCACCTCAAATATAGCCTTCCCTAAAAATCCGGCCTCTAATTAAGAGCATGTCTTATCTGTAAAATGTTTTACATGGAAGCGGTCTGGGTGCATGGGAGCGATCGGAAACGTTATATGCCAGTTTTCGTGGTGTTCGAAAAAAACTATGGAGAAATATTATATATATATATATATATATATATATATATATATATATATATATATATATATATATATATATATATATATATATATAGTTCAAACAAATATATGAAGCACGTAGGAAAAAATTGTTCTGGGAAGGACTGACGTTTCGGCCGCGGGACCGGCCTTCGTGGGAGTGATTTCTCTGTATTTCCGACTCCGACGAAGGCCGGTCCCGCGGCCGAAACGTCAGTCCTTCCCAGTACAATTTTTCCTACGTGCTTGATATATTTTTTTTGAACTGTTACTTCCGGGTCGTATGTTATCCCTTAATTATATATATATATATATATATATATATATATATATATATATATATATATATATATATATATATATATATATATATATATACGTCCATCAGAAATAATGGGCGCTTTCAAGCGTAGAAAATCATTCACGTACCGAGTGCGTCGCACCTCCATGCGTTTAGCACCAAGAGGATTGCAGCAAGCCACAGTGCCAAAAAAATGTGTGAGTTCCCCGCCATCTCTCCGGATTCTTTAGAAGAATGGGGTAGCTGCACCGTTTATATATTAAAGCGGCCGTACCACAGATGTTCTTTCTGTCACTCCACAAATGACAGAATTTTGAGATGCGCCAACTAATCCCGTTTTGGAAATCTTTTTCTTTCTTGTATATCAGCGAGAGTTTTCTGAAAAAGCCCAAGTTACGGCAGTATTGTTCCTTTGTCAACTGGCGCTCTATAATGTCAGGTGTTCTCTCTTCCAGAAAGGCAGCGTGTAGATTAAACGCCGATAAATGACACTCAGAGCGAGAGAAAGAATTCTTTAGAAAGCTACGAAACATGCCTAGTATGGAACGCCGTTTTTGTCATGTAGATATTGATTACTTAGCGGTTGACTCCTCGTTATTCCTTTTCCCAAGATAGGTTTAACCTTAACTGCGGAAATCATACTAAACATTGGTTCCTCCCTATTAAAACATTGCCACACGGACGTCTTTAATGCTGTTTATAATG
This sequence comes from Rhipicephalus appendiculatus, assembly GCA_030522465.1. Lineage (NCBI taxonomy): Eukaryota > Metazoa > Arthropoda > Arachnida > Ixodida > Ixodidae > Rhipicephalus > Rhipicephalus appendiculatus. The sequence goes on along the minus strand of JALIZH010032942.1, from coordinate 966,843 downwards.
TTGTTTATAATTTGTTCAAGCTTCTAAACCTGTCACAAGCGAATCTCTCCTTTAGCAAATATTCGCCCAGTAGCAAAAAAGGAAAGAACTTTACTCTGAGAGTTGGTGGGCCGTTTCAAAAGCCTCGCCTAGATGACGGTCATGAGTCCTTCGTGAATGTGCCTAAAAAAGGTATGGCAACTTTCCACCAGGGGTGCGAAGCCGAAGAAAGTGCGGAGCTGACAGGCCTTCGTTGTTCCTCTTTCTCTTTCTTTCTTTTTGCTGATTGCGCTGTATTTCCGACCTATTGTTTTCTCAGCAGATATATTTCTGTCTCCCTCTCTCTCTCTCGCCCCCCTGTCTCCCCTTATATATATATATATATATATATATATATATATATATATATATATATATATATATATATATATATATATACATATATATATATATATATATATATATATATATATATTTCAATTACACTCCCCCTTTTTCTATTCTCTGCTTTCCTGTGTTCCCTCATATCATTCCTCCTCACCTTAGGTTCTCTTTCCCACCTAACGCTTATGCTTTACTATACTATATTACACCATGCTATACGATGCTCTACGAGCATGCCTCTATAATCGAGTGGTTACGTCGCTTGCGTTTCGTCTAGTGGGTACGCGGCTCGAATCCCACGTCGCCAAGAAAATTTTCCTTCCAGAACTCTATTTTTCTATATCTTTCTTCCTATCTCCCCGTACTTCTTCTTTCGCGCATCAAAGTTATTGCATTCCATGCCACACAAATCGACACACGTGTTCTGATACTGAAGCAGATCATGAAGACGTGGACGAAGAGGAATATAGAAGCAGCGCGCGCACATGTTGGAGAAGCGCGCAGAAGAGAGAGAGAAAAAGATAAAAGAAAGACAGGGAGGTTAACCAGAGGAAGACTCCGGTTTGCTACCCTGTACTTGGGAAGGGGAAAAGTTGGTGTAAAAGAATGAAAGAGAGGGAGAGTGTGACAGTAGGCAAAAAGGGAAGGTAGTGACTGGAGCACTGTCCGAGTACTACGCAGCAACATTGTCTGCGAACAGTCACAGTTGGTCGTTCAGTCCGGTTGCTTGCAGAGACCGCATCAACGCCTTCAGAGCGGCTCGTGTTGCAGACCGGGTGGGCCAGAGCCCCAGGATTTTGTTCTGTGTGAGGGGGGCGGTTGTGCAGCTAGAAGGTCCCTAGATAAAACAAGTTTTTAAGGTAGCGACAATCATTGTTCTCTTTGCCGTCCTCCTTACTCTCTCGCGTACTCCTCCTTTTCTCTGTCATCCGCGTCTGTAATTGGTTCATTCCTTGCACGTGATGTTTCAAATCGTTGGTGGTGATATTTATTATTATGTAAAATGTTCAAATCGAGTACGCATGCGCATATGGTTCTGGTCGGATTCCTGCCGCCACGAAACACAAAATCGTAGCCAAGGCATCAGCTGTAGAGAAGGAGCGTTCCAGATGGCGCCAAGTCGGCTAAGATTGCTTCCCGGTGCATGTTCAGTGCAACGTCCGAGTTTTTGAACAATGCTGGGTTGCGGTGCTGTCGGCTGCACTAAAAGAATAGAAGACGGTTTCGGTCTCTTCAAAATACCTCGTGGTATCCGAAATGATACACGCCATGAAGTGTAGCTACAAAAAATTTAACACGAAGGCTTTCGTGCAACGCCGTCGACTTGCGTCGACGCTGCTCTGCGGTTGAATTGTCGGTTTATGTTGAAAATGCCAGGAGCGCGTCTAACGCACGTCTAGTGCGTGCACGTTGTTACAAATATTTTTGCGTATACACGTAAAGTTGAATACAGCTATGGTGTTTAATGAATCCACTTTCAGCAACATTTCACGCCAAACCAGTTCATGCTACTTGCTCTAGAACGCGGCAAAAAGAAGCTGAAACGCGATGCTTCGGGACACCTCACTGGTAGAACTCTCACTTTTGATCAAACGGTCTCTACCATAGTCACCCAGATAAAAATTGAAGGACACTTTGTACATTCCAAAGTGTGTTCGGCGAAAGCGTGTGGCCATTCCACTGACGGAAAGACGGACGGAAAGACCGACGGACTGACAGACGGACGGACAGACGGACATCCGGACGGACGGACGGACATCCGGACGGACGGATGGACATCCGGACGGACGGACGGACAGACGGACGGACGGACGGACATCTGGACGGACGGACGGACATCCAAACGGGCGGACGGATGGACATCCGGACGGACAGACGGACGGACACCGGACGGACAGGCGGACGGACGGACGGACACCGGACGGATGGACGGACGGACGGACATCCGAACGGACGGACATCCGGACGGACGGACGGACAGACGGACATCCGGACGGACAGACGGACATCCGGACGGACGGACATCCGGATGGACGAACGGACGGACGGACATCCGGATGGACAGACGGACGGACGGACGGACACCGGACGGACGGACATCCGGACGGACGGACGGACAGACGGACATCCGGACGGACGGACGGACGGACGGACGGATGGACGGACCGACAGACGGACGGACGGACACCGGACAAACGTGAGCATGAAACATTAAAGGCTTTCGCCTTAATATAACGTGCACTACGATTACCTGGAATCATGACTGCGAAAGTGGACGTATTTTCCAGAAAAAAAAAACTATCATCGCAGTGTGGCTAGTCAAGCGTTCGTTCGAGTATGGCCACCGTTTTTCCGTTTGTGTGCACAAGCCAGCTACGTTTTGATCACGTGTTGGGCCGACACGGCGGAATTCACTGGGCTTCACTCGTGTGAAGTAATGCTCCCTCCTTTCTTTTAGATGCGAAGCAGCTGAAGGCCGAGTTCAATCCGGTGGTGGTGGTGGTGGTGTGCGTCCTGACCACCCTTACTGTGCATGCGCAAACACTTGAAAAATACAAAAAAACCTCCTCTCCCCCCTCTCTTCTGTAGGCATCCCTCCCCGCTGCGACCACATTCCCACAGCGCATGCGCGTCCCCCCCTTTCTCTCCTATCTAACGCTCGCCCCATCTCTCGCCTCGCAACGCCGACGCAGGCAGCGTCTGCTAGCGAGTTTTTTTTTTGTTGTTGAAAAAATTGGCAGCGTGTCTGCGTGCTTCGCTGCAAATGTCATCGAAAGACGACAGTCTTGTGCCGGCCGTACTACTATGTTTTGCCTTGCCTCAGACAGCGCCTACTCTACGTTGAATTGGCCGCATCTGGCTGGCTTTGATAAAATAGAGGCGGCGCTGCGCGAGATATGGACGCCATTCAAAAACATGAGCTTGTGCTGAACCAAGAGCATTACACCGTGACCAAGGGCCAGTGCCAGCGGCAGCACCTTATCGTCGGCACAGGGCTTTTTCGTGCAAAGCGCCGCAGTTTGTGCACAGCGTCGCATTTTCAGCGTCGCCTAAAAAACACTAAGGTCTTTAGAATTGCCTACCTATGTATCTTCTAATAAAAGAACACACGACCTGACACTTACATATTAATGTTGCGCCTCAGGTATGCGTAGTATTTGCTTTTTGGTCAAATATGTTCCCAAGTATGAACGAAAACACCAGTTCAAGATGGCTGGGCGTTCAGAAAGTGGTTAAACTTTGGCCGAGTAGCTGAATCGGTTCACAGACAGAGAGACAGACAGACCAAAATTTCTGCGTTGAAGTATCCCAAGAAAGACTATCGTCTTTAAAAAAACAGCGTTTCCAGTGTCTGCCAGTGCGTTTCATCGCGCTGGGCGACACTGGAAACGCTGTACAGTGTGTCCCAGTGTACTACAGCGCGCTGGGAGACACTGGGACACACTGCACAGCGTGGCCAGTGTCGCCCAGTGCGCTGAAACGCACTACGCCACAATGTATAGCGTGGCCCAGTGTCTTACAGCGCGCTGCGAGGCACTGGTCACGCTGTACAGTGTCTGCCCGCACACTGGGAATCCCCGGCGGCACATTATAAGAAACTGGGCGCGCTCGATGGACTTTCTAAAGACTTCATATTGGATCGCGAGATGTCGAGAGCAAAATTTACCGAATGTTTTCAAAATTTTCTGTTCTGTGCGCGGCACACATATAGCTTTAGTTTTAGTTAGGCGACGGATGTGCGTGTACGCTGAAGCAATGATCTGTCGAGAGCGCGCGCGCGCGTGCGCTTTCCTTGAAGCGTGCTCGAGTCTCGTCAATGTAGTTTAGAAAACGCATCGAAAGAACTGATCATTCGCAACACAATATGGCAGTAGTATCAGTCTGATAATCAAGATCAACCTAGTCTGATAATCAAGAGCAACGCCCAATCTCGGCGTTTTTAGCTTCTGATTTGTGTAATCGAAGGTGCAAATATGACCTCACTTGGGTCAGTTATGATCGAAACTACATTTTAACGGCTATTAGGCTCTTTGTAATGGAATATTCATGATCTTCATAGCGACCGTGGCTCACGAAGTGCGGCCCTAAGCCTAATGGTCGTTTCGGCTAGAGTGAACTACCGCGGCTCCAGTACGGGAACGTAAAAAAGGGTGAAAGAATTGTTTCCGAACGGGTGACGAAAAGTACAGTGTTCAGTGAGCAGTTGAAATCCACGATGTTTTCTGCAGAGGTATGACTAACCGCTTAGCGAGACAGTGCGATTGCCGCAACACATCTGCGATTACGCTGATAAGTTTTGCTGCAAAACTTGCCAGATAGACGTTCTGATCCAAGGCAGCCCATAACAAACAAACCAACAAGCTCTTGTCAGGTTGGCGCGAGCACGAAGAGACGAAAATCTGTGTTTCTAAGCAAGAAAACAAAACTATTAGATACAGGAATTAGCTATAAGATTAAGAAAAAATGACTCCGACCTTCTCTTTCGAGTGTGGCGTAGTGGGTAGCGTGTCAGACTCACGATGAGTAGTGCGTCGAGGTAGCAGGTTCGAGTCCCGCCCGCTCGTTTTTTTTTCTTTCTTTTCTTTTCTTTCCCCAGTGATCGTGTTTCAGCCTTAATTACGATGTGGGCAGAACGAAAATTTTTAATAACAATTTAAAAGCCTAATTCTGGCCCATAACGCCTGTCCCAGTGTGCAGCGCGCCAGCGTCCAGTGTGCCTCGTGCAGCGTGCCAGCGTCCCAGTATACAGCGCCACACTGGTCCCATAATCAGGTATGGCGCTGGGACAGTGCCACTGGGTGTTGAAATAGGTTGTGTATTTTCTAATAAGAGAACACACGTCCTGATACTTACATATTAATGTTGCGCCTCAGGTATGCGTAGTATTTGCTTTTTGCTCGAATATGTTCACAAGTGTGAACGCAAACACCAGTTCAAGATGGCTGGGCATTCAGAAATTGGTTAAACTTTGGCCGAGTACACTCTTAGAACAAAGGGAGTACCTTTACACCCTTTGCGAGAGTTTTGGCTTGTCCCGCTGGGCACTCCTTTTTCCGCGGTGAAACTACTCTCTTTAGAGAGATAGTGATCCAACGCCCTCTCATGGAGTACAGTACTCCGTCTGCGATAGAGTGAAGGCACTCCCACCGAGGGAGTAAAGCTGGCACATTGAAATAGGTCTGGTGTAAAATTAATCAAGCGCAAAAAAGACAAATACATACACGCACACATCCACGCAACCAAAACACGTACTGCGCTCGCGACTACAACACGTCGATAAAACAGAACCTTCCCGCTGTTTTGACGGGAGATGTTAATGAAGGCGTGATGTTTGGTAGCGTTTCGCTACACTGCCAGTCGAATACTCGCTCGAATCCACGCCTGCAGGCAGAAAATCTGTTCAAATTACGGCGCTGCTAGTCAATTCGTTATGTGACTACGCAGCGGGCTCCCAGAGAAAGCAAAACAATAACCTTGACGTGGCTTTTGCAGGATTCTAGGTCATACAGCCTGCAGCGCTTACGCGTGGCGTGCTGTCAATAGGCGACCCTAAAGCGGCTGCAAAAAAAAATTTTTTTTCTGCACTTAAAGGGCATCTGACGGATTCATTTAATTAATACTTCACTCTGGGGATAATTAGAAGACATACATCAGTGCATACATACATATACAAATCATACACGACACTGGATTCGAACCGCTGACCACACGCACCGAGAGCAAACACGCTAACCACTACACCACAGAGCCACCGCATCCTCCGATGAGTTTTCTCAAGCATATGTATTGACAAAGTAGTTTGAAAAAAAGGGGGAGGATCTTGCAACTTGTGTTCTTGCATTGACAGCGTGTATTGCGCCTGCATTAAGTTCGTGAATAGATTACTCGGTGTCATCAACTCGCGGAGACCTCCGTTAGCACCTTAAGCTCCGACTTCGGTTCGTCGTCTGTCGTGCCGCAAGCAAAATGATAAACGTGTGTCCTTTTGAGTGTTCACCCTAAGTTGTGGATGTCTTTCTCGCCCAAAATTCGCAGATACCAGCGTGACAAGTACCTTCAGGTAGCGAAACTCACGTATGTGTATTCTACGAGCGTGTGCTGTTGAGTGATTTTGGTTATTTTTGCCGCGAGCCGCAAGTGTTTGCACTGGCACCATTGCGTTCTCAACTGTTCGTAGACCATGTGCTATGGCATCTCATTGTTACATAAGTCAATGCCTGAGTTACAAGGGTATTTTAGCGTGCACATATACAACCATGTATATTTATTGCGCGCGTACGTACTGTTGCGGGCTGCACGCCGGGTTAGCGGCACCTTCCGAGCAGTCAGACGAATATTTCCACCATGAGCACTTAACGTGCGCTGAAGCGCGATATACAGTGCTTCTCAATTAGTCACAGTCAGCATTTAATTGCTTTTATACACGGAAACTGGCTACCCCTTCACTAAATAACATTTACTCTTCAGTGTCGCGCGCCGTTATAATGAATGTCGTAGGCGTGCACCAAGCACCACTAATTCGCGAGTGACATGCCTCCCTAAAAATAACAAGATAATACTGTTGCACTTCTCTGTTTCGAACGTCCGCGTTTATTTGGCGGTCCTCCTGAAGAAATTGTGCAGTATTTGGTAGAAAAATGGCGTAGTTGTATGCCTCAGTGACACAGCTGTTTTTCTGAAAATAGCGTTTATTTATATTTCGTAGGATATCTTTAGTCACAGCAGGTCACAAGTGGGTGCCACGAGCACTCGTACTGTCTCGTGTACCTTTAGGTGTGTCCAAGCTCATTATACAAATTATGCTACCGTTGATAAATGATCAACCCATCCATGTTCGATGAATGTTGATCTGTTTCCGTTCACTGCCTGTCGCTTATTTGCATATTTTGCTAGAATCATCTCTTCAGTCCATCTGGTATAACACAAGTATTATCTACAGTATCCCCCCTCGAACAAAAGATAAAAACGCCCCTTTCCAGAGCACACTGTCCAGTAATAGGGGCCCCGGTCTGACTTCGGTATGCTTCACCGCAAAACTGATTTGCATTGCGGCGGGGCTGACTTACGTTTTTCCATCTCCATTAGAAGTGTCTACGAAGCATAAGAGCCAATTTCTCAATTGACATGTCTGGGTTCCCTGTTTAGTACAGTGGTTAACCGATCAGCGAATAGTCATCCGAAACCTACACGCTGCAATTTCGCAACGACCAGTTCAGGGTAGCGGAAACCTCTTGTCACAAAGAAATAATCCGTCAATATATACACGTCCCTCTCACTCACACCACGCCACGGCCACCTGCGGCGCGACAGGAGGCAGTAGCGTTACACCAGGCCAAGATTTCGCAAAATCTTCTCTCCCAAAATGCATTTTACACGAACTCCTATTCCGCCCGGGAAATAGAAACTCGCCTAAAATTCCCATGTCATGATTGAGTGCAATGCAAACATCCTTGCCAGATTCCTTTCAGCGTTTCCTCAGTTTTTCTTTAACCCTCCCAGGAAAGCATGGGCTAGAAGCAAGCGGCTTTGCTGAAAGGGCAAATCAGGCTCTTTTATTTTGTAGTTTATCACTTAAGTGAAGATATCTAACCATACAGCGGATAGGAAGTGGACCAAAGAGAGTGCAGACAAATTTTTAACGTTTCAGTCAGTTTCTCGCTATATGTAAATACAAAAAACTAAGACGGGGCCTGAGCTTCGTCGTGAGTAGAACGTGTTATCTTTAATCAGGCCCCGTTTGCACCACCATCTCATTCGTCACTGGCTCCAGCATCGGAGGCAGTGCAACCTTTCTGAACATGAGACTGTTTCGAAGTGATTTTGCGTAACAGCCCATATATCGCGCAGCAACAATGTCCTGTGATGGCTTCATTAGGTGGCTTCACGCTCTATTGCATCACAGCAACGTCATGTCGACGTCAACGATTTCGCCGGTTGCTGACGTCATCAAGTGATGGTAATTTTCGCGCTAAATAAGTCCTCCAAGGCTACCGCCTTAATGGACAGTAATTTAAACTCTCTGAAACTTTCTGCCCCAGACGTAGCAGCACAAAATATTTACTTAGTTAATTATCCAAGGAAGGCTAACAAAGATAAATGCGTGTTTCTGCCGATAAGCGGAAGCACTCATCGCGACTAAAAATAATCTCTTTTAAAAAAGAATGGCTGTCAATACTGAGACGTAGGTATTTTTACCCGCAGCTGCGGAACCGATCACTGCAAGTGCTGGTGTCAAGCTCGCAAACTATAGACAGAGCCTGAAGTATTAGTCGTGCTACCTGTATACGTTCAGAATGAAGCGGCGTGAATTTTGCACTTGCGGATATGAGTGAAAACAAGCGACGTTTTCGTGACTGGTTTTACTATTTCGCAAAAAGAGATGTATCGTGAACTATGGCATGCTGTCGAGCTACTTGGTTCGCAGATTTAAACAAACAGGTTTAAGCTGCGCGAAGAAGACTTTTAAGACGCAAGCCGTTAATGTCTCATACTCGCGTCGGTCCGTCCGTCCCCTGGAACTGTGCCAGCTGTGGCCTCTCTACCTCGCACTCTCTCAGCAGTCACGTGATCGCAGACGGCACATAGCAACAGTTGCGCCGCCACAGCTGTGGCCTCTCCCCCCTTACACACTCTCATCGATCATGTGACAGCTGAGAGAGCGTAAAGAAAGAATGAAAAAACAGGAAGAGAAACAAAAAAAAAAGAAAGAAAGACATGGCCTAGTCAGCCGAATGGCCACAGGCTTTCGACGAACACACTTTTTAATTTACAAAAGGTCTTTCAATTTTCTTTCACGCATTTTCTTCGTTTTCTGCTTCAAACTACTTTGCCAAATTATGTATACAAACGGCTCGTTCAATTCTAGTTTACTGCGCAATATACAAGGCTCGTTGAAAGCCTCGTGGGCTACTTACGCAAGACTGAAAGTTTACAAGTACTTCGTTGCATTTTGGACAGAATAGCTAAATGACTTATCACTACACGATGATATACACTCTAAAAACTGCGCAGGGTATCGCAGGAGTAAAAAGGCCGATTCACTCTTCAGAGTGTTCTTCTACTCTCGCAAAGCATCGGATGGAGTGAAAGCCTCGTTCACTCTCTGTGAAATGAGTGAGTGAAACTGTTTTATACTCTACCTCGCTCTGAGAGAGTGGAATGCCCATATACTCTTCAGGCAGGAGAGAGTAAAACGCGGTTATACTCCTGCTCCTGATCTGTATATCGAAGTGCGGGCACATCACGAGTGATGACCACTTCTTAATAACCACACATATATGCAGTAAAGAGTATAATATTTGTTTGTTGTGACGTTGGAGACGACTAATAAAAAGAACAGCGTTTCTAGCGCCTCCCAGTGAATTTCAGCACAATTAAAGGCAATCGGAACTCTTAATATCCGCGTTTCTAGCTTGGGATTTGTGTAGTTAAATAAGCGAATATGACCTCATTGAATCAGTCACGATCGAAACTAAATTCAAGCGGTTATTTCATTATTCGTATATCAATAGGCATTCATGTTCTTGGCTACGAACGCCACACACGGAGCCTGCTGTCATAAGCTTAATGTATGCGGTACTGCTACCGTGAAGTATTATGGCTGTAGACGCGGAACGGGAACAAGAATGACCGAAAACATGTCCAAGGGGGTGAAAAAAACCGAATTGTTCAGTGTGCAGTTGAGAAGTGCGATATTTCCTACACAGAAATGACTAACCGCTTAGCGAGTCAGTGCGAATGCCGTGCATATCTTCAGTAACGCTGATCTTTTTTTACTGCAAAACGTGTCAGATTGACGCTCCGATCTCACGAAGCACGAAACAAACACATGAACTACACTCCGTTTGGTTGTCGCACGCGCAGATACACTCAAATCTGCGCTTCTAAACAAGGAAATGAAGACAGATCACGGACATTACTTACAATGTCATCAGGAAACAAACATGCTAACTCCATCTTTTAGCGTGGTGTAGTCGGTAACGTGTCCGCTTCCCAATCAGATGAGCGTCTAACGGTCGTAGGTTCGAGTTCTCACTCGGTCATGTATTTTTTTTTTTTGTCGTAGTGCTCGTTGTTAGCCATCATTACGGCCTGCACCTGATGAAAATTCTTAAAAGCAATCCTAAAGCCCAATTTTGGCCCGAGACAGACAGACAGACAGACAGACAGACAGACAGACAGACAGACAGACAGACAGACAGACAGACAGACAAGGAACTTTATTAAGGTCCTGAGGAGCCAGCCAGTGCAGTCCTACAGAGGACCCTTGGCTTGCTGTCGGCTAATCCCATGTTGGAGCCGGAAGGCCATGCCTCTCCGCTCTCTCACGGGCCCTCTGGACAGCCTTAGACTGGTCTTCCAATTTTGAGCTCGTGATGGCTTTCTCCCAGTCCTCGCTGTTGCTGAAGTCCTGTAACACAGGGCACTGCCAGAGCATGTGGGCTAAAGTAGAGAAATGCTATTTTTTTCCGTGCGGTGTACTCAGTGTTGTATGCGTTACCGAAAAAAGTAACTAAGTACGTTACTCGTTACTAGAACAAAAAAGGAACGCGTTACCGTCCTGCGTTACCTACAAAAAAAGGTAACGCGTTACCGTTACCATTACCGAAAAAAAGTAACGGACGTTACCTCTGACGTTACTTCGCAATAAAATTTTAATAAATGTGTCTTTGCTACAGGAACCCACAATCAGATTTTTTCAATCTAAAATTTATGTTTCACATAAAACTTGAAACCCAAACAAAGATTATACCTAAAATTCGCGTTTAACGAGAATTATTTGTATAAAATAATGTACCGGTAATGCAAATGAGTTCTGCGGAACTCATTTGCATTACTTGTGTCCATGTGCTTCGAGTTGACGATGAATTCGCCCTCGCGCTGTCAAGTGCTAGCATCGTAGTTAGCTCAGTTGGTAGAGCGACCGCCCCGAAAAGGCGTTGGTCCCAGGTTCGAACCCCGGACCAGGACGAATTTTTCGGCAACTAAGAAGCTTTTCTTTCTGAGAAATCCGTACGGATTTTCTTGCGGCTTCGTGCTACAAACGGGTGGTTGTCTATTTTCTCTTTCTTAATAATGTACCGGACCTTAGAAATGTTACACGTGGTGGCTTCTTACCCGGTGGCACATGATGAAGGCATTTTTCTCAATGTGACATTTTACACAACATGAGATTCAATCATCCGCGCTATCGGCAAAGAAAGCATCACTTCACTCAAGAAATTTGCAGTAATTTGCCTTATTCCGGGTCCGAACAGCACCTCCAGTGGAGATCGTCAAAATCGAAACTAATGGCATCCGAAATTGCTCGCCGTGCGCTAGTAGGCAATGGCGGAGGCCTGCAGTGGCGCCCTTTTTTTTTTTTTGGGGGGGGGGGGGGGGCAACATTTGCACGTTTCTGACACCGGATGTCGTTTGGTCCGCACCTGTCGTGGCGTTTTGGCCACCTAAAAGTGTGGCGCGTGCCTAATCGACGCCGGCGCGCATGCGCAGACCACGGCCGGTTCATGGAACGCACGCACCCCGTGCGGTGCGTTTGCACAGAGCGGCCGTGCGTAGACTATCTACGCGAAAAGGCCCATTCTGACGGCGTTCTTGTACTAGCAAAATAGATGCGCAAATATTGTAGTAGTAAAGAGCTGCTTTATTGGCCAAGTCATGGAAAAAAAATGTCCGTGCACACCGCAAAAAAATGCGAGCGTTTATGTGAGGGTGTTCAAGATCAGCTTTGCTCGCTCAGGAGTTCAATAATCAAAAACGTAGTTGCCGTTGCGGAGAGAAAGAAGCAAAATTTGTTTTCAGAAGAAAGTTGATAAATCATATTAACTTTGTAGCAACTATAATAAAATGTCGCATATTTAGACATTTTTTCAAAATAGTTTCCTTCGCTCTACAAGTTTCAAACAATGTTACTTCACTATTGGCTGCGCATACATTTCGTACACAAGATGTCTTCATTGTAACGGTAATATTTGCATGTTACATCGTCGTGAATTTTCTAGAATGACAGGTATAAAGAAATTGGTCCCTCTGCATTGAATATGTTCGATATTTCTTGCCTCGTAAATTATGCAGTTAAAAAGAAAACTAAGTTCATATTACGGCTACTGGGTGGTATGTGCATAAAATATTAAATACTCAATCCAATCTAACGTATCCATTTTCGGATCCGTGTCGATCTCTCGTGGAATCACCCGTTTGCGATAATCATGGCTTGGAGAGTAACTGCGGTTATGTCTACCATGTGGCTACCTGCAACCGTGGTTAGCCGTAACCGTAATTAGCTCAACCGCGGTTAAGGCTGTTCGTGTGAAAGCGGTATTACGTGGATTTGATTGAAAGAGAGATGCCAACCAAGGTAGCAAGTAAAAAAAAAATTTTTTCTTTTTTTGCGTTTCAGGAGAAAAGCCGACGCTTCGCGTCCCACTGGGGTCGCGCCTATTCTCGATGATGTGCAGAATTCCTTTGAGGCGGACTCGCGATCGGCAGCGCACCTGTAGTTACCGGCTGTCCCCTGGATGCGCCAGAATTCCACAAAAAGCCGCTTATAGCCGGCGACGCCGACTTTTCAAATTCGATACGGTGGCCCTTCACGAAATTATGCTTAGCGAGTGTACATTTATGACACCCAAACTTGAGGACGTCGTTTTCATGTTGCCGCAGCCTCTCGGGGAAGTTTTTTGCTTGCCCCACGAACGAAGCATCCCAATCAGCACGTGGTATGGAGTAGGCTACACCAGTCCATGCGCTTTCCCTTCGAGTGGCCTGTCTTTCAGGCAAGGAAAGGCGCAGGTGCCAGCAATCCACCTGCTACAATCCAACGAGAGTTGCAATGTGGGCTTGTTGGTGAAACATTTGAAAAGCTTTGATGAAGCCCGAAACGACACACGGACACGAGCGCTGCGTGGTGTCCATATGTGCCTTCTCGTGTCCCTGTGTCGTTTCGCGCTTCATCAAAGCTGCAACCCACTTCCGCGAAAAGCATGTCCGTACAGTTTCTCATGGCGGATTCCTCAACTTTCTTCAAGCTTTGTGTGACGATGGCCCAGCCATTCGCGCAGGGAGTCGACGCGTTGTAAGAAATTTGTACCCGCAATTCCCACAGACAAAAGCAATTCCGCCCGCGCTCTCTTTGTACATGTCTGGCAGGCCGACAGCAGTCCGACGCTGCAACAGAAAAATTCGACGCGGCGAGCTCTGGGAAAATGGCACCTACAAGATGCAAAAGTAACGAGTAACGTAACGCCTCACGTTACCGAAAAATGTTAACGTAAGTACGTTACCCGTTACAGTTCCGAAATTGTAACGAGTACGTTACTAAGTTACCGAAAAAAGTAACGCGTTACCGGTAACGGCGTTACTTGTAACGCGTTACCGACAACACTGGGTGTACTACTACTCCCTTGGGTGGGGTCATGCTACTCTGCTTCGGCCAGAGTTATGTTACTCTGTTGGGTAGGAGTACTTTGACCCTCTATGGGGGGCATTACTATACTCTGCCTCAAAAAGAGGTGATTTACTCTGGAAAAGAGAGTTAAATATGGGACAAGAAAATACTCTCCCAAAGAGAGTGCCCGGCACTCTCTTAGTTCTTAGAGTGTATACAAACAGGGTGCGTTCTTAACCTGCTTCAATAGGCAATAATATTTAAATAAGAAAAACAGCGCGAAAAATCGCGGACATCAAAAACGTATACCCCGGTACAAGGGCTGACTTAGAACTGAATTTCACTGACTTGAATACGTCTGGGCCTTTTTGTCCTTCTTATTTTGCGCTGTTTATCTTCGCTATGAATATCCAACTCGTTGGGACCGCTACTTTAGTGATATTTTTAGACCTTTTAGGTAACAAAGCTGGGGCGGAATTTTTACTGATGAATCTGTAGAACGTCTTACAAAACCCACCTACACATTCTATCTATGTTTATTTGTGCAGCATTGCGCAATGCTTTCTCGTAGCTTTTTTTTTTTTCCAGATTGCTTGGAATTGGTTCTTCATCAACGCGCTAAGCAGCGCAGCAGTTGAGCTTCTACACGCAACAACGGCAGTCATGCGTTCATATTCAGGCAGCAATAACATGTGTCAAAGTGAAATGACCTGTCACCTTGACAAAAAACAACGCTTCCGTATCAGACACGGCCGATCGACGACAAGGCTAGAATCTAGAGAGCATCCGCTATATAGGAAAAACGGTGCATACAAATGCGCATGGGACCGGTGTACCTTTCATAGTCTATATGTGCGCAGATGCATTTATGTACACCACTCGCCGCGGCCGAATTTCTCGGGGACTTCGCTGCATTTAACACCGAAAGGTGTAGGTCATAGAAGCTTGGTTTAATGAGCGTACCAATACGGGAACTTCTCAGGTATATTGGTCAATACGTCCGTGTACAATTGAGAAAGCTAAGTGATGTATACAGAAAGATATTTGAATGAAGTGGTTTTACATCAGGTGGAGGGCAATGATTATGAAATATACACTGACGAAGCACCGCATGATGTATAGCCACACTCACTCACACGCAGACGCATACGCACGCACGCACGCACGCACGCACGCACGCACGCACGCACGCACGCACGCACGCACGCACACACACACACACACACACACACACACACACACACACACACACACACACACACACACACACGCACACACACACACACACACACACGAACTCACACACGCACACGCAGACTTTCACGCGCACACGCACGCACACACACACGCGCATACAGACACGCAGGCACATACACACAGACACACACACGCACGCACACGCGCACGCACGCGCGCACACACACACAAACACGCACACACACAAGCTCGCACACACGCATTGGCGAACGTGTACAGCGGTTTCGTGGTCCTTTGCCGCAGGCCGAAATTATGCCGCAGTCCTAAGCACGAGTCCCGTTGATGGTGTAATGCCGCCTGCAGAGACACTCTCTCTGATGCGTATCGCGTGCAGTCACACAGAAGATGTTGGAGGTCTTGTGGGCCGTTGCACTCGATGCATGTTGCCAAGTCAGATAGTTTAACCCTGCTTTTCAAAGAGTTGGTGTGCGCGAAGTTTAGACCGATGCGTTTGTGGACATGTTGATTTTGGCTGGATATAGTTTTTACGATGACAAGCAATTTCAGGAGTTGATGCTAGTCTGAGAGAACGCGTATATAAATGGTTTGGTTTGGTAAAAAGTGGGGGGGTCAAAGCACTTTCACGATTTTCTGAGTAGGTCTTGCCAGCAGTGGAGGTACACTTGCCAGCTTCGTATTGGGTGCTTGGGAAAATAATTTCAGCCTTAATATTGATCTTTACTCAATTGAAATAGGGCTATAACATTTAATCTGCGTAGTTGAATTGCAATGTCGCATGTCCAAGATGTATCGAGCGCAAGTTGTGCACAAAATATGTAATTGTTTTCTCTGTACAAAAATATGCGCGCCTTCATGCAAACATTCTTTCTTTATATAACAGAAATATTGTTCATTTGTTGGGCTACTTGCTAGTTCTCACAGTTAACTTGGACGGTTTCGGCACAACAATGTCTTTTTATTGTACGTAAAATCGTCATACCACAAATCTACACCTATTGCAAGCATAGCATTCCACAAACGAAAAGTCTCATAGCAGGCACTCATGTCCCGGGACGCACTTGTT
Organism: Rhipicephalus appendiculatus; assembly: GCA_030522465.1. Lineage (NCBI taxonomy): Eukaryota > Metazoa > Arthropoda > Arachnida > Ixodida > Ixodidae > Rhipicephalus > Rhipicephalus appendiculatus. The sequence goes on along the minus strand of JALIZH010032942.1, from coordinate 950,812 downwards.
ATCTCGTTTTCGGCGGTACAGCTTGCCTCTACAATAGCAATAACTTTGACAGTATATGATACAAGGTTTACGCCACTCCACGCCGCATGTGTTTTCCCTGCATCCTGGACTTGCAGTTCCGCAGTCGAACGTCTCCCCGTGTTTGCAGTTTTTTTGCATGGCTTCTTCGTCTGCAAATAAAAGAGTTGTGGTGTTATCGCCTGATCTCCGCGAATAGCTCCTGCAGCACTGCCGGAGCTAATAGTGGAGGTCACGGTTATTGTAACAAACTAGTAGCGCTGGTCTTCGTCGTTTCTCTGCTGCTTTGAACTGTGCAGGTATTTAATACCTGTGTCACACGGGCACTTTTGTAAGGCCCTCGAATCGACGGCCGTCGAAACGCCGCAGCTCCATGGTCTTGATAGAGTTGTCATGCAGCTACACGGCAGTTTTCAACGGCCGTTGAGTGGTTCAGGTGTTTCTCGCAAAAATTGTGTGGCGCTGCAAATCTTTTTTCCGTCATCAGAGCTGGCACGGTTTTTTCCTTTTTGGCGGCGGCGCGTTTGCGATTTCCCACAAAGCACAACAAGAACAGTAACTTCACCGAAAAAAAAAAGTCACGTCCTAGAATTTAATGCCTCACACACACGCAAAAGTAAAAAGCACCGCACAGCTGTGAATAATAAATAAAAACCTTCGAAGCAAAATGAACTCGCGCAGATGAAGAAAAAAGAAGCGAAAAGCAAATACTACAGTGTACAAATACCTGCACAGGAAAAAAAATGCCCCCCACCTCCCCGAAGGGAATCGTGAGGAAATGCGAATGGATTTCTTGCGCCGACCCCGACTTCTGCCATCGCCTTGAGAGGCGCCCAGCCAGCGAACGGTCGAGAGTGAGGCGCGAGCGGACGGAAGAGTGGGGCGCAGGGAGGAGACAGAGCGAACGGCGACAGGAGCGGCGAAGCGCTGCACCTACCCTCTCCTACACTCTCTCGCACCACATGCTCCGGTTGCTAGGCGCGAGGATAAGCGCGCGCGCCCGCAGCTGTTGCTATGGGAGAGGGAGTGAGAGCGGAGAGATAACACCTGCCGGCGCGCGGACACCTCCTCAACCTATCCTCCTCCTCCTCCTCCGCGGACGCCGCCGGATGCGCCTGACATAGCCCGACTAAGAAATGCATTCACATTTAAAAAATTCGGCAGATCCCAAGTACCATGGGAATCGATGTTATGCGAAGCACCCGGAGGTAAGGTGACTGGGTTGTAATTTTTTTATTGAGCGAGACGTTATGAAATGACGCTAAAGATATGTACAAATGTTGCACGCACAAACATGTTCAACAGTCGCATATGTTTCATATAACCAGTTATTTACAGTTGCGTAACGATGCCAACAGAAACATAGATATTGCCAACACTAGAAGCCGTAAGCTGATATGTAGAGCTTGTGCTTGCTAGGATGGTAGCCCTGGATAGTGCTACGTAGACCAACTACAATGGATGGCGCTTAAGTATACAACTGACGTTAACCCGACATGAGTACTTCGTCATAGGAGTACGTATGTAATGTTTATGAAGTTAGCTGGCCAGCACTGCAACCACAATATACGTTTTGCCAATATTACGCCTGCATAGGGTGTTCTTCCAACGCAGTTTCGAGACCTGACGTGGCCCTTTGGTAGAATGCTTGATTGCCACGCAGAATGCTTGGGTTCGATTCCTGCTGGGACTCTGATTTCTATTCTTTGTATTCCTCGTGTTATCACCGCCAATGTCCGTTTTTCTTAACGCTGTCACCTTTAAATTACCAGTGTCAACGCCACCGATGTCAGTTTCTCCTACCGCTCTCCCATTTAAATTACGAATGCCTGTTATCGTCATTCCTGGGTAGATATAAATTGTCAAAGTCCTGTGGCGCATACCCGTATTTCGCGGCCCGTGGTATACGGGTATGAGGCGCATGTGTCTGGAGAAATGAGTTTGACGACGTACGCGACGGGATTTTTAACTTATTCATGTCATGACCAGCCAGACATATTCGTCAGTACCTCTTACCCTCCCATACAAATTTTGGTCTACCCTAAGTTAAGGAGGCCATCACAAGAGCACCCAGATGTAGGCGGCTAGATAGATAGATAGATAGATAGATACGTAGAAAGAAACGCAAAAGTGCTTACAGTACGCAAAGGAATGCCTCGCATTTAAAAAGCTGCGAGCAATATGGCGGTGGTGACAGACTGGCGATAACGATAACGAGCCCGGCGAGCCAGCAAGTTGCTGTTGTCGAGAGTATGAGCAGGTCGTACATTCAAAATGGCAAAACTACTTTATTAAATAATTTATTACGCCCACGCATGCTACTTTTAAAACTTAATGGTGGAATTTTTCTTTTTCTAATCGTGGCTTTGGGCACGCTGTGAACGAGTGTGCACGTTTGCGCTGTTTCCGCTTCCGTCGCTCAATAGCCATCGAAGTTTCCACGGACGGGTTGGGTGCTCCGTTGACTCGATAGACTATTGACTCTACGGCCTTCTAAATCGCCCGTGTGGCAGCTCGTGCTTGACAGTTGAGTCAATAGACCGTCGGTTCAAAGGCCTTCCAAACGCCCGTGTGACACCGGTATAAGACTGGAGCAGCGCCGTTGGAATCCGCGCAACACCTGGCGACTATGCGGCACAGAAGCGCGTATGTGCCAAGCAGACACTAGCATCTCTCTCTCTCACTATATATATATATATATATATATATATATATGTGTGTGTGTGTGTGTGTGTGTGTGTGTGTGTGTGTGTGTGTGTGTGTGTGTGTGTGTGTGTGTGTGTGTGTGTGTGTGTGTGTGTGTGTGTGTGTGTGTGTGTGTGTGTGTGTGTGTGTGTGTGTGTGTGTGTGTGTGTGTGTGTGTGTGTGTGTGTGTGTGTGTGTGTGTGAGTGTGTGTGACGTACTTCTCTTCGGCTGTTGTAGACATTCAGAAATTTTCGGCTCAACTGACGAACGTACTAAAACTCTCATTTCAGCTGGCCTCAAATACGTCGTTTATAAATAGTGAAATATCGTTAACACGAATCTGCATAAAATGACTTTTGAGCCTAATAGGCTTTTTCTTTCATTCCTGGTCACACGTTAATCCACGATTGGATAACACGCCTCAAAAGTGAGTCTTGGCAGATATGTCAATTAACCCTAAGTTTATTCTTCAGTATGGCAGCTCAAGCGACGTTCCAACAATCCACAACGTGCCGGTTGTAGAGCCGATGAGGCCACAGCTAGGTCAGTTATATTGAAAAAATTTGGCTTCCATGTGGCCGTTTGGGCGCAAAAACAAGAAAGTGCAGCGCGAATTCGGCAACTTGAATGTTGCCGAATAAGAGTTAGTTGCTGAAGAAGTTTCATATTTTCCTCATCGTCTAACCTCTTTGGTTAATACAAGTTTTGCATAATACGTTTTATTTTGAAGTTACCATGAAAAATGTATCAACGAGATTTTACTGTAGATCGTAATAATAAGGGGGCCACGGAACATGTTCCTAAATTGTGAAAATACGAAATAATTCGACCGCGAAGTGAAACTTTGGCAAAGTGCACTTATGAAAATGTAATTCAAGATAAACGTTTGTAAGTAAGTTTTGTAACTGCTAAAAAGCACAAATATACATATACAGGGCGTTTCGAGAAATGTGTCCAATAATTTTAAAAAGTCAGGAAAATGGGGTATTTGCTCGCTGCCTTCACAATTACTTTTTCTGTAGCGGCAGCCATCTAAACATGTTTGAAGACATCGTTTGGTACACAAATTATGAAAGTCCAATTCATTAACTTTTTAAATAGCGGTGTTAGGCGGTTAAGTCAAATAGGAGAATTGAAGTCCGTCATGGGAAGAACCCATTTCAGCTTTGAGATTTTGAAAAAGCGGCCTCTAGGAATAATCGCGAAGTATTGAAATTCTCCCTACTTCAGCAGCGAAATCGAAACCCAAAAGCGGAAGAGCGCAACTGCCATATTCGTCCGAGACGTCCAGAATAAGTGAACGTCGTTATGTCAAGCATCAACCGACTTTGTTGTGTAGGTGTGTGGGCTGCGCTTGTAGTAGTAGCACGCGTGATGCACATACCTTGACGAACGGGGAAGAACAGCAGCTCTGTAACCATAGTCTTGAACAGTGACATCATTCTAGTGTCTCCTTATTGCGCTCATCGGTGCTTGGGTTTCGTCTTCGCCGTTGAATTTGCCTGAATTTCGTTAAGCCAGAAAAATGAATAGATTCCGCGTTTTCTAAATCTCAAGGCTGCGATGGGTTTTTCGCAAAAAGAATTTCGTTTCTCCCATTTGACATAACCGCAAAAGTTCACGAATTAAAACATTAGTTCATTTTCTTAGTTGCTGTCCCGAATGACGTCTTTAATCATCTTAAAGGGGTGGTGCCACCAAATTGGTGCCTTGCGCGTTCTTCGCTGCAAGCGTTTCTTATCGCTCTAGGAAGCATGATACACGCACCAAGATTGACGTATTTTCGGTAAATAATTTAATATCGCCTTATTTATGCGGACAACTTTCGGTTTCGGTTTCTGGGCACCAAGTTGGGCAGTGACGTAGAAGTGTAGTAGGCTTGGTCACGTTACCATACAAGGCTCGCGCGAAGATGCGCAGCACTTAGCCAGGAAGTGATCGAAACTCGGCAAGTGATTAGCAATCGATGGTTTGCCGGTACGTACGTTATGGAGGTAACGGAGGTCCCGAGGACACTCACGTCACTACAGATATGGTGTGACGTCACTACAACTTTTGTTGTCCTTCCCATAGAGCTACGTCAGTTTTGATGCGCTAGCAATGGGCATCGATCGGGAGAATGAGCATTTATGTACACTTTGGAAGTGAATTAAAATATATTCTAAAGGTTTGCTGCGTCCGACTGTTCGTGTGGAGTGTCCTTGCATACAGAGGAAACCCACAACAGGCTTGTTATAGCCTCAAAATTTGATGGCACCACCCCTTTAGGATCAAGTTGCCACAGAAACAGGATAGTGAAAACAGCAAGAATTATTGCATTTTCCTGAGTTTTTGAGCAGATTGGACACATTTCTTTAAATATATATATATAATATATATATATATATATATATATATATATATATATATATATATATATATATATATATATATATATACGCGCGTGCGGAAACGAAGCAAGCACTTGAAATGTAGGCAGACCCCTATCGTGTTTCTCATGTTACTAGCAGCATTGAATGTTGGGAACTCTATAGCGTAAGCAGCCACGCTCACGTGTCACGAGACGTTGGCGAATGCGAAACGGTATAGAAACTTCAGGGAAGGGAGAGTGAAGAGCAAGCGAAAGAAAAGTGTCATGTGCAGGTGACTTGCGTTTCACTTGTAATTTATTTCTTAAGGTGTTCACCAACAGGGGGGGGACATTAACCCTACACGATGAGACAGCGTCAATACGAGGCATCCCTCCCTATTGGTCTTTTTTCTAGCTGGATATCTGCTCCTGTGGCGCTCTTCTCAGTCATGCCGAAAACTATAGAAACCCAGGAGTGTTTCGATTCGACGGTGGACACTTGGTTCATCAAGCTAGATGTTAAAAGGAGAGACCGTATTCCGCGAACCGTGCGGAACAAGGGCAAATGCACGGGTATGTTCAACTGTTGGCGCCTTTGTGCATTCCTAAAGAATAACATATTTTTCCTGTCCTGTCGTAGGTACACGTCGAGCACATATTTCGTCTTAACTGGCGTGCATGTACACAAAATCTTATTGTGCCTACGTTTACAATGCTTGAGGCCAAAAACGTGTTTTACCTGCCTTTTATCGGCACCTGAAACGTGTCCTTGACTAAAAATCCGGCGTCTATATAAGAGAATCTCTTATATGAAAATATTTTACATGGAAGCCGTCTGTATGTAGAAATGATCTGCGGTTTCAAGTGTAGAAAAATCATTCACGTACCTTGTGTTCCTTCGCACCTCCATGCGCTTAACACCAAGAAGATTGCAGCAAGCCACAGTGCGAAAAAAATGTGTGAGCTCCCCGCCATCTTTCCGGACTCTTTAGAAGAATGGGGTAGCTGCAACGTTTTATATTAAAGCGGCCGTACCGCAGATGTTCTTTCTGTCACTCCACAAACGACAGAATTTTGAGATGCGCCAACTAATCCCGTTTTGGAAATCTTTTTTTTTTCTTGCATATGAGCGAGCGTTTCCTGAAAAAGCCCAAGTTGCGGCAGTGTTGTTCCTTTGTCAACTTGCGCTCTAAAATGTCAGTTGTTCCTTCTTCGAGAAAGGCAGTGCGTAGATTAAACGCCAAATTGTGACATTCACAGCGAGAGAAAGAATTCTTTAGAAAGCAACGAAACACGCCCAGTATAGAACGCCGTTTTTGTCATGTAGATATATATTACTTAGCGATGGACTTCTCGTTATTCCGTTTCCCAAGATAGGTTTAAGATCAACTGCAGAAATCATGCTAAACATTGGTTCCTCCCTTTTAAAACATTGCCACGGGGATGTCCTTAGTGCTGTTTATAATTTTATTCAAGATACTAAACCTCTTTCAATGTTTCACAGCGCATGGAACGAGAACGAATAAAGATGAGACACACATCTTTGTTCATCCTCGTTCCATGCGCTGTGAAACATTAAAAATATGCAGCACCAACTAGACCAACGCTCCACATTAGTGAACCACTAAACCTGTCCCAAACGAATCTATACTTCAGCAAATATTCACACAGTAGCCAAGAAGGAAATAACTTTATTCTGAGAGTTAGTGGGCCGGTTCAAAAGCCCCGCCTAGTTGACGGGCAGGAGTCCTTCGTCAATGTACCTAAAAAAGGTATGGCAACTTTGCACCAGGGGTGCGAAGCCGAAAAAAGCGCAGGGCTGAGAGGGCTTGTTGTTCCTCTTTGTTTTAAATGCCAAGCATTTCTTAGCGAACTTCGGGAATTTGAGCGTATCTATCTATCTATCTATCTATCTATCTATCTATCTATCTATCTATCTATCTATCTATCTATCTATCTATCTATCTATCTATCTATCTATCTATCTATCTATCTATCTATCTATCTATCTATCTATCTATCTATCTATCCACCTACGATTTTGTGCTCTGCTGGCCGTATCGTTAATGGGATTTATACCAAAATTGGTATGGCATAACATGACTGCATGCCGAATACGAATGACTGGTCATATAATGAAAATGACGACTAACTTGTCATGAAAAGCGTGATTTACACGACATGGCAATAGTGCTCCTGAGGCCGTTTTCTTAACTTGATATATCCAAAAATTGGTACAATGAAACACTTCTGCCTGGCCAACATAAATGACAAGTGGTAATACAAAAATCATGACCTGCACGTCAAGTACACGTGCAACATAATTTACATGCTACGCTCATGGCGCGTTGACGGCCGTTTTGCTTGCTGGATATACACCAAATTTGGTATTTCGTGACGTGACTGTATGACGAGCATAAATGACAAGTGGTAATATGGAAATCATGACATGTCATGTGCAACATTTCTTGCATGCCACGCTCATGACACTCTCGTGGCCCTTTCACTAGCTTGATATTCACCAAATTTGGTATTGAGTGACGTGACTGTATGAGGAGCATAAATGACAAGTGGTAATATGGAAATCATGACACGTCATGTGTGCAACATGACTTGCATGCCACGCTCATGGCAATCTCGTGGCCGTTTCGCTAGCTTGATATGCACCAAATTTGGTATTACGCGACGTGATTCTATGACGAGCATAAATGACAAGTTGTAATATGGAAATCATGAGATGTCATGTGCGACATGACTTGCATGCCACGCTCATGTCACTCTCGTGGCCGTTTCGCTAGCTTGATATGCAACAAATTTGGTATTGCGTGACGTGACTGTATGACGAACACAAATGAGAAGTGGTAATATCGAAATCGTGACATGTCATGTGCGACATAACTTGCATGCCACGCTCATGGCACTCTCGTGCCCGTTTCGCTAGCTTGATATACACCAAATTTGGTATTGCGTGACGTTAGTGTATGACGAACATAAATGAGGAGTGGTAATATAGAAATCGTGACATGTGATGTGCGACATGGCTTGCATGCCACGCTCATGGCACTCTCGTGCCCGTTTCGCTGGCTTGATATACACCAAATTTGGTATTGCGGGACGTGACTGCATGACGAACATAAATGTCAAGTGGTAATGGGGAAATCATGACATGTGATGTGCGACATGACTTGCATACCACGCTCATGGCGCGCTCACGGCCGTTTCGCTAGCTTGATATACTTACAAATTAGGGGACCCTTAAGCTTCGCCTTTAAGAGTTGAACGCGATAGCGATATCCTGTCCCTAGTACGTACTTAAGTCACTCAGTGCGTACTATGTAATGGGTAGCATGCTTTACACCACGAGCAATTATGAGCGGGAAATGTTTTCGAACTTACTATGCACCCACTACGGGGTTTTAAGGGAGTAGGCGCAGAAACGTGTGTGCCTTTTGTAATGGGTAGCCGGCTTTGAACCACTATGTCATTATGATATTCACATATTCTGACGTCTGATGGCAATGTACGCTTATACTACGCAATATAACTGCGATATTAAATGATGTATTGTGACGCCTGTATATCAGGACGCGTGTGTTTGTAAAGCATAAAAGTTATTTTCACTGTATTTCCAAGCAGAGGAAGTTATTTTCAATATAATTCCAAGCAGAAGCGTGGCTGTGTAGTAAAACATCTCCTTGCCACGCAGATGGCCTGGGTTGGATCCTCGCTAGGACCCGGAATTTTTTAATATTTATTTTATTTGCATCTTTCTTGATTTTTCAGTCACGGACAACATGATGATTTTTCGCTCACAACCAACGACGCCGACGCCGACGCCGGAATTTCTGCGAAACGAGCTCTTTAAAGCTATAGCGTTAAAACTGGTATTGCGGGACGTGACTCTATAGCGAACATAAGCGACAGGTGGTAACATGAAAATCTTGGCATGCCAGTCATCTACAATGCCATTTACATGCCACTCTCATGGTGCGCTTACGTCCAGTTCGATAGCTTGATATACACCAAAATTGGTGTTTCGCGATGCGACTGTATGACGAACATGAATGACAGGTCCTAAGATGTAAATCATGATATGCATATTATGTACAGCATGATTTGCTTGCTGCTGGCTGCTTCGCATTACATTGATTCCCACAGTGGCTAAGATCTGCCGGTTTTTTCTTTTTTCTGATTTCTCTGTTTTACCGACCTACTATTTTCTCAGCAGGTATATTTCTGTCTCTCTGTCTCTCTTGATATATATATATATATATATATATATATATATATATATATATATTTCTCGATCTTTCTTTCTTTCTCATTCTATGATTTTATCTCTTTCGCTCTCTCTTCCTGTTTCTCTATTTCCTCCCTTTCCTTCTCTCCGTTACACTCTTTATTTTTTTCTATTCTCTGCTTTCCTTTGTCCCCTCCTCTTCAACCTCATATCATTCCTCCTCGCCTCCGGTTCTCTTTGCCATCACATTCTTATGCTATACTATGCTATATTATACCATGCTATACGATGCTCTACGAACGTGCCTCTATAATCGAGTGGTTACGTCGCTCGCATTCGTGAAGTGGCTATGCGGCTCGAATTCCACCTCGCCAAGAAAATTTTCCTTCCAGAAATTTCTTTTTCTTTTTCCATATCTTTCTTCCCATCTCCCCTTACTTCTTCGCTCGCGCATCAGAGTTATTGCATTCCATGCCACACAAATCGACACACGTGCTCTGGGACTGAAGCAGATGATGAAGACGTGGACGAAAAGGAATGTAGAAGCAGCGCGCGCACATGTTCGGGAAACGCGCAGAAGGTGAAAAAGGCATAATATGATCAGGGTTTTCAGCTAGTGCGCACGGCCTCAAGAAAAGCTTAACAATTCCGCTCACGAAATTGCACAACACTTGCAGGATTGCATTAATATACAAGCTGTTTTTATTATTTTTTAATTAATGAGCATTCTTCAAGTTATCATCGTAATGTTAAAATTCAAGGTCGTGGTTGTTTCGCCAGAGTGGGTAAGTGCCTTATTGTTGAGGATAGAAACGCACAAACAATATGACAGGTTCTTCTATTTAGCGCGTGACTCACGCTATAGGGGACAAGAAAAAGAAATTGGAGATCTCGCCTCCATTCTCTCAATGACGTCGCAGGAAAAATATGTATATATATTTAATTCTCGCTAGGGGGGCTAGCTTCAGTAAATGCATATTTCTTTTTTTTTTACACGTAGGGTGGCAGTGCGATCAAGTGAAGTCATACATGCAGAGGACAACCGGCCTACAATCATCTGTCTGCTATTATTATTTTTTTTTTGCAGATAAAAATATTCGTTTATCCACCGTCAGCCAAACGCTGCATCAAAAGCAGGTGCTTATTTCGGACTCAAAAATTAGACAATACCCCGAATAGTTGGGCGTTCTAGGTGTTAAATTCAGCAGGAAGAGACGGACATTGTTTCGTCGCAGGTACCAGTGAAAGCGTTAGACGTTTTCGCTGACGTTTCAGCATTTGAGAGATCGTTTGAAAATAAAATGGACGGCCCTACCATAATCGAGGGAAGATGTAAGCATGAAATATCTACCGGCAAAGCTGATTGGTTGGAGACTTTACCGGCCACATCGTTTCGGAACTAGGCAAGGGCGCACCCCACCAAACCACACTACTCTGTGCACTCGTCCATAACGACACCATTATTAGCGCAGACTGCGCGAGATAAATCTTGCGCCTTGCCTAGCGTATTCAGCTGATTGGGCCACGACATGGCAGCAATGACGAGGATTAATGGCAACAGGGGAGCAACGTTGGACGGGGGGCTAGCTGGTGCGCTGCACCCACCGTGGCCCATCTCTCGAAGCATGCGACAACTCGCGCTGCGAAACTCATATAGCAGACCATTGTTAGCGTTGAATACAACTTATGTGTGTCTGGCCCTATCTGTCTTTGAAACGTCGCTTTTGACCCTTTCCAAATTGTAAAGTTAGCTTTTATGTGCCAAGCACTTTAGGGGGCAAGATGCCCTACGCTGTTGTCGTCGCCATGCGTACCGCAGGCAAAACCACGTATAGTATAGCCAGCTGTAGCATATTGACCACGCGCTCGCGCGAAAGACAAGTCCTCTTCCCCATGTACTTCGAGGACATTGATGATAATATTAAGTACGTTCATTACTACTATGGCTATAGAAACATGACAACATAAGCCACGTATAAAAATTGAGAAAGGAAGGAAGCGAGAGAAATAAATGATATACTATACGAATGAAAACAGAAGTGATTTTACATAAATAGAAAAATCGCCAAAAGAATTCGATAACAAAAGAAGAAAGAAGGAGTGGAGGACAGAAAGCCAAAACCGCAGAGAAAAACGCCAGGTCTGCACGGAACGCGCATCACAGTCACAACGAAGCTGGAAGAGTGGTCTTTCTAGAGGCTTTTTTAAACACTTGTGGCAACTAGTACAAGCACACTAGGTACCCACTACGCCATAAATCATCATAATTTTTGTGTTGTATTGAAGGGTCGATGATGCCATTATTCGTCATTCTTCGGAAAAGCGTGTTACCTAGTTGCTACACACTTGGAGGGCATTATGTGCACTTGTTGCTGCTGTTTTCCTCAAGACATGGCTCATAGCCATGGCGAGGATTGCCCAAGTAGAAGGTGAATTTTCCCTATACTTACTGCATTGTGTCAATCCTAGGTGCACTGGTTAGTTAATTTTTTATTAGAAGGGCCTATTGCGATTAATTAAAATATGGAATTTCAGTCCAATTCGTTTACCAACAAACCTTTGTGCCCAGGTGCCCATATTCAATGAATGCATCGGAGATGACACGGAACTAAAGATTTAAAGAGTCTCAGTAAAGGCGTCCCACCAGATGTGGAAAGAGAAGAGCACACAGATAAGGAGTCAGTTATAATTGCTGCTACTGCAATGGAAGTACTTGTTGATGCTGTGGCTGACGAGGGTGAAGAATTATGCCTGAGGCTTTTGTAATGAGTTGGTGCATTGAACAATCCACTCGTTACGCAATTCGCATTGTGTGACGACTGGTTGTTACTTTACTGTTCTAAAACACTTTACAACACATGTTAACACGATTCCTTACTCGACATGAAGCCTCCATAGGGTCAGTTTGGCAACGCAGTTTCGAGCACCGGTGTAGCTCATTGGTAGAGTGTTCAGCTACCACGCAGGATGCCCGGGTTCAATTCGCTTTCTATCCCAATTTTTTTTTATTTATTAAGTTTTTTCTCATTTCGCGAGACAGTGTTTACGGACACCCGCCAAGGCGCAGGCGGCGAACAACTACGGCGCCAGAACAGCCCTTGTTGTGATGTCATAACACCTTTCGCTGTAAAGCAAAGAAGGATGCCCAGCTCCGCGCTTTCTTCACGTTTGGCACCACTAGGCCGAAACTGATTTAATGTTTTTTTTAGTATTCTTTTTTTTTTTTTTTTTTGCGGTGCAGCTTCCCAATTATTAACGGCTAGTCTCTAACTGCAGTTTGTTCAAGCACCATTTGCTTGCGCTATGACGCGGAAAATCTACTCAGCTCTCTTAATGTAAACTCGCATAAAAGAAAAGCAGAGCACGGGCAAGTAGGGCCTCCTCTTCACTTGAAGCAAAACAGGTGCCACCACAATGTGCAGTGTATGGAAGGTATAGAGCTCGATGAGTTCAGGATGGAGAACAAGACGAGAAGAACAACAATACGAGCCCTGCACTCTGCCCATCTAGTGATGTGCTCTATCCAGTTAGCTCTAATCTTTATAAGCATGTAGCGTAGGGAAGCGCACTTCGAGATTACGAAAAGGGCCCATTGTGGCAATAAAATCAAAGGTCAGCAACATGAGGTTACAGCTTCAGTGGTAGTGTGAACAAACATTTAGAAGAAGTAGGGAGTGATATATCTTCTAGTTAGTCTAGAATGCTGCCACAGTAAGTGATGCGGTCCTGTGAGAAGGTGTGACAGCCAAACAACGCATTTTCAAAATTTTTTTGAATGATTTCCCGGATTTCTCGTTGGAGATAGCCGGATGATGTCGTCTGAATGCACGTATGTTCTTCGCTGCTAACACCGAATGTCCCGGTTTGAAGTTCTTGGATAACGGTGGTGTAATTTCGTTCACGGTCACTTGAAGGCCGCAGAAAATGGGCCCTGCAAACATTTCACGCTTAAAATTAGGAGCCACTTCACACCCTGTGAAGGGGGAGTTTGAACCATTCCACTGCCTGTAACAAAATCCGAAATGTCTGTCCCGAGAATCCTGTGATACTTAGTACATGCTCCTTTAAAGTTACCCACTTCAACAGCATATCTTTTTCCCACCACATGCGTCGCGTTGCCTGGCTTGCCGCATGCGCTTGGCGTGTAGTGCACAACGTTTATTATTGCGATAGCAATTATAGGGACACTCTCGGCTGATTTTTGGCCGTCGCCGTCATGCCCCGGGTATGTATATGTATGTGTATATATATATATATATATATTCGGCTGATTTTTGCCGTTCCCGTCATGCCCCAGATATGTATATGCATGTATGTATGTATGTATGTATGTATGTATGTATGTATATATATATATATATATATATATATATATATATATATATATATATATATATATATATATATATATATATATATATATATATATATATATATATATATATATATCAGAAGAAAAAAATGTCAAAGGCATCCGACCGGGGATTCGAACTAGCGACCCTTTGCTTCGCATCGCGGTCCATCCGACCGCTCAGCCACGCACTTTTTTTCTTTACTTCTTTTTCGTCGATTGCATTACTTTTTCTGTGCATGCACGGGCCTAATAACGGCAAGCTATTTATAGACACCACTAACCACTGGTGGTGTGCAGATCTCGGAGAAGCTCGAGCGTGTTTTCTGTCACGCAACCCTCATACATTTTCTTTAAACTTAAAAACTGTCCTTGAGACGCGCATGAAAAAGGGGCGGCCCCTTTCTGTACCCACTGGTGATGTGGAACGAAAAAATTACACTATCTCCCACTAAAGGGAACCATGAGGGGGTGCGAAGCAGCATTGGGGGGCGCACACCATGTTTCCGTATACGCTCACTCGGCCGTCGAAACCAAGCGTAGGCGTCGAGCTAGCGCTTCCGCTACAGAGCGACAACGCGAGTCTGCGGCGAGGGTAGCGAGGCATTCTTGACAACTGCAGCGGCCGGGAACCGACGGAGCGACCGCACGATTTAAGCGGTACTTCCTCGACCGAGCGCACGCGGTTACATGAAATGGGGGAGGGAGAGGATGGCGTGGGTTTACAGGCTGCAGCGCGCGGGCAGGAGAGGAGAGAAGACGACCGAACGCCTGCGTAAACGCCCGCGTGAAGGAGGAGAGTGCGCGGCCGCAGCGCGGAGGAGGAGGAGCGCTCTAGCCGCTTTATATTCACACTTGAAAGAGAGGAGACTAGAGGAGGAGAGCAGCGCATGCGCCGCGAGAGCAGAAGCGAGATTGCAGGAGAAGCGCAAGCAGGTGGCAGGAGAGAAGTGGAGAGAGACGCGCAGTGTTGGAGAGAGGGAAGGAGGAGAGTTGCGCATGCGTAGTTTGAGTGCGGACGCCGTCGCCGACGCCGCGGGCCATACCCCCGAGCAAAAGATGCTCCGCATCTAAAAGAAAAGAACACTGCGCGCACCTTGCGTCAGACGCCACCGCGTGGCAGGAGACGTAGAGGGGTCATTCGCGCACCGCAATTTAAAAGAAGAAATATCTAAGAGCGTCGGGTTCTCCGCTGTGGACACTTGCCGCCTGTTGTTCTAGCACAAAGGCGTAACAACTGTGATAGTTTTTAGATGTGAAGCATCTTATGGCGAAAGCTTAATCCGGTGGTGGTGGTGGTGTGCCGCGTGGCCTCCCTTACTGCGCATGCGCAAACCCTTTCAAAAAATAAAAATAAAAAACCTTCTCTCCCCCCTATCTCCTTTAGGCATCCCTCCCCGCGGCAACCACACCCTCACTGCGCATGCGCCTCGCATCCTCTCTCGCCTCCTACGCTCCCCCCCTCTCTCCCCTCTAGGCATTCCCTGCCAGCGGCGTCGACATTCCCACTGCGCATGCGCGTCCCCCCCTCTCTCTCCTTTCCTACGCTCCCCCCCCCTCTCTGGCCTCGCGACGCCGACGCAGGCAGCGTCTGCTAACGAGTTTCTTGGTTGAAAAACCGACTGCTCGCGCTGCACAACCGTTCACTGGCCACCCCGTATATATGGCAATGGATCTTGACCTGCAAGGTGGGGCCAGTGGGAGATTTCTCCTGTGCGTTGTTGAACAATAAAAATTCGCAGCGTGCGCGTTAACTAAAAGCGGACGGCGGGTCTCTCTGTCCAGTCGGAGTCTTCTGTCTCTCATTGCCCATTAGCAGCGATTGGCATGTTGCAGTAGGAAACACCGCTCCATCACTGCGTGCTTTGCGCCTCCCCAGTTTTCTCTCCTGCGCAACGCTGCGATGAGCGCCAGCGTCAACGCCGCCGCCAGTGTAAGCGTTAGCGCCCGCTGCTTCACATCTACACATGGTTCCCTTTAGCGGGAGATGGTGTCAATTTTTTTGTTCACGCTTGCCCTGTGTATACCTGCGCGTTCTTTTAGAGCGTTCTTCTTTGTGCTTCAGCTGGAAGCTGCAATTATCTAGCTGCTCGTCGATCTTCGTGTGATTATAATTTGTTGTTGCCGCATTCGCTGCTTCGCCCTTGACTTTTGGTGTTTGACCCCCGCATGCTTTTCCCTCATTTTACTGGAACAGTGGTGAATAGCGGGGTGCGCCCAATTACTTTAGCATATTCGTTGTATTTTCTTGCATACTGATGGCTCGCCCTAGCCATCCACAGTATCGCTGAAATCAAGCTTGATTTTGGCAAAGTAGCCAGTTCGATCCTAGTTAATTGTGAATGATACGAGATGCTGCATGTATGCTTATTGACCGCTGTTCCATTGTGAAGGCTCGATTCATTTCTAATTTTTCAATCAATGAAACAATGAAACAGTACTGAAAATCAATGAAACATTACTGATAGAAAAAAATTGAAGGGTTTTCCGGTATATTGCCCCAGATTACCGGGGAAAAACATGCACCTGTGTCATGATTGGCTGCGTATGGCATGTGCTTTAACCTTCAAATTTGTGAAACTACACTGAGCGCTGGTATTATTATTTGGTGCCTGTGCTTTCTCTTGTTACGCTAACTATGGAACCGAACCAATTAGTACAAGTGTCTACGAAGCATAGGAGCCAATTTCTCAAGGAACATGCCAGGGTTTCCTGTTTGAGTACAGCGGTTAACCGATCAGCGAATAGTCACCCGAAACCTCCACGCTTCAATTTCGCAACGACCAGTTCAGGGTAGCGGAAACCTCTTGTCACAAAGAAATCCCGGCAACGAAGCCGCCAATGACCACGCCCGAGGTCTCATCAACCGGGCGGCGGCGGAATCGCAGTCGGGCTCTTCCAGGGAGCGCATGCACTCGTTCAACGAAATGACCCAAGCATATCGCGCCGAACGCCAGCTATACCCCCCCCACCCCACCGATCCCTGGACAATTTTCATCAGATATTATGGCGTCGCCTTCAGACCCGCACACTTCCCTCCCCCTATTTCCTTTCCCGCATCTACCCAGGGAGCATACAACCCATCCTGTGCTCAATGCACCCACCCCCACGCTACCCTTACCCACATCCTCCTGGAATGCCCGGCGGACCCTCCCCCGCGGGGCCCGGAGCCACTGACCACATGGGAGGAATGGGAGACCCTGCTGCGCTCGACGGACCCGGCCAAGCAGAAGATCGCCACTGACCGGGCCGCCCACGTCATGGAACTGCACGGCCTAATGAACGCATAGCGCAGTGGGGTCGTGCGGGGACCCTGGGCCGTATGTGCCCGAACCCCTTGGTCAAATAAAGTTTCACCTCCTCCTCCTCCGTCAATATATACACGTCCTTCTCACTCACACCACGCCACGGCCATCTTCATCTCGACAGGAGGCAGTAGTGTTACACCACGCCAATATTTCGCAAAATCTTCTCTCTCAAAATACATTTTACACGAAGTGGTAGTCCGCCCACGAAATGAAAACTCGCCTAAAATTTCCATTTCATGATTGAGTGCAACGCAAATGTCTTTGACTGAGTCCCTTTACCGTTTGCTTAGTTTTTCTTTAACCCTCCCAGGAAAGCATGAGCTAGAAGCAAGCGGCTTTGCTGAAAGGGCCAATCAGGCCCTTTTATTTTGTAGTTTATTACTTATGTGAAGATATCAAACCATACAGCGGGTAGAAAGTGGACCAATGAAGGTGCAGACAAATTTTTAACTCTTCAGTCAGATTCTCGCTATATATAAATATAAAAATCCGGCAGATCCCACGCAGTGTGGGAATCGATGTAGTGCGAAGCAGCCAGGAAGTAGGAAATCATGCTTTACATAATTTGCATGTCATATTTGACATGTTAGGAAATGTCATTTATGTTCGTCATACAGTCACTTCGCGCAATACCAATTTTGGTGTATATCAAGCTAGCGAACTGGACGCAAGCGCACCATGAGCGTCGCATGTAAATGGCGTTGTAGATGATACGCATGCCAAGAATTTCATGTTACCACCGGCTACTTATGTTCGTCATACAGTCATGTCACTCAATACCAAATTTGGTGTACATCAAGCTAACGAAACGGCCGCGAGCATGCCATGAGCGTGGAATGCAAGTCATGTCGCTCATGACATGTCATGATTTCCATATTACCACTTGTCATTTATGTTCGTCATACAGTCATGTCACTCAATACCAAATTTGGTGCATCTCAAGCTAACGAAAAGGCCGCGAGCACGCCATGAGCGCGGCATGCAAGTCATGTCGCACATAACAAGTCATGATTTCCATATTACCACTTGTCATTTATGTTCGTCATATAGTCACGTCACTCAATACGAAGTTTGGTGTATATCAAGCTAACGAAACGGCCGCGAAAGCGCCATGAGCATGGCATGCAAGTTATGTCGCACATGACAAGTCATGATTTCCATATTACCACTTGTTATTTATGTTCGTCATACAGTCATGTCACTCAATACCAAAATTGGTGTATATCAAGCTAACGAAACGTCCGCGAGCGCGCCATGAGCGTGGCATGCAAGTCATGTCGCACATGACAAGTGACGATTTCCATATTACCATCTGTCATTTAGGTTCGTCATACAGTCACGTCACTCAATCCCAAATTTGGTGTATATCAAGCTAACGAAACGGCCGCGAGCGCGCCATGAGCGTGGCATGTAAATCATACTTTTCATGACAAGTTAGTCATGATTTTCATGATATCGCCAGCCATTTATGTTCGTCATACGGTCATGTTACGCCATACCAAATTTGGTATAAATCGCATTAACGAATACGGCCAGGAAAGCACAAAGTCGTAAGCGGCTAGATACAAATGCGCATGGGACAGGCGCACGCAGTGACTATTAAGGAAAAGGTGAAGAAATAAGTGTCAGCCCGTAACTGTCTCATTTAAGGTCACCTCAACAGGCCGACACAGGGAGGGGGGAAGGGTAGTAAAAGATAGAGGTAGAAAAAAGATCGAGAGAGATAAGAATGCGCTCCTATTCCGCGTCCGAAAACCGTGACAGCGCGAGCCCCACGCAATGCGCAGCCATCGGGAAAAGCCGCCGAGAAGGTCGGAGGTAAACAGTGAATGCACGAAGTGCGCGCCGGATGTAAACAAACGGCAAGAAGAAGAAGAAGAAAAAGGGGTCTTCCGCACTCACGTAGCAAGTCCTGTTGATCTCGCAGTGGGCGTCGTATCCAGTGAGTTAATCCTGACCGGTGGCGATGGCGTCGTGAGCGGCGAGGGCCGCGGCGCACATTCCACGAGCAGGACAGTCCACTGGAACCAACGTCAGTACTGCACGAAGCGCCGCAGCAAGTGCGGCAAGCACAGCGTCTCTCTGGTCGTCGGCTGACGGCGGGTGACTCGTAGGAGGAGGCACGGAGGTTGACGAGTCCGTCTCACGACGACCGGTGAGGGCGTCGCGGAAGGAGAGGCCCGGTTGAGCCACGGAGTGAGAAGGGGCCGCGCTGCGTCGCTGAGTGATGTTGACGGCGGTCCTGGCTTTCTGCAACGCTTGGCGGCGTGTCACGGGGCCATCCGAGGAGGCGATGATGACGGCGGCTTTGCGTTGGGCCTGCCAGGAAGGGCAGCGCGGCTCGTTCGCAGCGTGGTTTCCGCTGCAATCGATGCAGCGCGGGCGTTCTGCTGGGCAGGGACCCCTTGGGTGGCTACCGCCGCATCGTAGGCAGCGCTCGTCGCGCGAGCAGGTTGCTGTGGCGTGCCCGAAGAGGCCGCAGCGGGCACACTGGAGGGGGCGCGGCAGACGAGGCCGGACCGGTCTCCTGAGCTTGAAGAGGGAGACCTCCGATGGAATGGCGGTGCCCGCGAACGTGATCGTCACGCATTTGCATCGGCGGGTGCACGATAGGACTGGGGCAGCCGATTCGAGGTTTGCCGAGATGTCTTCGGCAGCAATGTCCGCGTCAACGCCATAAATGGTTCCGACGCAGGTGTTGGTTACCAACTGCTTGGCCCTGACGGGAGTCTCGCAGATCCGAGCCACTCGTAAGAGCGGTGAAGGGTCTGCACAGTCCACGACGTCCACGGCAACCAGGTTGCGCCGAAAATTCACGCGGACGCGCCGTGTTGCCGGTATTCCGGAAATGAATGCCGCGATTGAGTCACGAGTCGCGGCCAGGAAGTTGGTCTTCTTCCCGACCGGACGAAAAATGACAGTGCCGCCGCATTTAGATGTTGCGGGGGCTTCGGGTTCGGGCGCCGTCGTGTTGTTTACATCGGCGGCCGTGTGGGGGGAGTCAGGAGTAGTGTTGATGTTGAAGCGGAAAGTGGCCGCTCCAGATTCCCTCCACACTGCCGCCGAAGTGTCGGGCGATGTGGGGGGGGAAGTGTTGTGCTCCCAAGAGGAGCTGGATGTGGTGGTATCCGTTTCTGTTGCAGAGGTATTGCTCAGAATGGGGCTTTCCCTCTCTTGCGCGCTCGGGGGCGCGCTCGGGGGCGAGCTCGGTTCGTTGTGAGGGGCCGGAGGCTCCTGCTGAGGTTGGCGTATTGTCGCGGACGATGCCGAGGACGTTGCCGGTGTGGTAATATCCTTTTGTTTCTTTTTAGGCCCCTTGGGCCGCTTGTTGCCCCTGCTCCTGAGGACCATGGGTTCCATTATTTTTATTAGCCCTCAAAAGGGCTGCGCACCCGAAGGTGCGAGATGGGAGAAGGATAAAAAATTTTCTAGACTGCGCAGTCGTAGGAGCGAAAAAAAAAGAAGGTGTGCCCTCCTGTGTGTATACTAGTCGAACTGGACCGGCGCACCTTCCATACTCTATATGTGCGCAGATGCATTTATGTACACCCCTCTCGCCGCTGCTGATTTCCTCGGGGACTTCGCGGCATTTAACACCGAAAGGTGTAGGTTATAGAAGCTTGGTTTAATGAGCATAAAATTACGGGAACTTCTCAGGTATTTACAGTGCTGCCTATCCCGTTGTTATAGTCGTGCTTGTTAACAGACAAGTCTGACGTGGAATAGTTAATCCATATCTTTATTTCCTTATTAAATGCGAATGCATTTCTTAGTCGGGCTATGTCAGGCGCATCCCGCGGCGTCCGCGGAGGAGGAGGAGGAGGATAGGTTGAGGAAGTGTCCGCGCGCCGGCAGGTGTTATCTCTCCGCTCTCAATCCCTCTCCCATAGCAACAGCTGCGGGCGCGAGCGCTTAACCTCGCCCCTAGCAACCGGAGCATGTGGTGCGAGAGAGTGTAGGAGAGGGTAGGTGCAGTGCTTCGCCGCTCCTTCTCTCGCCAGTCGCTCTCTCTCCTCCCTGCGCCCCACTCTCCCGTCCGCTCGCGCCTCACTCTCGACCGTTCCTTGGCTGGGCGCCTCTCAAGGCGATGGCAGAAGTCGGTGTCGGCGCAAGAAATGCATTCGCATTTCCTCACGATTCCCTTCGGGGATGTGGGGGGCATTTTTTTAGTACTGTGGACAATACGTCCGTGTACGATTGAGAAAGCTAGGTGACGTATACAGAAAGATATTTGAATGAAGTCCTTTTACATCAGGTGGAGGTGATTATGAAATATACACTGACGAAGCACCGCATGATGTATAGCCACACACACTCACACGCAGACGCATACGCACGCACTCACACACAAACACGCACACACATGCACACACACAGACACGCACGCACATACACACTCACACACACACACGCAGACTTACACGCGCACACACATGCGCATACACACAAAAAAGACACACACACACACACGCACGCACGCACACACACACACGCACGCACGTACGCACGCATACGCGCATAAGCACACAAATAAACACACACACGCACGCACACATACGCACGCACGCACACACACAGACACGCACGCACACACATGCACGCACACACAAACAGGCACACACACACACGCTCGCACACACGCATTCGCGAACGTGTACAGCGGTTTCGTGGTGCTTTGCCGCAGGCCGAAATTATGCCGCAGTCCTAAGCACGAGTCCCGTTGATGGTGTAATGCCGCCTGCAGAGACACTCTCTCTGATGCGTATCGCGTGCAGTCACACAGAAGATGTTGGAGGTCTTGTGGTCGGTTGCACTCGATGCATGTTGGCAAGTCAGACAGTTGAACCCTGCTCTTGAAATAGTTGGTGTGGGCGGAGTTTAGACCGATGCGTTTGTGGACATGTTGATCTTGGCTGGATACAGTTGTTACAATGACAAGCGATTTCAGGAGTTGATCTAGGCTGAGAGAACGCGTATATAAATGGTTTGGTATGGCAAAAACTGGGGGGGTCAAAGCGTTTTCACGATTTTCTGAGTAGGTCTTGTGACCAGTGGAGCTACACTTGCCAGCTTCGTATTGGTTGCTTGGGAAAATAATTTCAGCCTTAATAGCTATCTTTACGCGATTGAAATAAGGCAAGAACATTTAATCTACGTAGTTCAATTGCAGAGTCGTATGTCCAAGATGTATCGCGCGCAAGCAGTCAACAAAATGATATGTAAATATTTTCGCTGTAAAAAATATGCGCGCCTTCGTAAAAATATTATTTATTTAAATAGTGGAAATATTGTTAATTGGTTGGGCTACTCGCTAGTTCTGACAATTAACTTGGATGGTTTCGGCACAACAATGTTTTTTTTTTATTAATCATAAAATCGTCATTCCACACATCTACACCTTATTGCAAGCATAGCTTTCCACAAACGAGAAGTCTCACAGCAGACACTGATGTTTCGGAACGCACTTGTTATCTCGTTTTCGGCGGTACATCTTGCCGGTACACCAGCAACCGGGCATACACTCTAAGGTACAAATATCCACGTGGCCCCTCCACTCCGCATGTGTTTTCCCTGCATGTTCGACGTGCACTTCCGCAGCCGAACGTCTCCCAGGGCTTGCAGCTTTTCTTGATCGCTTCTTCGTCTGCAAATAAACGGGTACTGGTGTTATTGCGTGACCTCCGCGAATAGGGGCTTTTAGCGTGTACGTATACTTCTTTTACGTTACCGTGTTACCGGATACCGGAAGGAATCTGCGCATGCGCGGGCCTTTGCGGAACGTAGACTTTTTACGGAACGTAAACTACTCGCCGGATAGGCTTTACGTTTGCGGCCCTACCTCGCAAATCCACCTTCGTTCGCGGCTACGCGCGATATTCAATTTGCGGAGACTCCTGCCGCCGAGTTAAAATAAGGCGAAGTGCGAATGCGAATTGCGATCACCTTGTTTTAGCCGGCTTACCGAAGCTAGAGTGACGTAAACGTGAGAGGCCTAAAGCGCCTAAAACCCCCGACAGGCTGGATAGGTGGCGCCATCTAGCGGCGTCAATGTGAAACAGGCAAGCACAAAATTGTTATTGCAGAAACATCGCGCATTTTACTCCTTGCGTAAATGCCTTGCAGTGAAATAATTATGAATCAGTTGCCTTTTACATCATTTCCTCCCTCAAATACTAGATGATAA
The DNA here is from genome assembly GCA_030522465.1 of Rhipicephalus appendiculatus. Classification (NCBI taxonomy): domain Eukaryota; kingdom Metazoa; phylum Arthropoda; class Arachnida; order Ixodida; family Ixodidae; genus Rhipicephalus; species Rhipicephalus appendiculatus. The sequence goes on along the minus strand of JALIZH010032942.1, from coordinate 927,675 downwards.
CAAACGTGTTCATGACTGTGGTTGCACGAAGCGTCACAAGATGTCGACACGTCGCTAACCCGATATTTTTGCACCCTTTTTCGTAAACCGAGGTAATGTACACGCTAAAAACCTCTCTTATTATTTTGCCCAAGCGATTATTCAATCTTATCTAAATCAAGTATAGTTTAAATGCAGTTAATCATCACCATTTGGTGGTTTGCGCAAACGTAAAGGTTTACGTTTACGCACGCACGTAAACGTTTACGTATGAGGAGCTAAAACTTTTCTGCAGCATGCGTTCCGGTAAGACGGTAAACGCAATCCGGTAACCGGTAACACGGTAACGTAAAAAAGTATACGTACAAGCTAAAAGCCCCTAATATCTCCTGCGGCGCTGCTGGAGCTGATCGCGGAGGTCACGGTAATGGCAACAACTAGTAGCTCTCTCTCTCTCTATATATATATATATATATAAATATATATAAATATAAATATATATATATATATATATATATATATATATATATATATATAGAGAGAGAGAGAGAGAGAGAGGCTAGTGTCTGACACGTACGCGCGTATCTTATTTGCACTGTGTTGCTGTATTCGGTTTTCGCCCACAAAGACTGTCAGCAATGCTCAGCGCAAACCGCGCCTCATTGTTCGAGAAGCTTCGCGACTATTGTAGATCGTTTTGTTAAGATTGCGCTCAAGACACGAACACTCGAGCTTATTCTAGAGCTTGCGCGACAACCAGTGATAACGCTGGAATGTTCGACGGCACATGTACAAAATGCCGACGCGCTTCACCGCTAGTTAGTTGATCGACGGCCGATGCTCCGTTCGCCGCTATCAGTGCCAGTGTGTATTGCTGTAAACTGACTTTCCGTTTACCGGCCACAAGTTTGGCCAAATAAACAGTTTCATCTTGGACATAGCGACTGCTGCTTTGGTCAACGTCACGACCATGGTCGGAGGTGCTTCACGGCCCATGTACCGACCGCCCCCCAAGCCGGGAACCCAGCCCACGTCGCGAAGAAGGCACCGACACCATCAGTGACAGTCGAGCCAGCCGCAGACTGAAAGGACTCCCCCCCGCAGCACGGATTCCTACCGGACGAGCCAAAAGCCACGGCGACGAAGACGACACGGACAATGACGGCCGCTGTGTCCCCCGCAACGATCATAATCCAGCCGCGAGAGCCACGGACTTTCCATGGATCGCCAAGTGAGGACCCCGAGACCTGGCTAGAGACGTACGAACGAGTCGCGACTTTGAACAACTGGGACTCCGACGAAAAACTGCGCCGCGCCTACCTCGAAGACGCCGCGAGGACGTGGTTCGAGAACCGGGAGTCCATGCTTCGAACATGGGACCTCTTACGCGGCGCTTTCTTGGAGACGTTCGCGAGCGTGGTCCGAAAGGAAAAGGGTCGCCGCTTTACTGGACACAGGAGTGCAGCTCCCGAATGAGAGCGTTAACATATTTACGGAGGAGATGACGCGGCTTTTCCGACACGCCGACGCTGACATGTCCGAGGGAAAAAAAGTTCGGTTCCTCATGAGAGGAGTAAAAGAACTTTTCGCCGGACTTGTGCGCAATCCCACGAAGACGGTCTCGGAATTCGTTTCGGAGGCCACTGTAATCGAGAAAGCGCTAGAAATCTGCAACAGGCAATACTACCTCCGCCTTCCTGCGACGAGCTACGCGGATGTTCAAGCGCTGAAAGCCTACGACCTCCGCGAGACGATAAGAGGGGTCGTGCGTGAGGAGCTGCAGAAGATGTTCCCCGGATCGCAACCTGAGGTGGATTCGATAGCCGAGATAGTTCGTGAGGAACTGCAGCAGTAGCTCAGCACCCCTCAGCCAACACAGCCTCAGCCGCAGGACCTGAACTACGCTGCTGCAGCCCGACGCAGTGCACCCCCTCCACGCCCCCGTCAGGACGCCGCACAGCCGCACTACTGCCGCCGCCACCACCGCCGCCGTCTCGCCACGTGTCAGCCAGCGCTACACGAGGAAGACCAACATCAGGCGCGCCCCCCGACCACCGTCCACTCTGCTACCACTGCGGCGAGACCGGCCACACCTACCGCCGCTGCCAATACCGCCAGATGGGCCTTCGTGGTTTCGCCACCGACGCGCCGCGTCCACAGTGGGGTGAACGACCGCACGACATCGCTGACTACCTAGCAGGAGCGCAGCGGACGCCCCGACGACCTTACCGTTCACCGTCGCCAGGCCGCTACGCCTCACCGCATCGCAGGCAATACGACAGCCCTGCTCAGGGCCGGTCTCCTAGCCCCTACCCGGAAAACTAAGGGCAGCAACCGGTGGAGGTGCGGTTGCTGTACGACAAACTACCAAAGACCCTCCGCCGACGCTGACGACGACGCCGCGACGACACCTGAAGAAATCCACGCCGTAAGCGAGGGAGTGCCCTGTAGTCGAAACTTCGCGGCTGGAAGAAGACCTGACGACGCCACGTGAAAGCATCCGGGACAAATTTATTTATTTATTTCAAAAGTACTGCCAGCCTCTCACATGAGGCCTTTGGCAGGGGTGGGTGATACATAAAAGGAAACATGAAAATACAACAAAAAAAGAAAACATGATTCAGAGATACATCATCGGGAACTAGTGCATCAGAATGAAACGCCAGTGCTTCCACAATTAGAGAGATATGTGCGTACACGCATAGGAAAAAATTTGAAAAAAAGAAAGCAACACAAAAACAATGACAACATCAGGTCATACAAAACCACAGAGGCAACCATCATATAACAGGGCAAAAATCAGCAACGTTTCAGAATACAACGCATTCATGACAAGCATACTATGATAATATTATGAGTATATGAAAAAGTGTTAGAGAGTGAAACATAAATTGAAGCCTGTTCCGGATGCGTGGCGGAATAATAGACAGGCCAAGCGAAAAGAAAGATGAAAGTCATGTGGGTTGCTGGTGTTTTAAGTTGGTCATGAACGATTGTACGGTATTGCAGTTTATCAGATCCGCGGACAGAGCATTCCAATTAGTGACAGTGCGCGGGAAAAATGAGTTTTTAAAGGCTTTTGTTTTACAGGAATACTCCTTCAGTTTTTTTTGGGTGCTCGGAACGAGTTGATTGGCGGTGAACCGTTTCTATGTACGCATCCTTGTTTATCCGCAGCTTGTCGTGGTAAAGTAGAAACATATACTTTAATCGATCGTGTTGCCGTCTTGCCTGCAATGTATCTAGGTCAGCTTTTTTTAACAGCTCACTGGGTGACGTAAAATAACTGTAGCGATTGTAAACAAACCGGATTGCTTTTCTTTGAATCATTTCAAGTGTTTTAATATTTACTTGGCTGTGAGGATCCCAAACCACAGATGAGTACTCGAGGATCGGACGGATAAAAGTTTTATACGCAATTAATTTCAATTTTGGGGTAGATTTGCGCAAAGAACGTCTCAGAAATCCTAATTTCTGTAAAGCTTTCTTTTCTATGTAGGAAACATGCTCATTCCACTTAAAATCTGCACTTAATACAACCCCCAAATATTTATAAGTGTTAACGAACGATAGTTTTTGACCATTGATGTAATATGAGTGTTGCAAAGGAAGCCGCCTACGTGTTACGGTCATAGCTACAGTTTTCTTTTCATTAACCTTCATTTGCCACACTGCACACCAAGAAGATATTTCTGTTAACGCTGCGTTTAAAAGAACCTGGTCATCTGTACTACGTATTTCCCGATAAAGAATGCAGTCATCGGCAAATAACTTAATAGTAACCGGAATGTCATGGGCAATATCGTCTATAAAAATTAAAAAAAAAGAAGTGGCCCAAGCACTGAACCCTGAGGGATTCCCGATTTCACCGGTCGTGAATCGGAGTGGACGTTATCGATAGAAACTATTTGATTTCGACAAAAAAGGTAGGCCTCAATCCATGAAATTAAAGAATCGTTTTTCAGTATAGGTTTAAGTTTCGCGAGAAGTTTTGGATGCGACACGCGATCAAATGCCTTTTCGAAGTCCAGGAAAATCATGTCAATCTGGCCTTGCTTATCTAAAATAGCTGCAATGTCATGAACGGTTTCCAAGAGTTGTGTGACGGTTGAGAATCCTTTTCGAAAGCCGTGTTGTCTGTCATTGATTAGATTGTTTTCCTCGAGAAAAATTGAGAGGTGCTTGAATATAATGTGTTCTAACACCTTCGCGCATGAGCAAAGCAGAGAAATCGGTCTATAGGCGGAGACGAGAGAAGTGTTAGCTCGCAGCCGACGCAGCCGTGATACGACACCCCGACGTAACCGCAACGCAAGGCGATGGACTGGCGATTTCGACGTTCTCATCGACGGCCACAACGTCACCGCTCTCGTCGACACTGGGGTCGACTATTCCGTCGTCAGTAGGCCATTCGCCACCAAGCTGAAGAAAGTAAAGACCGATTGGAGTGGTCCCGAAATCCGGACAGCTGAAGGCCACCTGATGTTATCCATAGACACAGGGACGCTCCTAGCACTCACAACGAAATTACTAAATTCTTTTATTTAGAGAGAAGGGTCTTCCCCCCGCCTCATTCCAAGCTAAGCAGGCCGCAGGCGGTCACGCTCAGACTCCTGCAAACAAACTCCTATCCAAATCCGGGGACCCTCAATAGCTTATATCCGGACATTTACCCGAATAGCTCTTGCGCAGCCTGTGGCGAGGCTGCTACTTTGTCTCATATGCTCTGGGAGTGCGGGTCGTTGGGCCCGAAGTTCACCAAGGAAGAGTGGGACGCACTCCTGCGAAGTCCCAAGTATGAAGACCAAATCCTGGCCGTCCAGCGTGCCCGTGATCGGGCCGGCAAGCTAGACCTGTCGGTCCCATCGTGGGATTAGCCAGGTGCGCGTTTTATCGCGTTTTGCTGGACCCAATAAATGTTGATTCACTCACTCACTCAAGGCCACCTGATAACGCCGATTGGAGTCTGCACGGCGAGAGTCACCATCAATAACCGGACTTACCCTGCGAGCTTTGTAACCCTACAAAACTGCTCCAGTGATCTGATACTTGGAATGGACTTCCTAAGTGACCATGGCGCCGTCATAGACCTGAGGTCTGAATCGATAACACTAAAATCAGACAAAGCGCTCCTGCCCCACGCGATGCCAAGGAACCATGCATTGAATGTGATAGAAGAGCAGGTGACCGTTCCGCCGCGCTCCAGCGTCATTATTTCCGTCGGCACCGAAAAACCCGCAAACCTTGAAGGCGTCATCGACGGCTATCAGCACCTACTCTTGAACCGTCAAATTTGCGTCGCAACAGGTATAGCTGAGCTGCGTGACGGTAAAGCAAAGGTAGTGCTGACAAACTTCAGCCATGAATATAGGCACCTCAACATTGGTACGACGGTCGCCTACATCGACGAATGCGTGGCCGCCAGCAATGCTTTCGCCCTCTTCGATGCTGCCGAACCTGCTTCGACGAATCCTGGTCCCAAACCAGATTTCGACGTCAACCCGAGCCTTCCGAAGGCCAAACAAAACGAGCTCAAAACACTGCTCCTGCAATTCAAGGACTGCTTCTCGGCGTCGTTAAGAATTCGACAGACCCCAGTCACGAAACATCGCATCATAACAGAAGGAAGTGCCTGACCAGTTCGACAGAGCCCGTACCGAGTTTCGACGCGCGAACGCGAGGCCGTGAAGAAGCAAGTCGACGAAATGCTACGCGACGACATCATTCAGCCGTCCAAGAGTCCGTGGGCGTCACCCGTGGTTTTAGTGAAGAAGGACGGGACCCTACCCTTCTGCGTCGATTATCGCTGCCTGAACAAAATGACGAAGAAGGACGTGTATCCTCTCCCACGGATAGACGACGCCCTCGACCGAATTCCACAGCGCGAAGTATTTTTCGTCGATGGACCTCAAGACCAGCCATTGGCAAATCGAAGTCGACGAGAGAGACCGAGAGAAGACTGCCTTTATAACACCGGACGGCCTCTTCGAGTTCAAGGTCATGCCGTTTGGCCTCTGCTCGGCACCTGCGACGTTCCAAAGTGTTATGGACACTGTACTGGCCGGCTTGAAGTGGCAGACTTGCCTTATGTACTTGGACGACGTCGTTGTGTTTTCTTCAAACTTCGACGAACATCTCCGGCGCCTTGAAGCTGTACTACAAACAATCAAGGCCTCCGGACTCACCCTGAAGCCAGAAAAGTGCCGCTTCGCATACGAGGAACTTCTGTTCTTGGGTCACGTCATCAGCAAGTCTGGAGTTCGTCCCGACCCACGGAAAACAGCGGTTATCGCTTCCTTCCCGCCAAGCACTGACAAAAAAGCCGTACGCCGATTCCTCGGCTTGTGCGCCTACTACAGACGCTTCGTCAAGGAATTTTCCCAGATCGCCGAGCCGCTAACCCATCTCACGATAACCTACGTGGACTTTAAGTGGGAAACGACACAAGTAGAAGCATTTCAAGAACTCAAACGACGCCTGCAGGCGCCGCCGATACTTGCGCACTTCGACAAATACGCCGACACGGAAATCTACACCGACGCAAGCAGTGCGGGGCTCGGAGCCGTCCTAGTGCAGAGGACTGACGGACTTGAAAGGGTTATCAGTTATGCTAGCCGGTCACAATCCAAGGCGGAAGCCAACTACTCTACAACAGAAAAGGAGTACCTTGCCATAATCTGTGCAACATCTAAATTTCGCCCTTACCTCTACGGCAGGCCTTTCAAAGTTGTGAGCGACCATCACGCCTTGTGTTGGCTAGCTAGCTTGAAGGCACCCTTCAGGTCGCCTCGCACGGTGGAGCCCAAGACTTCAAGAATTCGATATTGCCGTCGTGTACAAGTCCGGAAGGAAACACTCCGACGCCGACTGCCTGTCTCGTGCCCCCCGACGACCCACCACCACCCGAAGACCAGGATGATGACAGCTTCTTGGGAGCCATTGTGCCGACGACTTCGCCGAACGACAGCGAGCCGACCTGGAACTGAGGGCTCTAGTGGAATATCTGGACGGCAGGACCATTGTTGTCCCAAAAATATTCAGGCGAGGATTGGCATCAATTTTCCTTGAAAAACAACAACCTCGTAAAGAAGAACTTCTCTCCGGCCCGAACCAGCTACCTTATCGTTGTACCTTCGGCACTGCGACCAGAAATTCTGCAAGTCCTGCACGACGACCCGATGGCTGACCACCTTGGTTTTTCCCGCACGCTCGCTAGGATACAAGAAAAGTACTACTGGCCCCGCCTTACCGCCGATGTCACTCGCTACGTAAGGACGTGCCGAGACTGTCAGAGACGGAAGATACCACCAACAAGACCAGCAGGCTTCCTTCAGCCGATCAAGCCTCCTCATCGACCATTCCAGCAGATCGTGATGTACCTCCTGGGGCCGTTCCCAACGTCGACTTGCGGAAATAAATGGATCGTCGTGGCCACCGACTACCTCACCCGCTACGCCGAAACAAAAGCCCTGCCCAAAGGCAGTGCCGCTGAGGCAGCCAAGTTCTTCGTTGAGAGCATCGTCCTTCGACACGGCGTCCCAGAGGTTCTCATCACCGACAGAGGTACGGCATTTACGGCTGACCTAACTCAGGCGATCTTGGGATACAGCCACACAAGCCACCGCCGGACCACTGCGTACCACCCACAGACCAACGGCCTGACGGAGCGTCTAAATAGGACCATCGCCGACATGCTGGCCATGTACGTCGACGTCGAACACAAGACGTGGGACGCCATCCTTCCGTACGTGACCTTCGCGTACAACACGGCCGCACAAGAAACGACGCAGATGACACCATACAAGTTGGTCTATGGACGGAGCCCGGCAACGACGCTCGACGCCATGTTACCAAACGTCACCAACGAGGAAAACATCGACGTGACCACCTACCTACAGGGCGCCGAAGAAGCGCGACAGCCCGCCCGCCTACGGATCAAGAACCAGCAGCCGCTACAACCTTCGACGAAGCCACATGGAATACCAACCCGGTGACCGTGTATGGGTCTGGACGCCAATCCGCAGACGGGGACTTAGAGAGTAGCTTCTTCGACGATACTTCGGACAGTACAGGGCACTTCGACGCTTCGGCGTACTCGACTACGAGGTTGTCCCTGACGGCATTACGAACACTCAGCGGCGCCGTGCGCGACCTGAAGTCGTCGACGTCGTGCGCCTCAAGCCATATACGCGCGTTAGTGAATCTGAGGACTGTACTTTTTGCTTTATTATTGTACTTTCTTGCTTGTGCTTATTGTTTATTGTACTTTCTCGCTTTATTGCTGTTACTTATTTTTGCATGCATTGCCCCCCCCCCCCCCCGTGTTCTGGTTTAAGCATCGGGACGATGCTTTTTCACACGGGGGCATTGCCACGCGCGTTTCTTATTTGCACTTTTGCTGTATTCGGTTTTCGCCCACAAAGACTGTCAGGAATGCTCAGCGCAAACCGCGCCTCATTGGTCGAGAAGCTTCGCGACTATTGTAGATCGTTTTGTAAAGATTGCGCGCTAGATGCGAACACTCGAGCTTATTCTAGAGCTTGCGCGACAACCAGTGATAACGATGGAATGTTCGACCGCACATGTATAAAATGCCGGCGCGCTTCACCGCTAGTGACTCGATCGACGGCCGACGCTCCGTTCGCCGCTATCAGTGCCAGTGTGTATTGCTGCAATCTGACTTTCCGTTTACCGGCCACAAATTCGGCCAAATAAACAGTTTCAATTTGGACATACCGACTGATGCTTTGGTCAACGTCACGACCACGTGACAATATATATGACGTACTTCTCTTCGGCTGATGTAGACATTCATAAATATTCGGCTCAACAGACGAACGTACTAAGGCTGTAATTTCTGCTGGCGTCAAATACGTCGTTTATAAATAGTTAAATATCGTTGACACGAATCTGAATAATATGATTTTGAGCCTGGATACGTTTTTTTTTTCAGTCCTGGTCACACGTTTATCCACGATTGGATAACTCGCCTCAAAAGTGGGTCTTGACCGACATATCAAGAAGCCCAACGTTTATTCTTCAGTATGCGAGCTCAAGCGACGTTCCAACAATGCACAATGTGCACTTTGCAGAGACGCTCAGGCCGCAGCTAGATCAGTTGTGTTGAAAAAATATTGCTTCCAGGTGACCGTTTGAGCGCAAAAACAAGAAAGTGCAGCGCAAATTTTGGCAACTTGAATTGTTACTCAATAAGAGTGAGCTGCTGAAGAGGTTTCATATTTTCCTTCTCTTCTAACCTCTTCGGTTAATACAAGTTGTGCATAATGAGTTTCATTTTGATCTTACCGTGAAAAACGTTATCAACGAGATTTTACTCTACATTGTAATAATAGGGGGCCCTCAAACACGTGCCTAAATTGTCAAAAAAAGAAAATAAACCGACCGCGAAGTAAAACTTTGGCACAGTGCATTCACGAAAACGCAAATTCAACAGAAACGTTCGTAAGTTAAAGTGTTATAACTGGCAAAAATCTATATATATATATATATATATATATATATATATATATATATATATATATATATATATATATATATATATATATATATATATATATATATATATATATATATATATATATATATATATATATATGGGCCGTTCCAATCAAGTGTACCAGGTCGAATTTTCGACCACCTCCGATCCTGCTGAAAAAAATTAAAATTATGGAGGTATATGTGAATGTGAGAAGTAGTTGTTGAAGCATTATTTCTCGCAAAAAAATTTTGTGTTGCCTAGAGGGCGCTTCGAACATTGGGCACCCAAGTGAAACTGTGTCGCGCTAAATAATTTGTATAAAATTACTGGTCTGAGCAATTATTAAGAAACAATTTTTTCCATAATCTTACGGTGCTGAGCTTTTGATGTCAATGATAGTTCATTCATTTTTGTCTTAACTTTCTTAATTTTTGGCCTTGGCGAAAAATGCCAATATGCTGCATGTTTAGCGTATTTTATAATAAGCACAGTTTTTTTCGCGAGTAATATATTCACATTATGTGTTTCATGGGTTTTTATAATAAATGATGAAAATACTTCGGGAGCGTATGAAGGAAAAACATTGCCACAATATTGTGACAAAGTTGGAAAAAAATGGCATTTTGACTCATATTGAGGCTTCATTTTTTCAATGTAGCGGTCCCGGTAAAAATACGGCTTATATATTGTTGCATAGTGTGCTTTTGTTGGCAAGACATACCGAATGTTTCAAAAGGAGTAGTTTTTGTTTTACGGGAGAAAAAAATTTTCCAACTGAACAATTAAAAGGGAGTAGAAAGTTCGTCTTTGCATCGCCTTCACTGCATAGCACGTCAGTGCAAGATTCTAGCGGGAGTTTCTCGGCGGCGAATAATGCAAGTCATACAACAGCTTGTCACTTGTTTTAGTAATACTGCAATTCAGAACGTCAAAAAGTCCAATAGTGCTAATTTTATGGAACGGTATCTTCCCCCTTGGACCATGTAGGGCAGGTTATATTCAACCGCTTCATAGTCCCAAGGGGCAGAATTATAATGTAGTCGATGGCCTGCAATACAGTATTGGGGCTTTGTGTTTGGCTTCTGATAATTAATGCACATGGTCTTAATAATAATTAACGACATAATTAAGGTGTAGTTTACTTAACGTGTTTTAGGGGCGAAGCTCCTTATAGCGAGACCTGGTCGGTTGTCGATCGTCGATCCATCCTCTGTACCCCGTAGTGTTCCATTATCGTACAATAGAGGGCGCTGTCGCATAGGGATGCATGCAAACTGCAGTTGGGTGACGATATACTAGATGGCCCTGTACGCATTCTGTGTCGTCATCTCCATTTCTCGTCTCGTTTCCGAGAGGGCGCTGTCCCATAGACATGCGTACAATATGGCGGTTGGGTGAAGGTACGCTAGATGGCGTTGGCGGTGCATCTGCTCTCCGATTGGCTGCTGCGCGGGCTGCGCGGGCTTGCGCCGGGCGGAGAGCGCCCGCTATCTCTCATTCCCCGGATCGTCGCCGTACAAGTGCGCTTGCCGGATCGTGCTGCTTGGCGGACCATGGACGACGAGGAGCGCCGGGTGCGGAAGGCCGCGCCGCTGCGACTCGTGCTCGTCGGCAGGATCCCGATGTGCGAGCTCGAGAGGCCGCCGCGACGCGAGCGTGGCGCCAGGCGGATCTCGAGGCAGTGCGCGCCCGCGAAGCCGCCGCCAAGAGCGCGCGGCGTCAGGCGGATCCCGAGACGGTGCGCGCCAGGAGGCCGCCCAGCAGTAATCGCTTTGATTACTGCCGGGCGAAACCACTGAAGATTTCACGGTGTAACCATGATTGCTTCACGAGCTTCGCCCCAAACTCTTCATCATTCACCCCGTGGATATGCTGTGATTTTTTTTATTGTGTATCAGGTATAGGCCGATGCGTGATCGCTTACCACTGCTTTGCATGATGAAATACTGTATCCTAGGTGTACACGTTGGAGATGATTCGATATCGTGCTTATATATGACACTTAATGCGCCATTTTCAGTTGTGATTTAAAATTTTCATCCACCTTTTTCTTAAAGGTCCGAGGGTGCTGAATATGTTCCATGCCCCTGACCATTACCGGACGGGCTTTTAATTAAAACATTTTCAGCACCTTCGGACAATTAAGAATTAGGGGGATGAAAATGTTCAAATCCCTCCGGAAATGGTGACTGAAGTGTCATTTATGGGCACGATGTCGAATCATGTGTAACGCGTACACCTAGGATACATCATTTCATCATGCAAACCAGTGATAAGCGATCACGCATCGGCCTATACCTGGTACATCATAAAAACATCTTAAGTATACTATACCTTAATCATGTCGTTAATTATTATTATGACCATGTGCATTAATTATCAGAAGCCAAACACAACCCCCAATACTGTATTGTAGGCCATCGACTGCATTATAATTCTGCCCCTTGGGACTATGAAGCGGTTCAATATAACCTGCCCTACATGGTCCAAGGGGGGAAGATACCGTTCCATAAAATTAGCACTATTGCTGTTTTTGACGTTCTGGACAGCATTATTACCAAAACAAGTGACAAGCTGTTCTATGACTTGCATTGTTCGCCGCCGACAAGCCCCCCGCTAGAATCTTGGGCTGATCTGCTATGCAGTGAAGGCAAGGCAAAGGCAAACTTTCTACTACCTTGTAGTTGTTCAGCTGGAAAATTTTTTTTCTCCCTTACAACCAAAACTGCTCTTTTGAAACTTTCTGTATGTGTTGCCAATAAATCATACTGTTCAACGATATATAAGCCATATTTTTACTTGGACCGCTACATTGAAAAAATGAAGCCTCAATATGAGTCCAAATGCCATTTTTTCCGAATTTCTCGCAATAGTGTGGCAATGTTTTACAGCGAAAGCTGTTATGAGATCACAACAAGGGTCGTTTCTGCGCCGTAGTTGTCTGCCGCCGCCGCCGGTGTCCGTAACAAATATCGCACGAAATAAGAAAAAAACTAAACGAATAAAAATACACCTTGACAGAATGGGAATCGAACCCGGGATCCTCTGCGTGGCAGCCCAGCACTCTACCACTGAGCTACTCCGCTGCTTGAAACTGCGGTGCAAACTGACCCTACGCAGGCTTCATATCGGGTAAGGAATCGCGTTAACGTGTGTTGTAAAGCGTTTTAGAGCAGTAAAGTAAGAACCAGGCGTCACACAATGCGAATTGCGTAACGAGTGGGTCGTTCAATGCTCCAACCCATTACACAAGCCTGAGGCATAATTCTTCATCGTCGTCAGCCACAGCATCCACAAAGTGCACATAATTCTTTACAAGAGTGTAGCGGGCACCGCGCTTTTCCGAAGAATGACGAATAAAATTATAGTAGACGCTTCCCCACTACACAAAAGTTATGATGATTTATAGCGTAGTGGGTACTATGCAAGTGGGCTTGTATAGTTGCCCCAAGAGTGTTTAAAAAAGGCTAAAGGCCGCTCTCCCAGCTTTCGCTGTGGCTGTGCTGCACGTTCTGCGCAGGCCTGGCGGTTTTTTTTTTTTTTGCTTCATACGTTCCCGAAGTATTTTCATCATTTATTATATGAACCCATGAAACGCATAATGTGAATATATTACTCGCGAAAAAATCTGTGCTTTTTATAAAATACCCTAAACATGCAGCATATTGCAATTTTTCGCCAAGGCCAAAAATAAAGAAAGTCAAAACAAAAATGAATAAACTATCATTGTCATGAAAGATCAGCGCCTTGAGATTGTGAAAAAAAATTGTTTCATACTAATTGCTCAGGCCAGTAATTTTATACAAAGTATTTAGCGCGACACAGTTTCACTTGGGTGCCCAAAGTTCGAAGCACCCTCTAGGCCACACAAATTTTTTTTGCGAGAAATAACGCCTCCACAACTACTTGTAACATTCACATATACCTGGACAATTTTTTTCAGCAGGATCGGAGGTGGTGCCAAAATGACCTGGTACACTCCGTATGGAACGACCCATATATATATATATATATATATATATATATATATATATATATATATATATATATATATATATATATATATATATATATATATATATATATATATATATATATATATATATATATATACAGGGGTGTCCCAGCTATCACGCAGCACGATTTAAAAAAAGAGGAACGGCGTTTCGCGAAGCAGCTAGACCTAGTGCATATTGTTCCCAATATACTGTAGTAGCCGCTACTAATTTTTTCGTTAATGAGAATTAATTTATTAGTCATAATTAAAATTGTTACTCCAAAAATACTCACCTAATTATCAAAGTGTCAATGAGGCAAATGTGGGCATGTTGAAATGACATCTATCTGTGCTACTTTCAACAACGTACTAATTGCGTGCTAATTTTTTCTTTCGGATTCGATTGTTGCTTCGTGCATGGCCTCCGAGGTCGCGCGCCGGTGCACAATCTCGGAGGTCATGCATGAAGCAACAATCGAATCCGAAAGAAAAAAATTGGCACGTAATTAGTACGTTGTTGAAAGTAGCACAGATAAATGTCATTTCAACACGCCCACATTTGCCTCATTGACACTTTGATAATCAGGTGAGTATTTTTTGGAGTTACAATTTTAATTATTACTAATTAATTAATTCTCATTAACGAAAAAATTAGTAGCGGCTACTACAGTATATTGGGAACAATATGCACTAGGTCTGCTTTGCGTAACGCCGTTCCTCTTTTTTTAAATAGCGCTGCGTGATAGCTGGGACACCCTGTGTATATATATATATATATATATATCTCTCAAAAATTCCCTCGTTTGTGGAGTGACAGCGAGAACAGCAGCAGGTCATTTCTGATGGCCCTATGGGTATGTATATATATATATATATATATATATATATATACGCTTCTAAAAAACTGTTTATTGGTGACGTTTCGATCGGAGACCGATCTTCATCAAGACAAAATTTACCAGGCGCCGATGCGTTTTTATAACATCGCCGTGCCGAGAGAAAGAGAGAAAAAAAGAAAAAAGTGAGAAGAAGCGTACATACTGATAAGTGGTCACACGACCACGTGCGCGTACTGCTACATGCGCATAGCACCTGTATTTGGAAAAAAAAAAGAAAAAAAAAAAGAAAGAAAAAAAAAAACGGTGCAAAAATAAACGAGTGGCCAAAAAAGAGAGAGTGGTCACAGGACCATGTACGCGTATCTCTACATACTTAGACATAAACACGTGTTTTCTAAAAAAAAAAAAAAAAAAAAAAGAAAAAAAAAGAAAGAAAGGGGAGAAAAAAAAACGAAAAAAAAAAAAAAAACGAAAATACGAAGTGGACATGTTAAGTACACTCCTGTGGTGCCCCCGGCACATACCAAGATATACGAAGAAGCATGTTTCAAGAAAAAAGTGAACAAACCAAAAATATGTAGATATACATCGATGGTCCAGGTGGGCACGTTAAGCACATTCCAGTGGTAAATTGTGAAGGTTCACTACGCAGGCTCATCTCTTCCCGGAGCTTGAACACAACAACACAGTACATTCCTTTCGTCCATTGTCACGTCCCACCTATTCTCCCCTGCCCCTCCTTAGCTGCTCCTGAAGCCTAGTGAGGGGGGTCTACGTTCCTACGATCTCCGGTCTGTGGCTCAAGAATAATTGAGAAGAAAATGGAGTGTTTTTCACATTTTTGACGTGGGGTTCGAATATTCTCGGAATGCGCGTGCAGCTCTTGCATGCCCGACAACGTGTTCCGAGTGATATGCGAAAAAATACTAATAAAAAAAAAAAGGAAAGAAGTTTGGTTAGGATCATTATTATCCTGAATCTTCCAGAGCGCGGATTGAGGACAGTGTACCCGGAGTGATATTTAGACCAGCCTTTAATGTATCAAATTTATAAATCATGTATGATTCCTTTAACGACCAGCCGAGAGGCACTACTAACACACAAAACAACATAGAAGAAAACATAATTAACCTCTCCGACGTTCAACTTAGTAGCCATGAACGAGCAGTAATCTCCCGCGGACTCACATTTTGCCCCACTACTGGCCGATACAATCAGTTCTCCTTATTACAAGACCTCGATAACTTCGCACGGAATCTTCGCCTAGAGGAATACTTTTTCGACAAACCCCAGAGGGAAACCACTACCATAATACCTTCTAGTTCAAGGCAACAGTGGACACCAAGCTCTCAGCGGGAGAGGCATCTAGATACCTACATCGAAGCCGTCCAAAAAGACATACTGCGGGAATATAACACACACAGACCTGCAGTAGCCAAAAACCTCTCAAGAAAGGAGTATGAAGCACTTAAGACACTCAGTGATCGAACAGATATCGTCATAAAACCAGCGGATAAAGGGGGAGGGATTGTAATATTAAATAAATCCGACTATATCCAAGAGGGCACCCGCCAATTAACTAACACCTCTTTCTACAAACCACTTGATAAAGATCCAACACTAGAACATCAAGCAATAATAACCACCGCACTCCATGATCTGGTAGAGCTCGGAGAGTTAGATCCCAAACTTTCTAGGGCGCTTACTGTAGCACGTGCCACACCAGGACGGTTTTATATGCTTCCGAAAATACACAAAAAAAGGAAACCCCGGCCGACCAATAATTTCAGGAAGAGGTACCCTCACCGAACCAATATCAAGTTACATAGACTCCTTAATTAAGAACATACCGCCTACACATCCCTCCTACCTACGTGATACCAACCACTTCATTAGGACGATCGAAGATGTAAAAATCCCTGATGGTGCCTTCCTTGTAACTCTTGATGTAACTTCCCTTTACACCAATATTCCGCATAGTGACGGCATCAAAACATTAGTAGAGTCTTATAGTGCGCATAAATTGGATGACTCACCAAACCCAACAGTCATTGAAACCCTTGCTAAGCTGGTACTTCAACTCAACAGCTTCGAGTTTCATAACCAATACTATTTACAAATTAATGGCACTGCTATGGGGACTCGTATGGCACCTAACTACGCAAACATCTTTATGAATGATCTTGAAACTAAGTTCCTATCAACCCAGAAAATTAAGCCACTTCTTTACAGACGCTTCTTAGATGATATTTTTATTATTTGGACGGATATGCAAGAGAGCTTAATTAATTTTATAGAATCTTTTAACAAAGTTCATCCAGACATAACATTCACCTATTCATACTCAACAACTGAAATAAATTTTCTAGACGTCCACGTAAAGGTAAAAGACGGATCATTAACTACTAACGTTTACAAAAAGCCTACAGACAGGCAGCAATACCTTCATTTCGATAGCTGTCACCCTCGTCACTGCAAGACGTCCATCCCGTACTCGCAGGCCCACCGATTCAAAAGAATTTGCTCCCGCCCCGAAGACTTTGAGGCCAACGCAGAGAACTTGCGCATCATACTTGCAAAGCAACATTATCCTCCTTCTATAGTCAACGACGCCATACATAAAGCGGCAAACCTAGATCGCCAGCAGCTACTTTACCAGCAGAAAGAATTAAAACAAGAGGGACGGAAAAACTTAGTTCTAACATTTGGGAGCAACCCCCCCCAACGTAAACAAAATTCTAAAGAAACACTTTAACATCTTACAACAGAGTGAACGGCTATCAAAAATTTTCCCTTCCCCTCCGCGAGTTGTATATAGACGCCCCAAAAACCTTAAAGATTATCTTGTTCGTTCAAAAACCGATAAGACACCTATAACTGGATGTCAGCCATGCGGCAAGGCCCGCTGCAAGGTGTGCAAACACATACAGGTAACCAACGTTGCTCAAAGCACACATTCCAATTTCAAATACTCCATTCACTCAAACCTTAACTGCGACAGCTCTAATGTAGTATACCTTCTCGAGTGCGGAATATGCAGTATTCAATACATAGGTCAGACTGACACGGCCTTCCGCACCCGCTTCAATAACCATCGTTCACATGTTCATTCGCTTCCGGATCTGCCTCTGTCTCGGCATATAAACTCCGAAAACCACCCGTTTGATTCCATCAAGGTCACACTCTTACAAAGCGGTTTCTCCAGTACAAGGGAGCGTGAGCAGCGCGAATCATACATGATTTATAAATTTGATACATTAAAGGCTGGTCTAAATATCACTCCGGGTACACTGTCCTCAATCCGCGCTCTGGAAGATTCAGGATAATAATGATCCTAACCAAACTTCTTTCCTTTTTTTTTTATTAGTATTTTTTCGCATATCACTCGGAACACGTTGTCGGGCATGCAAGAGCTGCACGCGCATTCCGAGAATATTCGAACCCCACGTCAAAAATGTGAAAAAACACTCCATTTTCTTCTCAATTATTCTTGAGCCACAGACCGGAGATCGTAGGAACGTAGACCCCCTCACTAGGCTTCAGGAGCAGCTAAGGAGGGGCAGGGGAGAATAGGTGGGACGTGACAATGGACGAAAGGAATGTACTGTGTTGTTGTGTTCAAGCTCCGGGAAGAGATGAGCCTGCGTAGTGAACCTTCACAATTTACCACTGGAATGTGCTTAACGTGCCCACCTGGACCATCGATGTATATCTACATATTTTTGGTTTGTTCACTTTTTTCTTGAAACATGCTTCTTCGTATATCTTGGTATGTGCCGGGGGGCACCACAGGAGTGTACTTAACATGTCCACTTCGTATTTTCGTTTTTTTTTTTTTTTCGTTTTTTTTTCTCCCCTTTCTTTCTTTTTTTTTTCTTTTTTTTTTTTTTTTAGAAAACACGTGTTTATGTCTAAGTATGTAGAGATACGCGCACATGGTCCTGTGACCACTCTCTCTTTTTTGGCCACTCGTTTATTTTTGCACCGTTTTTTTTTTCTTTCTTTTTTTTTTTTTCTTTTTTTTTTCCAAATACAGGTGCTATGCGCATGTAGCAGTACGCGCACGTGGTCGTGTGACCACTTATCAGTATGTACGCTTCTTCTCACTTTTTCTTTTTTTCTCTCTTTCTCTCGGCACGGCGATGTTATAAAAACGCATCGGCGCCTGGTAAATTTTGTCTTGATGAAGATCGGTCTCCGATCGAAACGTCACCAATAAACAGTTTTTTAGAAGCGTATATATATTTTTCCTATTTTGTTCTACGGCAACCGAAGCCAGACTCTTCATAATCTATATATATATATATATATATATATATATATATATATACATACCCATAGGGCCATCAGAAATGACCTGCTGCTGTTCTCGCTGTCACTCCACAAACGAGGGAATTTTGAGATGCGCCAACTAATCCCGTTTCGGAAATCTTTGTCTTTCTTGTATATGAGCGAGAGTTTCCTAAAAAAGCCCAAGTTACGGCAGTATTGTTGCTTTGTCAACGTGCGCTCTAGAATGTCAGGTGTTGCCTCTTCCAGAAAGGCAGTGCGTTGATGAAACGCCGAATAACGACATTCACAGCGAGAGACAGATTTTTTTAGAAAACGAAGGAAACACGCCTAGTATGGAACGCTATCTTTTTGTCATGTAGATATTCATTACTTAGCGATATCCTTCTCGTTATTCCGTTTACCAAGAAAGGTTTAAGATTAACTGGAGAAATCATACTAAGCATTGGTTCCTCCCTTATCAAACATTGGCACAGGGATGTATTTCATGCAGTTTGTAATTTGTTCAAGCCATTAAACCTGTCCCTATCGAATCTATACTTTAGCAAGTATTCCCATTGTAGCAAACAATGAAATAACTTTATTCTGACAGTTGGTGGGCCGGTTCAAAAGCCGGCCCACCATATATATATATATATATATATATATATATATATATATATATATATATATATATATATATATATATATATATATATATATATATATATATATATATATATATATATATATATATATATATATATATATCCCATTCTCGCTCTTTCTTTGATTTTTAACACTTTCACTATCTCGTTCTCTTTCTGTTCCCTCCCTTTCCTTCTCTCCATAACACTTTCTCTTTTTTCTATTCTCTCTCTGTTATTTGACCTGTCGTTTATTTTTGGTTTGCAGGCACTCGTATTCGTAAATTCACCGTCAGCCAAAGTCTGCACCAAAAGCAGGTGCTGATTTCCGACACGAAAGTAAGACAATACCCGAACAGTTTGACGTTCTAGGTGTTAAATTCAATAAGAAGAGACGGAAATTGTGTCGTCGCAGATACCAGTGAAAGCAAGAGATGTGTTCGCTAATGTTTAAGCATTTAAGAGATCGCTTGAAAATGAAATGGCCAGCCCTCCCGCAATCGAGGGAAGGTGTAAGCATGAAATATTTACCTTCAAAGCTGATTCGTTGGAGATTTTACCGGCCAGAATCATTTGGATGTTGGCAAGGGCGCACCCCACCAAACTTCACCGCACTACTCTGTGCAGTCGCCCATATAGACACCATTATTTGGGCAGACTGCGCGACATAAATCTCGCGCCTTGCCTAGCGTATACAGCCGATTCGGCCACAACATGGCAGCAAAGAGGAGGATTAATGGGAATGGGGTAGCTACGCTGGACGGGGGGCTAGCTGGTGCGCTGCACGTACCGTGGCGCCATCGCTAAGCATGCGGCAATTCGCTCTGCGACACTCATTAACTAGGCTATCGTCGGCGCTGAATAGAGCTTATGTGTGTGATGGCCCTATCTTCCTTTGAAATGTCGCTATTGATCCTTTCCAAAATTGTAAAGCTAGGGTTTTAAGTGCCAAGCACTTTAGGGGCAAGGCTGCCGTATGCTCCCATCGTCGTCGCTTGGCGTAACGCAGGCAAAACCACGTATACCATAGCCAAATGTAGCATATTAACGCGACAGCGTTGTAGAGCTTGTTTCGCAGAAATTCTGGCGTCCGCGTTTGTGTCGGCGTCGGCTTCGTTGGTTGTGAGCAAAAAAGATCATCATGTTATCTATGACCGAAACATCGAGAAAGATGCAGATAAAATGAATAATAAAAATATCCGGCTCCGAGTGAGGATCAAACCCAGGCCGTTTGCGTGGCAAGCAGGTGTTCTACCACAAAGCCACGCGTCTGCTTGGGAATACAGTGAAAATAAGTTCCTCTGCTTGGAAGTGCAGTGAAAAATAACTTTCATGCGTTATAAACGCACGCGTCCTGTATACAGGCTTCACATTACAACATCTAATATCGCAGTGATATTGAGTATAACAAGCGTACATTGCCATCGGGCGTCACAACATGTGATTATCATAACTACTTCGTGGTCTAAAGCCGACCACCCATTACAAATGGCACAGACGTTATTGCGCGTATTCTCTTAAGATCACGTAGTGGGTGCATGGCAAGTTCAAAAACATTTAACGTGTGGAATTGCTCGTGGTGTAAAGCATGCTACCCATTACACAGAATGCAGCCATATGCGAAAGCTTCACTGACACAAGCCACTTTCAATTTTATCGATTACATTGTAATAATCCCCAATTTAAAGAGAGATTGAGAATTTATTGTAAGGCAGAGAGGTCGGCCTTCTACAATTTAAACTTCTCGATTAACATCATACAATAAAAAGCTTGCATTGAGTGGTTGAAGTACACACTAGGGACAGGGTATCGCTATCGCGTTCTGCTCTTAAAGGCGAAGCTTAGGGGTCCCCCCAATTTTTGAGCACGCTCTCGCGCCAAAGAGAAGTCTTCTTCCACATGTACTTCGAGTGCCTTGATGATGATATCAACTATGTACATTACTACTATGGCTAGAGAAACACGACAACATAAGCGATGTATACAAATTGATAAATGGAGCAAGCGAGAAATAGAAACAGTAATAAATAAAAAAAATAGGAAGCAAAGCCGATGTAACTTGAAATATATAAAAAAATCATCAAAGAAATTCGATAACAAAAGTAGAAGGAAGGAGAGGAGGAAAGAAAGCGAAAGCCGAAGATAAACAAAAAAGGATGCCCAGCTGCGCACTTCCTTCAGGCCTGGCACCACTACGGCAAAGCTGCCTTTTTTTTAATAGTTTTTTTTTTTTTGCTATGCAGCTTCTCAATTATTAGCGGTTAGTCACTCACTGCAAACAGTTTGTTCAAGCGCCGTTTGCTTGCGCTATGACGCGGAAAACGTAGTCAGATCTCTTAATATAAACTCGCATAAAAGAAAAGCACAGCACGTGCAAGTAGGGCCTCCTCTCCACTTTAAGCATGACAGGTGCCACCACCAGTTTGTCGAATGTGCAGCGTAGGGAAGGTATAGAGCTCGATGAGTTGGAAACGCTGCAACTTCGTAAAAATCAGCGCGAAGAGGATGGAGCACAAGACGAGAAGGACAACAGTACGAGCGCTGTACTGTGCCCATCTCGTGTTGTACTCTGTCCTGTTGGCGTTGATTTCTACAAACATGTTGCGTAGAGAAGCGCACTTCCAGATTACGAAAAGGGTCTATTGTAGCAAATAAATGAAAAGTCAGCAACACGAAGTTGTAGCTTCAGTGGTAGTGTGAACAAAAATTTAGAAGAACTTAGGAGCAATATATATTCTAATTAGTCTGGACCACCGCCACAGTATGTGATGCGGTCCTGTGAGAAAGTGTGACAACCAAACAACGCATCTTTCAAATCTTTTTGGATGATTGCCCGGATGTCTTGTGGACGATACCCGGATGATTCCCTCTGAATCCCCGTATGTTCTTCGCTGCTAACACCGGATGTCCCCGCTTGAAGTACTTGGATAACGGCGCTGGAATTTCGTTCACGGTCACTTGAAGGCCGCACAAAATGGGCCCTGAAAACGTTTGATGCTTCTAAAACTTTCTAAAATCCTAAAATTTTTAAAGATTCTAAAAGCCTTTAAGATTCTAAAAAGTTTTTGCGGCAGTTGATTCGTGAGGCAATAATCACTTTATTGAAGCCATTAGATGATTGTCTGGAAAAGCGTTGCAGCATCTCTTTAATTGCGGCCTTCCATCACAGTTCCAATTACTTATGAGCCCTATTACTTAGGAGCCCTATTACTTAGGAGCCCTGATTATGACCTTCTGGTACCGTTAAGATCGCTGACAGCGGTCACAGCACAGTCAGGACGGCTGACGGTAGCCATCCGTCACGGTCAGGGACGATGGCTGTGGTCTTACATACCAGTTAGCATTGCTGACAGAGGCTTTAGTGTCTGCACGTACGGCAGTTAGGATTGCCTTCGAAGCACAGTCACAGACGACGTCATTACATACGTAGGGTCACGTGAGGCTTCTTACCACTTCAATCGCCGGCCACGCGGCGAAAAAGAATCCGCTCAACGAAACAGTAAAGGTCTTCGCCTTAAAGCAAATGAAATGGATAACAGATGTAATATGACCTTCTTGCAGGCACTTAGTTGGTTCGTGGCTAACTGGTGGCTTACTGCGCAAGCATGAAGGACAGTCTTTCTTCCCTTATTTGTGCTAGATCGCCTTAATGCCAGCGTTCCTTCGTACAGGGTGGTGACACGCATTGCCCACTCCGCCGTTTTATTGGGTCATACAGGGTAGCTATCGCTTTGTGTAATCTTGCCATATTGGGTCTAACAGCAGATATTAGTAGGGCGTCACGATAACAGCGTTCCTTCACACAGGCTGGCGGCACCCACTGACCGCGTCGCAGCCATATTGGGTTAAAAAGTGGAGCTATCGCGTTGTGTGATGTTGCTTCGCATTGGGCTAAACACTGGACGCTGTCACCATCCTGTACGACGGAACGAAGGAACGCTGCCATCGAGGCGCCATGCTTCATGATTGCGCAGTGCGTCTCTAGTCCGACGTAATAAGTTGGACAGCTGGAGTGGAGAACGTGGGGCACTTCAGTAAGATCTTAAAGAATGCTATCTCTTTGCTAACCGCACCCGCAATGTTAGCCTATTGCAGGTAACGTGCCGCGCAACTAGGCTCGAGGATGCGAGATCGATTCCCGGTAACATCGGCGCCATTTAAATACGGATGAAACGCAAGAACGCTGGTGTACTTGGACCTATAGGTGCCATCAAGTAGGCCAGGTGGTTAAAATGTTTGGAGCCCTCCACTATGCCATCTCTCATAACGATATTGTGGTTTTGGGACGTAAGACCGAAACAATTATTATTATTATCAAGTAACCTTTACGCAACCATTATAGAAAATCAGTTTCAGAGGAATGGCACACATGTCGCAATCACCCAGATACGAATACAAAGTCGTGATCCCGCTTAGTGTAAAGACGAGAGCACGTTCCATAGGATGCTGACAGCCACGCCTACCTATACCAACGTGAGGCTCGGTGCATGCATAGTACGTTGGCTGCGGGACTACTTCAGCATCTTGCGCACCGTGCCATCTCAGCGCACGTTGGTTGAAAGCACTTACCGGAGCCGCGATGCGCGCGGTCATAGAAGAACCATGCCGCAGTAAAACAGTAAAACTGGGCATATACAGAGCTTCGTGTTGGCATAGGCATAAAGTTTTTAACATTTCTACACTAGGGAAAAATCTGGCTAGTGTTTATGAAAGCCGATATGCATGGTTCTTGAGCCAGCATAGAAATTATGGGCATTTTTACCACTGACTGACTGACTGACTGACTGACTGACTGTATCGGGAACATTATCAAAATCTGGCGCTAGTGTTTATCAAAGCCGATATGCATGGTTCTTGAGCCAGCATAGAAATGATGGGCATTTTTACCACCTGACCGACCGACCGACCGACCGACCGACCGACCGACCGACCGACCGACCGACCGACCGACCGACCGACCGACCGACCGACCGACCGACCGACCGACTGACTGACTGACTGACTGACTGACTGACTGACTGAATGTGAAGCTGGGCTTATAGCCGTCGTCCAATTATTATATTCTGGCTGCAACGAAATTTAACTCTTACGCGCAGTCACCTATAGAATAAAATAAGTGGGTTTTTATGTGTGTGTACGTATTTTGAGAAGAAATGCTCTTCTTGCATAATCGTACAATTATGGAATGATTTCTTATTGATATTGCAATGAGGAAGAAACAGATGTACTTGATCGGGAACATTATCAAAAAGATTTTTGTTTCAAACGTGATTCCTTTGGCAATGGCATGTCAGACGCCGTAAGGTATTTAGAACCAATCCGCATCCAGCAAAATAAAGAAATGAGCCAATAAACAAGCAAGGATTGCACGACGTGTGTGAAGTCACAGTGCAAGCGAAAATTCGTGCCAGAAGCCCGTTCTTAGCGAGGGCAATTGTTCAGTGTTATTCAGGACCTCTCTGGTGTACACGACTACACCGCGAAGGTCTTTCTGAAAAGCCAGAGACGTAAACTTGCAGTCTGAATGCTCGCAACGCACACCGGCTACTTACTTTACACGCGCCCTAGCAGAGAAATCGTCCCAGAGTACCCCTTCTGCCTCCTAGCGGAAAAGTGGCTGCAATTGGTGAAGGAATTTCGTGACACGCGCGGTGCATTGGCGAAACGGCGCGTTTGACCACCTGTCTATTCCATCACCGTGAGCTAGGCGTATCTGCAGCAGCACCGCGTGGTAAACACTGCCGTGTTCGTTCTAAGCATGCAATTGGCTGTGATCGCCGTTCCGTGCGCTTTACTTACATTGTTGGTAAAACCCCACGGCAAAGCCCAATACGGCCAAAGTGATGCACGCGAAGTTCAGAAAAGAAGTCAGTGGTGCCATCGCTGAATCAATACGTTTGGCAAACACGCTTTGCCCCACGGCGAGTGCCTTTGCATTTGTGTCGAATGCGAAAGCTGTAAGCTACACCAAGCTATCACATGTCTCGCCACGCGGTCGGCACACAGGTGCCGTCTCTAACTTTTACCTTCTTTCCGATCTGTGCTTCGTGCCTACATTATATATAACTCGTGCAAACTCATTCAGGCGCCAATCACACGAGGACAAGGAAAACTGTAGACAGTTCTTAGCTGCTTCGCGCCTAGATGTCTGCATAAGTATTCATCATCAACTAGCTCAAACCATAGCCCTGCGATGACTGTCAAGATTGCGCCTATTGGTTTTCTTTATTATACAATTACGGCGCGTTCTCTCATACCGTAATAATAAAGGGCATGACAAGCAAAACAGCCCTGCCAAAAGTAAACCGCTTGTCAATAGGCTTGACGTGACAGCAACAGCGTACATCATAACGACAGCGAAAACAAAGTTTGCAGTCCCAATAAAAAGCGGGAGTACTTAAAGTGTCCGTCGCATTGAATCGTTCTCAGTAGGAATTGCACATGCTCCAATGGGAGCGTTCATATTACCCCGTGACATTCGCAAAACGAGTTCGCAGTAAATTTGGAATGAACTAAAACTAAAGTATGTGAAGCGTCTTACATTGCCTTTTGTAAGCGTTCATGTCATTCAGCAGCACGTACAAAAACTTACAGAAACACCACTTGCTCACGGAAACTCTAACTCACACAAACAGCCACTCACTCACACTTGCTCACACTTACTCATAGAAGCAGCCATTCAAACGCCAACAATTTTTTTATTTGTTTATTTGATATAGCTTTCGGTTGACTTTTTTATACACTCTGAAAAATCACCTCTTTCTCCCTGTTGGTCAGTTCTGACATGCTACATATACAACTCCATTAAAACATGCACCTTAAAGCTCTTTCAAAGTGTCGGGCATCCCGCTACTCTCCAAAGAGAGTATACTCAATTCCAAAAAATGAATTCACGTGCCTTTTTAAAGATAGCTTTGCGTGTGATAAATGAGAACTCACCAAGACTAAGCTCTTCGTAAGAAAGATTAGTAAAAGCTACGTGGTTTGAATAGATGGCCACTAGCAATAGCAAAAATGTTAGGTGCATAGCAGGCCAGAAGCTTACAAATATCGCTGAACGCACACTAGTCCACCTTAATAGGGAACCAGAAAAAAAAAGAAAACTATTGCAATGATACTAAATCGGTTTAAAAGTATTGTGAGCATTGTTATTATGGACCATAATTCTTCCCTACTCGTTTCTTGCATTTTCGTGTTTGTGTACCATCTCTTTCTGCAAATATAACTTTCGTAGTTAAGAGTACGGTACTTCAGAGAGTGTAACCGACTGCCTAATGATCTGCTGTGACTATGACATCCTGGCGAATTTTTATGTTATGTACTGACATTTCATTTTTGTGGAAATATTTGTGTTTGATGAACTTTTCTATTGATTGGACACTTCTTTGCGTTCTAAAACAGGGACTTAGCGCGTCGGTGTCCATGGATGTGTCTATCTGTACAGTTTTGTGCCTTGTCCAATACATTGCGATGGCAACTATTCTGCAAGACAAGAGAAGTGATCGACGCCAAATATTGTCCCCACCCCCCTCTTTATATACATTTAATTTATAAAATTATATATATGTTTTTGTTAAACTGCATTTAGCAGAGAAAGCTTCAGATGACTTTCATACCCGTTTGTTCTATACTCTTGTCACGGCTACCTCCGTTCCCAAGGCCTCATGTAGGCCGTGAGTACTAACGGATTTTGAAGCGTCCCGCCTACAGGGCGTGTGTTTGCCAGGACATTATTAGGAGTGTGTCCGCTTAAACATATCGTCCTCCTTTTTCGTTTAGCGAAAGTTGGAGCTTATGAAAACATTGGCACATAGTTTACGGACTCCCTGGGGCAGTATTTCACCCATCATAGTTCTTGCTGAGTTTGCCAGATGATAACACGCAGGCTTGAATTGGTTATTATTCTGGCTTAGAGCTAAAGGGGTCCGATGAAAACAAACGCGAATAACCCGGTGTGCTAGTGCTTCACTGCTCACATCCTTCTCTTTCTTTCATGTTTTTTTTACAGCGAAAGCTGTATAGTCGATCGAGTCCACTTACAACGATACCGTTTATAACAATATGTCGGATATAACGGTGAACAACGATGACACCATACCCTTCCGTATGCTTTCTATAGTAAAATTAACCGCTTATTACGATGCTCCAGGGCCGCGATATCGGATATAGCGACTGAATCCGGCTACAGTGCGCACCGCAAATCTGTCTGCGCGCCGGCCGCGACGTGCTGCGGATAGTGGTGAGAGCAACGACTCCTACCACGTGGTTGAGCAGCCTACCGAGGAACTGTCATCGCAAGAAGCCCAGCTGATGATACAGTCCTTCCGGACCCTTATTTCAGCTATCAAAATGACTGACTATGCCTTTTCTGCAAACAAGTAGTGCGTAGTCGCGCTACCTTACTTGCATGCAAATAAAATGGTTTCTTCTCTCTTTTGTCTTTTTTTTTTAACACGAAAGTGTTTTATGCCGTGGTCGAAACGCGCTTCACGAGAGTTTTGTGACTCCTCTCGAATTGCCAACTGTCTTTCTCTGCGTCTACCTTCCAAAAAGGGGTCAAGCGAATACCCGAAGAGAGTCATGGTGTTGTAACCCTCTCTTGACTTTTTAACGCGATAGCTTTAAAGAGCTCCTTCCGCTGAAATTGCGGCGTCGGCGGCGGTGTCGTTGGTTGTGAGCGAAAAATTATCATCGTGTCCGTGACCGAAAAACTGAGAAAGATGCAAATAAAATAAATAATAAAAGTTTCCGGGTTTGAGTGAGGATCGAACCCAGGCCGTGTGCGTGGCAAGCAGGTGTTCTACCACACAGCCACGCTTCTGCTTGGAGTTTCTTTCAAAATAACTTCTCTGCTTGAAAATACAGTGAAAATAACTTTCATGCGTTACACACACACGCGTCCTGTATACAGGCGACACAATACAACATGTAATATCGCAGTAATATTGCGTGGTACAAGCGTACATTGAGATTGGGCGTCAGAACATGTGAATATCATAATGAGATTGTGGTTCAAAGCAGGCCACCCATTACAAAAGGCACACACGTTACTGCGCGTATTCCCTGAAGACCCCGTAGTGGGTGCACAGCAAGTTCGAAAACATTTCCCGCTCATAATTGCTCGTGGTTTAAAGCATGCTGCCCATTACACAGAATACAGCCATGTGAAAGCTTCACTGACACAAGCCACTTTCAATTATGCACTAAGTGATTAAAGTATGCACTAGGGACAGGATAACGCTATCGCGTTCAACTCTTAAAGGCGAGGCTTAAGGGTCCTCCATTTCTTTTTTTTTCTTACAGTGTGTGCTTTTCGCGGCGATATTTTTTTTTTGCTTTTTTTTTGCGCTGTTTATCTTCGCTATGAATATCCAACTCGTTGGGACAACTACTTTTATTGATATATTAAGAAATTTTGAAGTAACGAAGCTGGGGCGGAAATTCTACTGATGGATCTGTAGAACGTTTTGCGAAACCCACCTACACATTCTATGTTTATTTCTGCAGCATTACTCAATGCTTTCTCGTAGCTTTTTCTATCCACCTTGCTTGGAATTGGTTCTTCATCCGCGCGCTAAGCAGCGCAGCAGTTGAGCTTTTACACGCAACAACGGCAGTCATGCGTTCATATTCAGGCAGCAATGACGTGTGGCAACGTGAAATGACGTGTCACCTTGACAGAAAACAACACGTCCGTATCAGAAACGGCCTATTGACCACAAGGCTAGAATCGAGAGAGCATCCGCTATGCTATATAGGAGCAATGGCGCATACAAATGCGCACGGGACCGGCGCACCTTTCATAGTTCATATGTGTGCAGATGCATTTATGTACACCACCCGCCGCCGCCGAATTTCTCGCGGACTTCGCTGCTTTTACCACCAAAATGTGTAGGTCACAGAAGCTTGCCCTAAAAAGAGAACAAATACGGGAACTTCTCTGGTATTTACATAGCTGCCTATCCTGATGTTACAGTCGTGCTCGTTAACAGGAGGGTCACACGTGGAATAGTTATTCTATATATTTATTTCCTTATTCATTACTGTGGATAATACGTCCGTGTAAGGTTGAGAAAGCTAAGTGACGTAAGGATGGATAGATGGATGGATGGAACAAATTTTACTAGGGTCCAATAGGTCGCGCTAGTGTCCTAGCCCGAAGCGGGCCGCTCCCACGTTGGGACCAAAAAACCTATACAGAAAGATTTTAAATGCCAAGCATTTCTTAGGGAACTTCGGCGACTTTGTGCGTACCTATCTATCTATCTATCTATCTATCTATCTATCTATCTATCTATCTATCTATCTATCTATCTATCTATCTATCTATCTATCTATCTATCTATCTATCTATCTATCTATCTATCTATCTATCTATCTATCTATCTATCTATCTATCTAGCCGCCTACGACTTTGTGCTCTCCTGGCCGTATCGTTAATGAGATTTATACCAAATTTGGTATGGCATAACATGACTGTAGGACGAACATAAATGGATGGTGATATCACGAAAATTATGACTAACTTGTCATGAACAACATGATTTACATGCCACGCTAATGGTGCGCCCGCGGCCGTACCTTAGCTTGCTATACACCAAATTTGGTATTGAGTGCATAGCTCGGCACACTCACTCATGAGTGCACTCAACTCACACTCACTCACACTCATTTGAACGTGGTGAGTTGAGTATGAGTGAGTACTCATGAGTGTGAGTGGACGTGAGTGTGAACGTGAGTGAGTACGCATGAGTGTGAGTGGAGGTGAGTGTGAACGTGAGTGAGTACTCATGAGTGTGAGTGGACGTGAGTGTGAACGTGAGTGAGTGCGAAGGCTGAAAAAATTGTGGTGAGTGAGTTTGAGTGAGTACTCCCTTAAAGTGCCGACCTATGCCACTTGAACATTTTTGAAGCAGCGCAACCGAGTGCACAAACCAAATGCAGCACTGCACAGACCATTTTTGAAGCAGCGACCTATGGAGCTCGGCACACTCACTCATGAGTGCACTCAACTCACACTCACTCACCACTCATTTGAACGTGGTGAGTTGAGTATGAGTGAGTACTCATGCGTGTGAGTGGGAGCGTGAGTGTGAACGTGAGTGAGTACTCATGAGTGTGAGTGGTCGTGAGTGTGAACGTGAGTGAGTACTCATGAGTGTGAGTGGACGTGAGTGTGAACGTGAGTGAGTGCGAAGGCTGAAAAAATTGTGGTGAGTGAATTTGAGTGAGTACTCCCTTAAAGTGCCGACCTATGATTGAGTGGCATGACTGTATAACGAACATAATTGACAAGTGGTAATATGGAAATCATGACTTGTCATGTGCGATATGACTTGCATGCCACGCTCATTGGCGCGCTCGCGGCCGTTTCATTAGCTTGATAGACACCAAATTTGGTATTGCGTGACGTGACTGTATAACGAACATAAGTGGCAGGTGGTAACATGAAAATCTTGGCATGCTTGTCATCTACGACGCCATTTACATGCCACGCTCATGGTGCGCTTGCGTCCACTTCGCTAGCTTGATATGCACCAAAATTCCCATTGCGCGACGTGACTGTATGACGCACATAAATGACAGGTCCTAACATGTAAAACATGACATGCAAATTATGTAAAGCATGATTAGCACCTTCCTGGCTGCTACGCATTACATCGATTCCCACAGTGCGTGGGATCTGCCGGCTTCTTTGAATGAAGTGCTTTTACGTCAGGTGAAGCTATGCTATTGTTTTGCTTAGCGAGTTGTGTTTGTTCTTTGCTTCATATTGTATTCATTTTCCTCAAACTGTTTCCTTAAAGAGTTTTATGTGTGATTCATGATTGTATTCCCACTCTGCAACGACTCCACTAGGAGTTAGCAGTAGTGTCAAATAAATAAATATACGCTATTCTTTACCATCCCCTCCTCTTTTTTTTATCCTCCTCACCCTCACTTCACTTTCCCACCCAGTTGTGTTTCCCACCCAACTGTCCCACCCATGACATAGACGTCTATAAACGTCTATGTCCTTTACAGAGACAGTTATCGAGCACTCTTCCCCCCATTTTCCCTCAATTTCCTCTTTCTTCCCTCTTAAGAATCACTCACATGGTTTACCAACCGCTTAATTAAAACAATAATTAGAGAGGGAAGCCAACTTTTACACCTTTCGCAAGTGGCCCATTAAACACGGAGACACTTTCTGTACCTGAAAAAACGGGACATGATGTTTAGTATTTAGGGCGGTTACTTGTATATTTGAATAAACAGACAAACATCCTTCAAGTTTACGTAGACTTTGTTCGTCGATTTCACGGACACTTTTAAGAGTGTATAACGAACATAAGTCGCAGATGGTAACATGAAAATCTTGGCATGCATGTCATCTACGACGCCATTTACATGCCACGCTCATGGTGCGCTTGCGTCCACTTCGCTAGCTTGATATGCACCAAAATTCCCATTGCGCGACGTGACTGTATGACGCACATAAATGACAGGTCCTAACATGTAAAACATGACATGCAAATTATGTAAAGCATGATTAGCACCTTCCTGGCTGCTACGCATTACATCGATTCCCACAGTGCGTGGGATCTGCCGGCTTCTTTGAATGAAGTGCTTTTACGTCAGGTGAAGGGCAATGATTATATAATATACACTACGAAACACCGCATGATGTATAGCCACACACACACACACACAAAGAAACGCGCTCACACGCACACAAACACACACACGCACGCACGCACGCACACACACACGCAGACACACACACACACGCACACACACAAGCACGCACGCACGCAAGCACACACACACGCACACACATACACACATGCACACACACACACACACGAACACACATAAAAACACAAACACACATACGCACAAACACACACATACAGGCACACATGCACACGCAGACATACACACGCATACACAAACGCACGCGCACACACACGCACACACACACACGCACGCGGATGCACACACATGCTCACGCAGACAAACACACACACACGCACACAGAAACACAAACACACACACACGCACATGCATACACACACACGCACGCACACATACACACACATACACGCACACACACACATACACACACGCACACATGCACGCACGCACACAAACACACACACACGCACACACGCACGCACGCACACAAACACACACACACGAACACACATACACAGACGCAAACATAAGCACGTACGCACGCACGCACGCACGCACACACACACACACATAGGCACGGACACACGCACGCAGATACGCACACAAGCACACACGCATATACGCACGCACACACGGACATGCACATACACACACACGCACACACGCACGCACACACACATACGCACACACACACATACACGCACACACGCGCGCACGCATACGCGCACACACACACACGCACACACACGCACGCACACACACACACGCACACACACATACTCACACACGAACACACACGCGCACACACACACGTACGAGCACACACGCACACACACACACACACGCACGCAGCAAACACATGCACACAAGCACACACGCACGCACGCAGACACACACGCAAGCACGCACGCACTCGCGAACGTGAACAGCGGTTTCGTGGTGCTTTGCCGTAGGCCGAAATTATGCCGCAGTTCTAAGCACGAGTCCCGTTGGTGGTGTAATGCCGCCGCCTTCAGGGACTCTCCCTCTGATGCGTATTGCCCGCAGTCATACAGAAGATGTTGGAGGTCTTGTGGGCCGTTACATGTTGGCAAGTCGGACAGTTCAAACTTGCTCTTGAAATAGTTGGTGTAGGCGAACTTTGCTCTAAGGCGTTTGTGGACACGTTGGTCTTGTCTGGATACAGTTGCTAGAATGACGAACAATTTCAGTAGTTGATACTAGGCTGAGAGAACGCGTATATAAATGGTTTGGTTTGGTACAAACTGGGGGGGTCAAAGCGCTTTCACGATTTTCTGAATTAATCTTGCCTGTCACCAGTGGACCTACAATTGCAAGCTTCATATTGGGGGCTTGGGAAAGTAATGGCAGCCTTCCGATTGATCTTTACGCAATTGAAATAAGGCAATATCATTTAATCTGCAAAGTTCAACTGCAGAGTCGTATGTTCAAGATGTATCGCGTGCAAGGAGTCCACAAAATGATATGTAAATGTTTTCTCTGTAAAAAGAATATGCGCGCCTTCATACAAATATTCTTTATTTAAATAACGGAAATATTGTTAATTTGTTGGGCTACTCGCTAGTTCTAACAATTAACTTGGATGGTTTTGGCACAACGATGTTTTTTTTTTATTATACGTAAAATCGTCATTCCACGAATCTACACCTACTGCAAGCGTAGCATCCCAGAAACGAAAAGTCTCACAGCAGACACTCATGTTTCGGGACGCACTTGTTATCGCGTTTTCGGCGGTACATCTTGCCCCTACACCAGCAACCGTTAAGACAATCTAAGGTACAAGGACCACGCTGCCTTTCCGCGTCGCATGTGTTTTCCCTGCATGCTGGAGTTCCACTTGCGCAGGTGTACGTCTCCCCGGGCTTGCAGCTTTTTTTGATGGCTTCTTCGTCTGCAAATAAACGGGTTCTGGTGTCATCGCGTGACCTCTGCGAATATTTCCTGCGGCGCCGCCGGAGCTAATCGCGGAGGTCACGGTTATTGTAACAAACTAGTACATAAATATTCGGATCAACAGACGAACGTTCGAAACCTGTCCTTTCTGCTGGCGTTAACTGCGTCATTCATAAATAGTGGCATATCGCTGACACGAATCTACATAATATGATTTTGAGCCTAATTCGTTTTTTTTTTATATTCCTGGTCACCGCAACCCCGTGCCTAACTTGTGAAGAAACAAAATAAGCCGCCCGCGAAGTTAAACTGTGGTACAGTGAAATTATGAAATTGCAATTCAACGGAAGCGATCGTAAGTAAAATCTTTATAAGTTTTAAAAACCATAATTATATATATATATATATATATATATATATATATATATATATATATATATATATATATATATATATATATATATATATATATATATATATATAATACTTCGAAGTAGAGGACGTGCAAAACGAAAACTTCGTTTATTTTTCCAACGTTGTGTGAGTTACACGCCATCTTTACGGATTCTTCAGAACAGGGGTCTCAAACACGCGGCCCGCGGGCCGCATGCGGCCCACGAGGCTGTCGGTTGCGGCCCGCGATCCGCACATGACTACCTTCGCCCCAAATTGTTTTTTTTTCTTATTAAATATGTTCGTGAACTGCACAGGCATAACTGGTTTAAGGCATTGTCTTCGTGAGGCATCCCATGTGTTCACCTTGTTTTGAAACGTAACTGAGAATCAAAAAATTATATTTCAGAATCGGAACCCAGATTTGAGTCACGTTGGAGATTGGTATCGACATAATTTCGGAATCCGTGCACCAGATCTATTTCAGAAATGACCGGCATATGGAGATATGGGACAGTTTTCTCTCTAATTTCAACGTTTGCTGGCAAATTAGTGAGACTCCGCCCCCCCCCCCCTCCCCCGCTCTTACATTCTTCACTTCGCCGGCCTTTGGGAAACTAAATTGCGTGACTGCGGCCCGCTGACTGAGGTGAGTTTGAGATCCATGTTTTAGAAGAATGCGGTAGATGCACCGTTTATTATTAAGCCGGCGGTACCACAGATGTTCTTGCTGTCACTCCACAAGCCACAGAATTTTGAGATTCGCCAACTAATGCCGTTTCGGAAATATTTTTCTTTCTTGTATATGAGCGAGAGTTTCCTAAAAAATACGAAGTTACCGCAGTATTGTCCCTTTGTCAACTTGCGCTCTATCACGTCAGGTGTTCCCTCTTCCAGAAAGGCAGTGCGTAGATTAAACGCCGAATAATGGCATTCACAGCGAGAGAAAGAATTGTTTAGAAAACAACGAAACACGCCTAGTATGGAACGCCGTTTTTGTCATGTAGATATTGATTACTTAGCGATAGACTTCTCGTTATTCCGTTTCCCAAGATAAGTTTAAGCTCATCTGCAGAAATCATACTAAGCATTAGCTGCTCCTTTTTCAAACATTGCCACATTGATGACTTTAATGCATATAATAATTTTATTCAAGCTACTAAACCTGCCCCAATTGAATCTATATTTGAGCAAATACTCGCAGAGTAGCAAATAAAAAAAATAACTTTATTCTGAGAGTTGGTAGGCTGGTTCAAAGGCCCCGCTTAGATGGCGGTCAGGAGTCCTTCGTCAATGTACCTAAAAATTGTGGCAGCTTCGCACCAGGGGTGCCAAAGAAGGTGCGGAGCTGAGAGTCCTTCGTTGTTCCTCTTTCGTCCTTCCGTCCTTTCTTTCTTTTTTCTGATTTCTCTCTTCTTCCGTCCTATTGTTTCCTCAGCAGATACATTTCTGTTTCTCCCCGCTGCACAGCTCCCACCTCGACGATCAGGTATGGGCAACCCAGCAAGCCCGCGAGGCGGCGTTTACAGGCTTACAGGCAAAAAAGAGTGTTCCACACTCGCCGTAATGGCAACAGGCGGCGCTGACTGACGCTCCCACGTTTAAGTACATATATATACCCTATAAAGTGGACGGGTAGATGACCGCCACCGTAGCTCAGTGGTAGAGCATCGGACGCGTTATTCGAAGGTCGCAGGTTCGGATCCTGCCGGTGGCAAGTTATCTTTTCGTCCACTTTCCTTTCTTCACATTTACATTACAATTACTTCTAATAGCTTCCCCTATACTTTCCTTGGCATCTTTGTCTGTTAGTTCTCATGAATACTGTGTTTAACAAAGCAAACGAGCTCTTAAGTTTAC
Source organism: Rhipicephalus appendiculatus (assembly GCA_030522465.1). Classification (NCBI taxonomy): domain Eukaryota; kingdom Metazoa; phylum Arthropoda; class Arachnida; order Ixodida; family Ixodidae; genus Rhipicephalus; species Rhipicephalus appendiculatus. The sequence goes on along the minus strand of JALIZH010032942.1, from coordinate 891,600 downwards.
AATTCCCTCCTTCATATATATATATATATATATATATATATTCTATTTCTTCTATTTGCTTGTCCCTCTCTCAATATTATTGGCGCTGTGCGCTGAAAAACCTTGTTACCCATCCCCCCCTCTCTCTTTTTTTCATACATCACTCTAGCATTTATAATGTGTTTCATTCTGCCATTAAAAATCAGTTGCAAGTTAGCGCCTTTGTGTCCGTGTCTTCTCTCTTGTGGGTGTGTGTCCGCGCTGTTACTCCCTCAGCCTGTCTCTATATATTCGCTGCTCTTTTAAGGCGAAAGCCTTTAATGTCTCATGCTCACGTCCGTCCGGTGTCCGTCCGTCCGGTGTCCGTCCGTCCGGATGTCCGTCCGTCCATCCGTTTGGATGTCCGTCCGTCCGTCCGTCCGGATGTCCGTCCGTCCGTCCGTCCATCCGTCCGTCCGGTGTCCGTCCGGATGTCCGTCCATCCGTCCGGATGTCCGTCTGTCCGTCCGTCCGTCCGTCCGTCCGTCCGTCCGTACAAATGTCTGTCCGTCTATCCGGATGTCCGTCTGTCCGGATGTCCGTCTGTCCGTCCGTCCGTCCGGATGTCCGTCTGTCCGTCCGTCCGTCCGTCCGTCGGTCGGTCTTTCCGTCCGTCTTTCCGTCAGTGGAACGGCCACACGCTTTCTCCGAACACACTTTGGAATGTACAAAGTGTCCTTCAATTTTTATCTTTCTTTCTTTTTATCTTTCTTTCTTTCTTTCTTGCTTGCTTTCTTGCTTTCTTTCTGTCTCATTCTTTGATTTTATCTCTTTCGCTCTCTCTTTCTGTATTTCCTCCCTGTCCTTCTCCATTACGCTCTCTCTTTCTTTCTATTCTCTGCTTTCCTCTGTCCTCTCCTCGTTACCCTCACATCTGTCCTCCTCACCTCCGATTCTCTTTCCCTCCATATTCTTATGCTATACTATACTATATTATACCATGCTATATGATGCTCTACGAGCGTGCCTCTATACCGAGTGGTTACGTTGCTCTCATTCGTATAGTGGGTACGCGGGTCGAATCCCACCTCGCCAAGAAATTTTAGATGTGAAGCATCTTATGGCGAAGCTTAATCCGGTGGTGGTTGTGGTGGTGGTGGTGGTGTGCCGCGTGGCCTCCCTTACTGCGCATGCGCAAACCCTTAAGAAAATTTAAAAAAACCTCCTCTTCCCTGCTATCTCTCCTCTAGGCATCCCTCCCCGCGGCAACCATACCCTCACTGCGCATGCGCCTCCCCTCCTCTCTCCCCTCTCTCCTCTAGGCATCCCCGCCCGCGGCGTCCACACTCCCACTGCGCATGCGCGTCCCCCCTCTCTCTCCTCTCCTACGCTCCCCCCCCTCTCTCCTCTAGGCATCCCTGCTCGCGCCGTCCACACTCCCACTGCGCATGCGCGTCTTCCCCCCTCTCTCCTCTCTTATGCTCCCCCCTCTCTCGCCTCGCGACGCCGACGCAGGCAGCGTCTGCTAGCGAGTTTCTTGGTTGAAAAAACCGACTGCTCGCGCTGCACAACCGTTCACCGGCCACCCCGTATATATGGCACTGGATCTTGACCTGCAAGGTGGTGCCGGTGGGAGATTTCTGTGCGTTGTCAAACAATAAAAAAATTCGCAGCGTGCGCGTTAACTAAAAGCGGACTGCGGGTCTCTGTGTCCAATCGGAGTATTCTGTCTCTCATTGCCCATTAGCAGCGATTGGCATGTTCCAGTAGGAAACACCGCTCCATCACTGCGTGCTTTGCGCCTCCCCAGTTTTCTCTCCTGCGCAACGCTGCGATGAGCGCCAGCGTCAACGCCGCCGCCAGTGTAAGCGTTAGCGCCCGCTGCTTCACATCTACACATGGTTCCCTTTAGCGGGAGATGGTGTAATTTTTTTTCTTCCACAATCCTCTTTTTCTTTATCTTTGTTCCTATCTCCCGTACTTATTCTCTCCCGCATCGCAGTTATTGCTTTCCATGCCACAATCGACACACGTGCTCAATCGACACACGTGAGGATGAAGAGGAAGATAGCAGTAGGGCGGGCACATGTTCGGGAAGCGCGCAGAAGATGAAGAACGCAGATTATGATGACATTTTTCTGGTACCTGCGCATGGCTCGAAGAAGAGCTTAATAATTCCGCTCACGAAATCGCTCAATACTTGCAGAATTTCGTTGATATAGAAACTGCTTTCTTTCTATTTTATTATTTTTAAATAAATGAGCACTCTTCAAGTTATCATCGAAATGTTAAAATTCAAGGACGTGGTTGTTTCGCCAGAGTGGGTAGGTGCCTGATAGTTGAAGATACAAACTCACAAAGAATATGACAGGTTCTTCTATTTTACGCGTGGTTCACGCTAGATGCCAGAAAAAAAAATGTCACAGTTTCACCGCAAGGGTGAAGCAATGAGCGATAGCAACAAATTGTAGTATTATAAGAAGTGAGGGTGGCAGCTAACTCTTTTTTATCCGATCTCACGCAACTCTAGAAAATGCTGGTTTAAGAGAAAACGGCCGCTCCAGGAACACTCTTCACACCACATTCTCTTCGCGTCGAGAGCGCAACACGTAGAAGGGTTATACCGGCCGCCCGGTGTCGGCTGCCGAGATAGGGAGATAACGCGCGCGCCAGCGACGACGGCGCTCGTAAAATCGAAGGTCGCTCGAGGGAACACCCCCCCCCCCCCCCTCGCGTCTTTTCACGTTCGCGAACGACGGGCGAGGCCGGTTGAACAGTTGGGGGGATCTTATCGCATGCGCCTCGGAGCGACGGGGATGGGCCGTCTCGTTTGATCTCCGCTTGAGCCGCGTTCATCGCCGCCGCTCTCGCGCTATTACCCGCTGGTAGAACGTACGATGTGGAGGGGGCTCTTATCGCTTTGGACTTCATACGCGACATGACGGCGACGGAAACGGCAACGGCGACGGCGAAAGTCCATCGAGACTGTCCATATAATTGCTATCGCAAAAAAAGAAATGGGAGATCTCGCCTCAATTCCGCCATGGACGTAGCAGAAAAAATGTATATTTTTTCAATTATCGCGAAGGGGCTAACTGGGGTAAATGCGTGTTTCTTCTCTTACACATAGGGTGCCAGTGAGATCAAGTGAAACCATACTTAAAGAGTTCAACCGGTCTACAATGACCTGTCTGCTATTTTTTGTTTGCAGGTAATAATATTCGTAAATCCACCGTCAGCCAAACGCCGCATCAAAAGCACGTCCTGATTTCCGACACGAAAGCTAGACAATACCCGAACAGTTGGATGTGCTAGCTGTTAAATTGAAAAACAAGAGACGGAAATTGTGTCGTCGCAGATACCAGTGAAAGCAAGAGATGTATTCGCTAATGTTTAGGCATTTAGGATATCGTTTGAAAATAAAATGGCCGGCCCTCCCGTAATCGAGAGAAGATGTAAGCATGAAATAGCTACCGGCAAAGCTGATTCGTTGGAGATTATACCAGCCACAATCTTTTGGAAGTAGGCAAGGGCGCACCCGACCCAACTTCACCACACTGCTCTGTGTACTCGTCCATATAAACACCATTCTTCGCGCAGACTGCGTGAGAGAAATCTTGCGCGTTTCCTAGCGTATTGAGCCGATTCGGCCACGACATGTCAGCAAGGAGGAGGATGAATATGAATGGGGGAGCTACGCTTGACGGGGGCTAGCTGAGAGAGAATAAAACATTTATTTCATGTGCGCTGCACGCAACGTGGCGCCATCTCTCGAAGCATGCGGCAACTCGCGCTGCGAAACTCATTGACTAGGCTATCGTCGCCGCTGGATAGAGCTTATGTGTGTTATGCCCTATCTGCCTTTCAAACGTCGCCATTGACCCTTTTCAAAATGTAAAGCTAGCATCTAAGTGCCGAGCACTTTAGGGGGCAGGCTGCCGTATGATGTCGTCGTGAATTGCATTACGAGGGGGTCGTTGAATGCTTCCAACCCATTACAAAGGACTCAGCCATAATTCTTCGTCGTCATCAGCCACTGAAACAATTAATGGAGTAGTGGGTACCTTGCAAGCGTACTTGTATTAGTAGCCCCAAGATAGATTGCAACGGGTTTTAGAAATGGTGCTCTCCCAGCTTTCGCTGTGACTGTGCTGCGCGTTCCGCGCAGGCATGGCGTTTTTTTCGGAATTCTGACAATTCCTACCGACGAATGTAGACAGTAAAATTATCTGGTCTTCACGTAACTGTATGTTCGCCCCCCACGTGGGTGCGACCCGCAGCCGAACCTCCCCCTTGAATGAAATCGGCTCCTCAGGACTTCAATAAAGTTATTTGACTGACTGACTGACTGACTGTATGTGAAGCTAGGCTTATAGACGTCGTGCAATTATTTTATTCTGGCTGCAACGAAATTTAACTGTTACGCGTGGTCACCTATAGAATCAAATAAGCGGGCGTTTATGTGTGTGTATGTGTTTTGGGAAGAAATGATGTTCCTGTATCTTCGTACATTTATTAAATGATTTCTTATTGATATTGCAAGAAGGATGAAACAGATGTACTTGATCATGAACGTTATCAAAATATTTTTGTTTCAAACGTGAAATTTAGCAATGACGCGTCAGATGCCGTAAGGTTTTCAGAACCAATCCGCATCCAGCAAAATAAATAAATGAGCCAATAAACAAGCAAGGAATGAACGACGTGTGTGAAATCACAGTGTAAACGAAAATTCCACCAAAAGCCCGTTCTTAGCGGAGCAATCGGTCAGTGTTATTCAACACCTCTCTGGTCTACCGCACTACACCGCGAGGGTTCTTCTGAAAAGTCAGAGACATAAACTTACATTTTGAATACCCGCGACGCACGCCGCCCACGCACTTTCAAACGCGCCCGAGCGGAGAAATCGCCCCAGAGTACCCCTTCTGCCACTTGGCGGAAAAGTGGCTGCAAGTCAAGGAATTTCGTGTCACGCGCGGTGCAATGGCGAAACGGCACGTTTAGCCACCTGTCTATTCAATCACCGCGAGCTAGGCGTATCTGCAGCCGCACCGCGTGGTAAACACTGCCGTGTTCGCGCTAAGCATGCTAATGACTGTGATCGCTGTTCCGGGCGCTTTACTTACATATTTGGGAATACCCCACGGCAAAGCACAATACGGTCAAAGTGATCCACACGAAGTTCAGAGAAGAAGTCAGTCGTGCCATCGCTGAGTCAATACGTTTGTCAAACACACTTTGCCCCACGGCGAGTGCCTTTGTATTTGTGCTGAATGCGAAAGCTGTAAGCTACACCAAGCTATCACATGTCTCGCCACGCGGTCGGCACGCAGGTTCCGTCTCAAACTTTCACCTTCTTTCCGATCTGTGCTTCGTGCCACACATTATATATCACTCGTGCAAACTCATTCAGGCGCCAATCACACGAGGACAAGGAAAACTGTAGACAGTTCTTAGCTGCTTCGCGCCTAGATGTTTGCATAAGTATTCATCCTCAACTAGCACAAACAAAAGCTCTGCGATGACTGTCAAGCTAGCGCCCATTGGTTTTTTTTTTATTATATAGTTTCGGTGTGTACTTTTGACGCGTTCTCTCATACCGTAAAATACAGGGCATGAAAAGCAAAACCCTTTCAAAAGTGAAGCGCTTGTCAATAGACTTGACGTGACAACAACAACGTCCATCACTTAAAGTTTCCGTCGCATTGAATCGTTCTCAGTAGGAATTGCACATGCTCCAATGGGAGCGTTCATATTACCCCGTGACATTCGCAAAACGAGTTCGCAGTAAATTTGGAATGAACTAAAACTAACGTATGTGAAGCATGTTAAATTGCCTTTTGTGAGCGTTCTTGTCATTCAGCAGCGCCTACAAAAACTTACAGAAGAACCATTTACTCACACAAGCACTTACTCACAGAAGCAGCCATTCAAATGCCAACAATTTTTTATTTGTGTATTTGATATAGTTTTCGGTTCACTTCCTTATCGTACACTCTGAAAAATCACCTCTTTCTCCTGTTGGTGAGTTCTGACATGCCACATATACAACTCCATTAAAAGATGCACCTTAAAACTCTTTCAAGGTGTCGGGCATCCCGCTACTCTCTTAAGAGAGTATACTCAAATCCAAAAAAGAATTCATGTGCCTTTTTAAAGATAGCTTTGTGTGTGATAAGTGAGAACTCACCAAGAAGAGTAAGCTCCTCGTAAGAAAGATAACTAAACGCTACGTTGTTTGAATAGACGGCCACTAGCAATAGCAAAAATGTTAGGTGCATAGCCGGCAAGAAGTTTACAAATATCGCTGAACGCACACTAGTGCACCTTAATAGGGAATCAGAAAAAAAAACTATTGCAAAGATACTCAATCGGTTTAAAATATTGTGAGCATTGTTATTATGGACCATAATTCTTCCCTACACGTTTCTTGCATTTTCGTGTTTGCGTACCATCTGTTTCTGCGAATAAAACTATCGTTGTTAAGAATACGGCACTTCAGAGACAGTAGGCGACTGCCTAATGATCGGCTCTGACTATGACATCCTGGCGAATTTTTATGTTATGTGCTGGCATTTCGTTTTTGTGAAAATGTTTGTGTTTGATGAACTTATCTATTGATTGCACACTTCTTTTACATTCTAAAACAGGGAATAAGCGCGTCGGTGTTCGTGCATGTATCTCTCTGTATAGCTTTGTGCTTGTACACTACTTTGCGATCCCTATTGGAAAAACTGCCATAGTGGGTACTGGAAAAGATAGTGGCTATAGCGGAAATAATGCTGGATATGCTGGAAATCATGGTGTTTATAGTGTTCAGTGGTGGATGGCATAGTGTACATGGTGGAAAGGATAGTGGACGATGGTGGATAGTATGCGTCCACTATCGCGCTGATGCTGGAAAGCAGCGAGGGAATGGTGGCTGAGGAAAATGATACTGTACCATGCTGGAGAAGCTGCGCCAAACTGTCATGGCGGCAATGACGTCACGTCCAACAGCATCGGAAGTGAAATTCGTTGGGCGCTGAGGCCGTGACCACTAGGGGTCGCCGCTGTCGTCCTCTCGCATTTTTCTTTCCTGTCATGGCGCCGCGCTGCTACAACGTGGTCATGGCGTGGTGATGGTGTTTGTGCTGATGCGGTTGATTTTTGCGCGGACCATAGTTGTGTGTTTTATGTTGCGGTCATTGACTTAGGCGGAACTGCTTGAATGAATATGATGTGCGGTATGTGCAAACTGAGTGATCAGCAGCCGCCAGCTCCCCAAGTAGGATTGCTTCGCTGGCGATGAACGTGATTACTCTTGGAATACATCGTCTTCAAATGCTTCCGCATATTATCGATGAACAGCGCCGGAATAGTTTCTCGCAACGCGCTCTGTGGCGTGGAGAGTCGACGTGACAGTTCGTGCGCATCGGGAACTCACCACATTGCCGCGAGACCGACGGATGCCCGCAAACGGGGTCGTCAGCGGCCGACGCCGACTCGTCACGCCATTTGAAGACCGGCGTACGTCGCAAGTGTACACTGCCAGCATGTTTTCTTCAGAAAGGTAGGTTGCTCTATGCATGTTATGCATTATTATTGCTCGATGCGTTATAGCCAACAGATCATGAATGCGGCGGTACTGAATGCTCTTGCAGTTGTGTTGAACCTGCTACCACACGACGTTTGTAAAGAACTTAATCGCTACTGTTAAAATTTAAGGTGCTCGTATATGTGAGACGGACGCACTACCCGCCATAAAGCTGAAAGCAGAGATAAAATTTTCGACAGAAAGGTGCTCATCTTACACAGGTATTTAGCAAAAAACCGTCACTGCACTTGAAATAACCGAACTAAAAAAATTATTGCTACAGCCACCGGGGTGTGCTGTAGCAATTTCGGTGATGTAGCACCGGGTTAGGGACAGGGAATCGGTGAGGCGCGATAAGTTGCATTGGTCGATGTTTGCTTAGCGGTTATTTTGTGTCATTTGGTGAAGCAATAATGAACATTGTTTATGCTAGCACCCTTGTGCACTGATAAATTTTTATGTTGGATAGAACAGGAATTTGTTCAGAATCCGCCCCTCAAGGATAACGAATTGTTGAAGGTAGGTGTCGGGGGGAAGGCGGGGTGGTGGGGGGTGTCGGCAGTACAGCGCCAGCGAAAACTGGCCGGCTGTGTATCCCCGTAGGCCGGCTTTCGGCATAGTCCACTGTGAATTTCATTTGCCGCTGCAATGGATGAAAGTTTAGGCTGTGGTTTCGTTTTTTTTTTTTTTTTGTCTTGCTGGGCTAGCGGATCGCGTGTTTATTTTGTGAGGGGAAGGTTATTTGACTACTGAACTAACCCGCTTGTGGTTTTCAAGAGATTTATTTCAAGGGCTGCCATGAAGCTAACGCTACCGGCCTGCTGCGAGGGCAAGTAATTGTCCCGGCACGGAATGCCGACACTATTCCGTTTACGTCAGCTGGCGAAAAAAAATTATAATAACAGCCGTTAATAGCTAACCAGCTGTAGTAATTTGTGGTGCTATCATACTGCATCGTGAAAGACACGTTTAAACTACGCGACGACAACACCTTAAAACATAGAAACACACACATGAAGCGCAGAAAACAAACACCGTGCGCTTCATGTGTGTGTTTATTTCTGTGTTGTCTTCACCCAGACTGAACGTGTCTGCTATATCTGTGAACCAACTAGCCGAACAACATGCAATGCCTACAACAAGGACTCACTATGTATTTATTGTGCGAAAGGAGCAGTGTACGTAAGGCGCATCAATGTGTTGATTACCAAAACAAAGCATTTCTATTTTTTAATGATGCTTTTTGAATGTTTTTCAGGGTCTTGGAGAAATGCATTTCTTTGTAGTCACTTCAAATAGAGCCACCGAGGGAGAACCTTGACGCTGTTCGGAAGGTTTTCTACTAGGGTTTTCTGCAGAAGCCGCTTGTATAGGCAAACGTGTAAGCAAAACACCAAGAAATGTAGAAAAGTGAATAAAGTTATTCACTGAGTCAGGCTGTTCCTTGATTGGTGTAAACAGGCTATTATTGTGCCTGTTTCGCCTGATAACACATTTGCAACACAAGTCAACAATTAGTTTTCTGTGCTTAACTTGTGTGCCTTAAGTAACAGGAAGATATGTTTTCAGTTGTAACAGAAAGAACATTGAGAGAAAAATGTTTCATTGACTAATATACCCGCCATTTCGTACCTGCTACTACATACCTTGTACACAGTATACTATCTACCCACCTGAACTACTGTCCACTATCCAACCAGCATCCGCTATCCACTATCCAACCACCATCCAGTATCCACTATCCAACCACCATCCAGTATCCACTATTCAACCACCATCCACTATCTAGCCACCATCCACTATGCCACCCACTACATTAATCCACTATAATGGTGGATGGTGGTTTCCACTATGCCAAGTATTTGTGTTTTTCCAATAGGGATGGCAAGCATTATGCAAGACAAGAGGAGTGACCGGCCCCAAATATTGTCCCCACCCTCTCTTTACATACATTTAATTCAAAAAAGCATATATATGTTTTTGTTCAACTGCATTTGACAGACAAAGCTCGAGATGAATTTCGTACCCGTTGGTTATATACTCTTGTCACGGCTACCTCCGTTCCCAAGGCCTCTTGTGGCCCTGAGTACATATGGATTTTGGAGCGTCGCGCCTACAGGGCGTGTATTACAGCGAAAGCTGTTATGAGATCACAAGGGTCGTTTCTGCGCCGTAGTTGTCCGCCGCCGCTGCCACCGCCGCCGCCGCCGGTGTCCGTAACCAATATCGCACGAAATAAGAAAGAAACTAAATAAATAAAATTCCCCATCTCCCGCTAAAGGGAACCATGTGTGGATGCGAAGCAGCGGGGAGATAATTAGCTTGAGCGGGAGGAACGTCGCCGCTCTCATTTCACGGCAGGGGTCCGGGCGCTCATCGCGGCGCTGCACAGGAGAGAGAATGAGGCGCGCGCGCTCCGTCATTTTCATACCGCGGAACTACCGTGGCGCCCCCCAGCGGAGTAAGCAGCTGTCACACCATCTGTCGTTCGCGCCGCTCCGTAGAGGATTCCTAGAGGAAAGGACGGGGGGGGACCGTAGGAGAGGAGAGAGAGGGGACGTGCATGCGCTGTGGGACGCGTGAGCTGCTCCGTAGAGCAGATGATTCCAAGAGGAGAGAGGGGGGAGAGGACGCGCATGCGCTGTGGTACGCTGGAGCCGCTCCGTAGAGTAGATGATTCCAAGAGGAGAGAGGGGGGAGATGATTCCTAGAGTAGAGGAAGGGGGTGAGCGTAGGAGAGCACAGGGGAGGGGACGCGCATGCGCTGTGGGACGCGGGGGCCGCTCCGTAGAGTAGACGATTCCTAGAGGAGAGAAAGGGGGGTGAGCTTAGGAGAGAGAGGGGGGAGGGGACGCGCATGTGCTGTGGTGGTGCGCGACGCGGGAAGGACTAAGCCCCCTCCAAACACATGCAAGCAAGATTAAGGAATGGGGTCAACCTGGGCGACAGACACCACTTGCCTAGCCATTGCTAGGCAGCCTCTCTGTGCTCTCGGCCATGACTCAAGGAATGGGGTCAACCTGGGCACAGACACCACCTGCCTAGCTATTGCTAAGCAGCCTCTCTGTGCTCTCGGCCATGACTCTGATGACTGTGTTAGGGTTGACGGCCTTCATATTACTACAGGGTTGTGGTTCGCATAATGGGTGCTTCCCTACTTCATGACAGTGGCCGGACGCGGGACGGGGGATGCGGGACGCGGGAGGGACGGACAGAGCCCCGAGCATAAGATGCTTCGCATCTAAAAAACACCTATGACCGAATGGGATTCGAACCCGGGTCTTCTGCGTGGCAGCTCAGCACTCTACCACTGAACTACGCCGCTGCTTGAAACTGCGGTGCAAACTGACCCTAGGCAGGCTTCATGTCGGGTAACGAATCGCGTTAACGTGTGTTGTTAAGCGTTTTAGAACAGTACAGTAAGAACCAGGCGTCACACAAATCGAATTGCGTAACGAGTTGGTCGTTCAATGCTCCAACCCATTACAAAAGCCTGAGGCAAAATTCTTCATCGTCGTCAGCCACAGCATCAACAAAGTGCACATACTGCGTTACAAGAGTGTAGCGGGTACCACGCTTTTCTGAAGAATGAAGAATAATGGCATAGTAGACGCTTCCCCACTACACAAAAATTATGGTGATTTATGGCGTAGTGGGTACCATTCAAGTGCGGTTGTTGTAGTTGCCCCAATAGTGTTAAAAAAAACATGGTTGATCCCTCCGTCATAGGAATCGGTATAACACGAAAGTGAAACGTGTCCTTACAGAAGTAGTCGAATGTTTACTGCACATTGATATAAGAGAGCTTGCACAATGTCTATTGGTGTGTTGACAGTTATAGCACCCTTTAACGTGGATGCATCCACGTTGACGCTTGATGGTACATCTGTATCCCGACGACTAACGTCTATGATGAATGATTAAAGAAACCCTTGTGTTCATAGATGCTTGTGGTAGCTGTACGGTGAGAGCGGAGTCATTGAAAGCGGTGTGACAGCCGGAAGAGCGTCAATGATTGGGCGCCAAACTTGGGCTAAGGTCGCCTACTCGCGGCATGTTAGAGTTATTGAACAACGCTGCCCGACCAGAGGGAAACGCAACGCGCGTCGTGTCTTCCCCGTTGGCCCGCTGCGATTTTTCGCGGGGCGAGCTAGGAACATGGCTAGGGACGCGGAGTTACGGCCACGCGACGCACTCGGGCGTCGCACAGCTATTTTTGGTAGGGACGGATGCTACGAGTGTGGATGCTAGGGGTTAAGGTCGCCACCTGGCAATGTGTTAATGCGTCGGCAAAATTGCACGTTTACTATTAGAAACACGCCGAATGGGACGGACGCAGAGAAACAACGCTTTGAAGAAACTAATCGTGCATTTCATGGTCATAATGCATTACTTCTCATAGCAAGAACACTGGGAGAGGACAGTGGCAGATATAAAAGGCTTGTTTTTAAAGCCTGCAAAGTATGTGACCGTGGCGCAGTGGATAGTGTGCCCGGTATCTCTTGTCGCGGACCTAGAGGTCGCAGGTTCGACTGCCGTTGATGGAACTTTTTTTCTTTGTCTTCTGATCATGTGTATTTTTTCTACGTCATTTCCGTGACGGAAATACGTCACTCAAATCTTGGTGGACCCCGGCATAAAACACTTTCGTGTTAAAAAGGCCCTAGAAAGGCCGCTCTCCCAGCTTTCGCTGTGGCTGTGCTGCGAGTTCCGCGCAGGCCTGGCGGTTTTTAGCCAGAACATCATCAAGAGTGTGTCCAGTTAAACATATCGTCCTCCTTTTTCGTTTAGCGAAAGTTGGAGCTTATGAAAACATTGGCACAGAGCTTACGCACTCCTTGGGACAGTATTTCACCCATCATAGTTCTTGCCGAGTTTGCCAGATGATAACCCGCAGGCTTGAATTGGTTATTATTTGGTTCAAAGCTAAAAGGGCCGATGAAAACAAACGCGAACAGCCCGGTGTGATAGTGCGCCACTGCACACATCCCTTTTTTTTTTTTTTTTTTTTTTTTTTTTTTTTTTTTTTTTTTTTTTTACAGCGAAAGCAGTCGAGTCCACTTATAACGATACCGTTCATTACAATATGTCGGATATAACGGTGAACAACGATGGCACCATCCCCTTCCGTATGCTTTCTATAGTAAAATAAACAGCTTATTACGATGCTCCAGTGCCACGATATCGGATATAGCGATTGAATCCGCCTACAGTGCGCACCGCAAATGTGTCTCCGCGCCGGCCGTGCCGTGTTGCGGATAGTGGTTACAGCGACGACTCTGACGACGTGGTTGAGCAGCCTACCCAGGCACTGTCATCGCAAGAGGCCCAGCTGATGATACAGTCCTTCCGGGCGCTTATTTTCGCGAAGGACCCCTGGCTCACCTACATAGAACACAGATGCTCCTGAGAAAGTTGTGTGCCAGCTTCGCGTGAAGCAATCAAAGCTGACTGACCATGCCTTTTCTGCAAACAAGTAGTGCATAGTCGCACTACCTTACTTGCATGCAATTAAAATGTTTTCTTCTCTCTTTTGTCTTTTTTTTTTGCACGAAATTGTTTTATGCGAGGGTCGAAACGCGCTTCACGAGAGTTCTGTGACTCCTCTCGAATTGCCTACTCTCTTTCTCTGCGTCTACCTTCCAAAAGGGGTCAAGCGAATACCCGAAGAGAGTCATGGTGTTGTAACCCTCTTATGACTTTTTTTTTACTTACAGTGTGTGCTTTTCGCGGCGATATTTTTTTTTTGCTTTTTTTTATCTGTTTATCTTCGCTATGAACTCAATGGGACCACTACTTTTATTGATATTTTGAAGAACTTTTGAAGTAACAAAGCTGGGGCGGAAATTCTACTGATGGATCTGTAGAACGTTTTGCGAAACCCACCTACACATTCTATCTGTTTATTTCTCTAGCATTGCGCAATGCTTTCTCGTGGCTTTTTCTTTCCCCCTTGCTTGGAATTGGTTCTTCATCCGCGCGCTAAGCAGCGCAGCAGTTGAGCATCTACACGCAAGAACGGCTGTCATGCGTTCATATTGAGGCAGCAATGACGTGGGGCAAAGTGAAATGACGTGTCACCTTGATACAAAACAACACCTCCGTATCAGAAACCACTGATCGACGACAAGGCTAGAATCTAGAGAGCATCGTCTGTATAGGAAAAACGGCGCATACAAATGCGCATGGGACCGGCGTACCTTTCATAGTCTATATGTGCGCAGATGCATTTATGTACACCACTCGCCGCGGCCGAATTTCTGGGGTACTTCGCTGCATTTCACATCGAAAGGTGTAGGTCATAGAAGCTTGGCTTAATAAACACAAAAAATACGGGAACTTCTCTGGTATTTACAGTGCTGCCTATCCCGTTCTTATAGGCGTGCTCGTTAACGGACAGGTCTGACGCGGAATTGTTTATCTATATATTTATTTGCCTGTTGAGTACTGTGGGCAATACGTCCGTTTATGATTGAGAAAGCTAAGTGAAGTATACAGAAAGATTTTTGAATGAAGTGCTTTTACATCAGGTAGAGGGCAATGATTACGAAATATACACTGAAGAAGCACCGCATCATGTATAGCCACATACGCACGCACACACGCACGCACGCACGCAGGCACGCACGCACGCACGCACGCACGCACGCACGCACGCACGCACACACACACACACACACACACACACACACACGCACGCACACTCACTCACACTCACACACGTACACACACACACGTAGACACACACGCGCGCACACACACAATTAAACACACACACGCGGGCGCGCAGGCAGGCAGGCAGGCAGGCAGGCAGGCAGGCAAATAACTTTATTTTGATCTGGCGACGACGCTCAGTCCCCCCCCTTAGGGGGCGACATCGGTGGGCCGCATCCACGACAGGACGGGGGAGATGCATCTGCTCGGCCATGTCATGTGCTCTCTGGATTGCCCTTAGCTGGTCGTCTTTCTCGTTGCTAGTGAGAAGATATCGCCAGTCCTCCTCCGTAGTCGGAGACCCGGAGCTCTCGCGCAGTGCAGGACATTGCCACAGCATGTGTTGTAAAGTTCAAAGCGGGTTACCACAGCGATGGCAGCGCGACTCTATGCCATCCATGCATGTATTTAGAACATTTAAAAGGAGAAGCTTGCGCCTCCGTCTGTAACAGACGTAAAGTGATAGACTGAGCTCTGTTTAGATTTGGATGCGAGAGGGGGAACTTCCACCGTTCCAACTGATAGTGCTTGCAAATTCCATGAAAGGTTAGGAGGGGATCTCGGTAGTACCAGGTTGCGTACTTAGCCTCCGAGTGGTTCTCCCTGACGTGGAATGTTTGACCTCGCGCCCGGGAGTGTACCAACTCGTGGCATTAAGGGTGGTTCCGTGTACGTGTGGGCCAACGTGTGCCGGGAACCACATGATGTGCTTTTTGTCTGTCAAATTGGCAGCAGAGAGAACTCGAGGGGCTTCCCGGCATAGCGAACCCGTCATGAAGGCTCGGGCGGTTGCTCGCGAGTCTGCGTAAATAGCTGTGCGGTTGGGGGTAGCACTAGCGAGTGCTTATTTCTTCCTCTTTCGTTAACCTCTCTCTCTCTCTCAACCTGTTCAGCGCGGTCTGCGTTCGCGTGTAATGAAGTCAGTGACGACAAATGGTTGTCTTTTAAGCTTGGTGACTACTGATAGAAAATGATCCATGTAACCGTACTGCGCTGCGTCTACAAATGACACGTTATCATTGATAGCGGCTGCTGTACTGAGCACGGTTGGTGCCCGTGCCTGCCTTCTCCCCACATTATGTGTGGGGGGGGCATGTTTCGGGGTATCGGGGATACTGTGAACTTAGCGCGCAACTCCTCGGGGAGCTGGCACTGTCTTTGTTGGGTAACGGGATATTTGAGCCCGAGGTGTGCCAATAATCGTCGCCCAGCATCAGTGGAAGACAGCCTTACAAGTTGTGATAATTTCTGCGCTTCAACAATTTCGTTGAAGGTGTTGTGTATACCTACTTAGGCCGACATAATGCCGCATTTCTAAGCACGAGCCCCGTTGAAGGTATAATGCCGCCTTCAGAGACTCTCTCTGATGCCTATCGCCTGCAGTCATACAGAAGATGTTGGAGATCTTGTGGGCCGTTACGCTCGATGCTTGTTGCTAAGTCCGACAGTTTAACCCTCACAAACACACAAACACACAAACACACACACACACACACAAACAAACACACACACACACACACACACACACAAACAAACACACACACACACACACACACACACACACACAAGCACGCGCATGCACGCTCGCAAGCAAAGAAACACACACAGACACGCACGCAAGCACGCGCACACACACACACACACTCCCACGCACGCATGCGCACAGGCACGCACGTACACGCACATACATACACACACACGCACACACGTCCGCACGCAAACGCACACGCACGCACGCACGGACACACACACGTACACGCACACACACGCACACATGCACGCATGCACACACACTCACACGCACACACACACACACCCACAATGCACGCACACGCACACACAGACAGGCAGGCACATACACTCACACACGCACGCACGTACGCATACACGCACGCATGCACGCACACACACTCACACGCAGACATACACACACAAACACACGCCGCACGCTGGAACGCACTCACGAACGGGAACAGCGCTTTCGTGGTGCTTATCCGTAAGCCGAAATTATGCCGAAGTTCTAAGCACGAGTCCCGTCGATGGTGTAATGCCGCCTGTAGAGACACTCTCTCTGGTGCGTATCCCCTGCTGTCATACAGAAGATGTCTTGTGGGCCGTTGCACTCGATGCATGTTGGCAAGTCACAGTTTAACCCTGCTCTTGAAATAGTTGGTGTAGGCGACGTTTAGTCCAGTGCGTTTGTGGACATGTTGATCTTGTCTGGATACAGTTCTTACAATGACAAGCGATTTCAGGAGTTGATGCTAGGCTGAGAGAACGCGTGTTTAAATGGTTTGGTTTGGTAAAAACTGGGGGGGTTAAAGCGCTTTCACGATTTTTTTAGTAGGTCTTGTCACCAGTGGACATACACTTGCTAGCTTCGTATTGGGTGCTTGGGAAAATAATTTCAGCCATAATATTTATCTTTACGCATTTGAAGTAAGGCAATAACATTTAATCTGCGTAGTTCTATTGCAGAGTCGTATGTCCAAGATGTATCGCGCGCAAGCAGTCAACAAAATGATATGTAAATATTTTCGCTGTAAAAAAATATGCGCGCCTCCATACAAATATTATTTATTTAAATAGCGGAAATAGTGTCCATTTGTTGGACTACTCGCCAACTGTAACAATGAACTTGGATAGTTGCTGCAGAAGGACGTTTTTTTTTTTATTAATCGTCATATCGTCATTCCACAAAGCTACACCTACTGCAAGCGAAGCATTCCACGAACGAAAAGTCTCACAGCAGACACTCATGTTTCGGGACGCACTTGTTGTCTCGTTTTCGGCGGTACAACTTGCCGATACACCAGCAACCTTCACGACAGGCTAAGGTACAAGGACCACGCCTCACCACGCCGCATGTCTTTTCGCCGCATGGAGTATCACTGCTACAGCCGAACGCCTCCCCGGGTTTGCAACTTTTTTTCTTCGCTTCTTCGTCTGCAAATAAAAGGGTTCTGGCGTCAAGTCGAAGTCAAAGTCATTTATTATTCTATTACTCATTGAAATGAGGTACAGGAAAATATACAGATGGGGGGTCGCATAGTCGAAGACTGCAGCGGGACCCTCGGTTAATGATAGTTAACAAGAAGTATAAAAAAGAAAATAGCGAGCAGGTGAACAAAAAAGGAAACGCATAAAACATAACTCATATCCAATAGTTAAAATACAGGTATTGAAACACAGTGGTAAAGCACAGTAACTGAAAACAACTAACAAAACTAATTATAATACAAATGATGCATTGTGAAAATCCTTCACGCTTCAAAGAATAGGACACTTCGAAGAATAACCTATATAAGTGGCGATATGCTGAGTGCAGTAGATTTTTAAGTAAAAAAACTTAATGACATGTTTGAATTCATCCAAAGATGATGAAGTTTTGATAGTGGTAAATCATTCCACAGTTTTATAGCGGTGAATGTCGAGGTCATTTTGCCGTAGTTAGTATGTACAATAGGCAAAAGAAAGTTAGAGCTATGTGCAAATCTGGTATTATTTGTATTGTTAAGATATCTGGAATCAATAAATTCGTATGAGAGTTGTTTATTAAGCAACTTATGAAATATAATAGTGAGATGATAGCTAAACAAGCCGGTCATATGCAATATGTTGTTGTCACGAAGTAATGGAGCCGAATTGGTGAAGAAGTTGCTATTAGTGATGATGCGAATGGCTTGGTATTGTAAGTGCTGAATAGATGATAAATGGCAGTGAAACGTGTTACCCCAGTAGCCAATGCCGTAAATGATGTGACTGTGAAGGCAAAATATAATGCTAATAACGTTATATATATATATATATATATATATATATATATATATATATATATATATATATATATATATATATATATATATATATATATATATACATATAACGTACTACGTGACGCCTACAGGCAAAAAAGAGTGTTCCACACTCGCCGTAATGGCAACAGGCGGCGCTGACTGACGCTCCCACGTTTAAGTACACATATATACCCCATAAACTGGACGGGGAGATGACCGCCACCGTAGCTCAGTGGTAGAGCATCGGACGGGTTATTCGAAGGTCGCAGGTTCGGATCCTGCCGGTGGCAAGTTATCTTTTCGTCCACTTTCATTTCTTCACGTTTACATTACAATTACTTCTAATATAGCTTCCCCTATACTTTCCTTGGCATCTTTGTCTGTTAGTTCTCATTAATATATATATATATATATATATATATATATATATATATATATATATATATATATATATATAGCTCAGTGGTAGATCATCGGACGCGTTATTCGAAGGTCGCAGGTTCGGTCCCTGCCGGTGGCAAGTTATCTTTTCGTCCACTTTCCTTTCTTCACATTTACATTACAATTACTTCTAATAGCTTCCCCTATACTTTCCTTGGCATCTTTGTCTGTTAGTTCTCATTAATACTGTGTTTAACAAAGCAAACGAGCCCTTAAGTTTACAATTGTTTCCTTCATAATATATATATATATATATATATATATATATATATATATATATATATATATATATATATATATATATATATATATATAGATATAATTACGCGCCCGCAGAAACGAAGCCAGCACTTGGCATTTAGGCACATGTCTATTTTGTTCCTCGCGTTCCTAAGGCTCCATTTGGGTATGTGCGCATGAATTTGAGGTTGAGAAAAGCTTTTAAAGCGTTTTTATAGCGCCTACCCATGCATATTTTTGGCGTTTGTTCCTAAATGCCTATCAGTGCCTACAAATGTCTATTTTCTAAATTGGCGCCTATATGAACACTATTTAACCTCAAATTGCAATGTTTTGTGCAGTTTGAGATCGTTACTCATGGTACCAGCAACATTCAATGTTCGGAACTCTACAGCCGAACGCCGCCGCGCTTACATGTCACGAGTGGTTGGCGGATGCGAAACCGTGTAGAACCTTCAGGAGAAGGGAGAGTGAAAAGCAAGCGAACGAAAATTATAATGCGCAGGTGACTTCGTTTCACTTGTAATTTATTAAGGTGCTCACCAATAGGGGGGAACATAAACCCTACACGATTAGACAGCGCCAATACGAGGCATCCCTCCGTTTTGGTCTTTTTGCTGGCTGGATATGTGCTCCTGTGGTGCTCTTTTCAGCTATGCCGAAAATATAGAAACCCAGGAGTGTTTTGATTCGACGATGGACACTTGGTACATCATGCTGGATGTTGAAAGGACAGACCGTATTGCGCAAACCGTGCGGAACAAGTGCAATTGCACGGGTATGTTCAACTGTTGGCGCCTTTGTGCGTTCCTAAAGAATAACATATTTTTCCTGCCCTGTCGTAGATACGGGTCGCGCACATATTTGCTCTGAACTTACGTGCATGTACGCATAAATTTATTGTGCCTACATTTACAACGCTTGAGGCCAAACACGCGTTTTGCCTGCCTTTTCTTGGCACCTGAAACGTTTCCATCGCTAAAAATCCGGCCTCTAATTAGGAGCCTGTCTTATTTAAAAATATTTTACACCGAAGCCGACTGGATAGACGGGAGCGGTCGCTACAGTTTTCGTGTATACCGGGTGTCCCAGCTATCTTTAGCCAAGGGTTAAAAAAATACTATATTGGAGGCAGGCGAGTGAAATCAGTTGAATATTGCTTACAGCCATCTTGCGCACTTCAAGGAATTTTTGTTTCGTAATTAACTAATTTGTTAATTATGACTAATTTACTAACTTCATAAATATTGACTTTACGCAAGAAATGAGAGTTGCAATGTACGAGAGCGTCTTCAGAAACCCCCATTGCATTATTTGCGATAAAGAAAGTTTTACGCGTACCATTTTTGCCGTGCTGGAAAGAAAGCCCGCGAAATACAAAAAATACCACGTGACTAGCGCATTCGCGCGCCGCGACCGTGCTGCTCTCAGCCGTGGTTTGAGCGAACAAAATCAGCTGCGACCAAGACCCGCCGGCTGCTTTGCAGCAGTAGGCCGTTAAGTTTACGGCGGTTTCTTCGCCCGCGCTCGCCACAACTTGCACAGTCACGCGCGCCAACTGGCTGGCAACGGGCCAAGAAACCACCGCCAACTTATCGGCCTACCGCTGCAACGCAGCCGGCGGATCGTCGTCGCAGCTGATTTTGTTCGCTCAAACTATAGTGTACTCAAACTACGGCTGAGAGCAGCACGGTCGCGGCGCGCGAATGCGCTAGTCACGTGGTATTTTTTGTATTTCGCGGGCTTTCTTTCCAGCACGGAAAAAATGGTACGCGTAAAACTTTCTTTATCGCAAATAATGCAATGAGGGTTTCTGAAGACGCTCTCGTACATTGCAACTCTCATTTCTTGCGTAAAGTCAATATTTATGAAGTTAGTAAATTAATCATAATTAACAAATTAGTTAATTACGAAACAAAAAATTGCCTGTAGTGCGCAAGATGGCTGTAAGCAATATTCAACTGAGTGCACTCGCCTGCCTCAAATAATTTGATTTTTTAACCCTTGGCTAAAGATAGCTGGGACACCCTGTATATACATATATATATATATATATATATATATATATATATATATATATATATATATATATATATATATATATATATATATATATATATATATATATAGAGAGAGAGAGAGAGAGAGAGAGAGATACGCCAATGAGAACAGATCTGTGGTTTTAAGCGTAGAAAATCATTCACTTACCGAGTCCTTCGCACCTGCATGCGCTTAACAACAACACGATCGCAGCAAGCCACTGTGCGAAAAAAATGTGCGAGCTCCTAGCCATCTTTCCGGATTCTTTAGAAGAATGGGGTAGCTGCACCGTTTTATATTAAGCTGGCCGTACCGCAGATGTTCTTTCTATCACTCCACAAACGACAGAATTGTGAGATGCGCCAACTAATCCCGTTTTCTAAATCTTTTTCTTTCTTGTATATCAGCGAGCGTTTCCTGAAAAAGCCCAAGTTACGGCAGTATTGTTCCTTTGTCAACTGGCGCTCTATAATGTCAGTTGTTCCTTCTTCGAGAAAGGCAGTGCGTAGATTAAACGCCGAATAATGACATTCACTGCGAGAGAAACAATTCTTTAGAAAGCAACGAAACACGCCTAGTATGCAACGCCGTTCTTGTCATGTAGATATTTATAACTTAGCGATGGACTCCTCGTTATTCCGTTTCCCAAGATAGGTTTGACCTTAACTCCGGAAATCATACTAAACACTGGTGCCTCCCTATTAAAACATTGTCACATGGATGTTAATGCTGTTAATAATTTTATTCAAGCTACTAAATTTGTCCCAATCGAATCTGTACTGTAGCAAATATTGGCACAGTAGCAAAGAAGAAAATAACTTTATTCTGAGAGTTGGCGGGCCGGTTCAAAAGCCCCGCCTAGAGACGGTCAGGAGTCCTTCGTCAATGTACCTAAAAAAGTTGTGCTAGCTTTGCACCAGTGGTGCGAAGCCGAAGAAAGTGCGGAGCTGAGAGGCCTTCGTTGTTCCTCTTTCTTCCTTTCTTCTGAGTTCTCTGTTTTTCCGACCTATTGTATTTTCAGCAGATATATTTCTGTCTCCCTCATCCCTCTCCTTCTCTCTCTTTATATATATATATATATATATATATATATATATATATATATATAGATATATAATACTGTCTTGCAGCCCATCGACTACATTATAATTCTGCCCCTTGGGTCTATGAAGCGGTTTTATAGGAGTTGCCCTTTTATGGTCCAAGGGGGGAAATACCGTTTCATAATTTTAACACTATAGCCCTTTTTGGCGGTCTATACAGCAGCATTACTAAACAAGTGACAAATAGTCGTACCACTTGCATTATTCGTTGCCGAAAAGCCGCCGCTGGAATCTTGCGCTCACGTGCTATGCAGCGAAGGCGAGGCAAAGGCAAACTTCCTACTACCTTGTGTTTGTTCAGTTGGAAAATTTTTTCTCCCTTAAAACAAAATCTACTCTTTGGAAAATCTCTGTATATCTTACCAACAAAGCTTACTATGTAACATTATATAACCCATATTTTTACTTGGACCGCTACATTGTCCAAAGGAAGCCGCAATATGAGTCAAAATGCTATTTTCGCCAAATTTGTCACAATATTCTGGCAATGTTTCTTCTTCATTCACACCCGAAGTATTTTATTTATTTAATATAGCAACCTATAAAACACATAATGTGAATATATTAGTCGTGAAAAAAATCTGTGCTTTTTATAAAAAAAAGCTAAACATGTAGCATATTGCATTTTTTTGCCAAGGAATAAAATAAAGAAAGTTAGGACAAAAATAAATAAACTATCATAGTCATGAAAGATTAACGCATTGAGAGTAAGGGAAAATTATTTCGTAATAATTGGTCAAACCAATAATAATATATAAATTATTTAGCGGGACACAGTTTCACTTGGGTGCCGAAAGTTTGAAGCGCCCTCTAGAAAACGAAAAATTTTTTTGCGAAATATAACGCCTCAATAACTACTTCTCACAATCACATATAGCTGCGTGATTTTTTTCAGCATGATCGGAGATGGTCGAAAATTAACTTGGTACACTTGATATGGAATGACCCATACAATATATATATATATATATATATATATATATATATATATATATATATATATATATATATATATATATATATATATATATATATATATATATATATATATATATATATATATATATATATATATATACGTCATCACTCAACACATGCGGCAACGTGGCGTCATTCAGCAATCACACAGTCCTTGGGCTTCTCCGGTGGTCCTGGTGAGGAAAAAGGACGGCTCAATAAGATTTTACGTGGATTATCGGCGACAAACAAGAATACACGCAAGGATGTTTATCCCCTGCCACGCATTGATGACGCCCTGGATTGCCTTCAAGGTGCGGAATTTTTTTCTTCGCTGGATTTGCGCTCTGGATATTGGCAAGTGCCGATCGCTGATCAAGACCGTCCAAAAACGGCGTTTATAACCTGTGACGGCTTATATGAATTGAATGTAATGCCCTTCGGCCTTTTGCAATGCGCCTGCGACTTTTGAAAGGATGATGGACAGTACTCTTGAGGGACCTAAATGGCGCACCTGCCTTTGCTACTTCTACGACATAGTTTTCTTTTCTGCCGATTTTAAGACCCATCGCTACCGCCTTGAACAAGTTCTACAGTGCCTTACTGCAGCCGGGTTGCAATTAAAGTTGAAGAAATGCCATATTGGCACACGCAAACTTACCATTCTGGGCCACGTCTTCTCAAAAGAAGGAATTTCACCAGACCATGCCAAACTGCGTGCCGTTACCGAGTACCCCAAGCCTACTACCCTGTAGGAGCTCCGTAGCTTCGTAGGCTTGTGCTCCTATTTCCGGCGTTTCATCCGTGATTTCGCCTTTATTATCGCCCCCTTGACGCAGCTTCTTTCCGGCAGCGCTGACGTCTCGGCGTGGAATTCTCATTGCGACGACTCGTTTACGACGTTGCGCCGATTACTCACATCTCCGCCACTTTGATCCCAATGCGCCTACGGAAATTCACACGGATGCTAGCGGCGTCGGTCTCGGTGCCATTCTCGCTCAACGTAAAGATGGCTGCGACGAGTACGTTGTCGCATATGCCAGCCGTACCCTAACGAAAGCCGAATCAAACTACTCCGTAACGGAGAAGCAATGCTTGGCCACCATTTGGGCTATAGGGAAATTTCTTACTTATCTCTACGGTGGCCATTTTGATGTTGTGACGGACCACCATACCTAATGCTGGCTATCATCAATGAAAGACCCTACTGGCCGCCTCGCTCGTTGGGCTTTACGCCTTCAAGAATATGACATCCGTGTTCGTTATCACTCAGGACGCCGACATTCAGACGCTGATGCCCTATTGCGTTCTCCACTGCCTCCTGACCCTGTCTGCTCACCAAGTGACACCTGCGATTCGTCATCGTTGAGCATGACTGACATACCGGCCGAGCAGCGCAAGGATCCCTGGATCGCTTTCCTGCTCGACGTCCTCTCTCGCCATCCGCCTGAATCCACCTCACGCTCCCTCCGTCGTCAAGCAAAACATTTTGCGGTGCGTGACGGTTTGCTCTATCAGCAAAATTACCTGACGGACGGCCGTAGGTGGCTCCTTGTCATCCCCTGTCATTTCCGCTCGGACATATATGCTGCCTACCACGATGACCTCTAGTGTGGCCTCGCCGGAGTATTCAAGACCAACTCCCGCCTTCATCTAAGGTACTACTGGCGCGGCATGTATCGGCACCTTGGCCAGTACGTTCGATCATGTGCCGCGTGTCAACGCCGCAAGACACCTCCTCACAGAACCGCTGTCCCTCGCAACATTCACCCTGTTCGGCCAGACCGTGCGACCGCGTCGGAATTGATCTTTACGGTCCTCTCCCAAACACTCCTCAAGGAAACCGGTGGATCATTGTCACTGTAGATCATCTTACACGCCAGGCCCGTAGCCAGAAATATTTTTCGGGGGGGGGGAGGGGGGGGCGGGGGGGGGTTCACCTGTTGAAAACCTTGAAAACCACCTATTTTCATTCTTTATTCCTGGTAAAACACCCCCCTCCGTCCGAATTTCGGGGGGGGGCTCGCCCCCCCCCCCCCCTGGCTACGGGCCTGTTACACGTTACGCGGAAACATCTGCGCTGTCAGCTACCACCGCGAAAGACGTTGCCCGCTTCCTTCTTAACCACCTCATTTTGAGACACGGCGCACCTCGTGAATTACTGAGCGACCGTGGCCGCGTGTTTCTCTCGAACGCCGTCGACGCACTGCTAAAGGAATGTCGCATTATTCATCGCGAAACCTCGCCATACCATCTTTAAACGAATGGCATGACGGAACGCTTGAATCGTACCCTTGAAGATATGCTTGCCATGTACGCGTCTGACGATCACACTAATTGGGACCAGGTGCTCCCTTTCGTCATATACGCCTCCAACTCTACTCTACAAAGTACCACCGGCTTCTCTCCTGTCTTCCTTCTATACGGACGGGAACCCTCGTGCTCCATAGATACTATTCTGCCGTACTGACCCGATGTTTACGAAGCGACGCCTGTTTCCGAAGCAGCTGCTTATGCTGAAGAGTGTCGTCAGCTCGCTCGCTCGTTCGCCGCGGAAGACCAATGGCGCCAAAAAACTCTCCACGATGCCTCTGCATCTAGCGCCCACTATTGCCCGGGAATGCTGGTTTGGCTCTGGGTCCCGGCTACCACTCCTGGACTTTCCACAAAGCTTTCGTCGAGGTACCACGGCCCGTACCGTGTGGTGCAACAAACATATCCCGTTAACTATGACACTGAGCCGATCAACCCGCCTTCAGACCACCGCTGCCGAGGGCGAGAAACAGTTCACATATCACGGCTAAAGCCATGCTACGACCCTCCTGTCGTTCCATTTCCGTAGGTCGCGAGAATGGCTCCATTCTGCGCGCGGAGTAACTGTGCCGGAGCACATCGGTGCCAGCTCTGTGCCAGTGTGAAAGAAGACGTTGACGTTCGTGTAGTTCGTACTTGCCGGGTTTCTGCCTGAACCAGTTTCTTTGACTGGCACTTAGTTAAGATTAGTAACAAGTGTTAGTAGGAGAACACGTTTGTTGCAATATATATATATATATATATATATATATATATATATATATATATATATATATATATATATATATATATATATATATATATATATATATATATATATATAAAGGAAGGAAGTGTAAGTTTAAGGGCTCGTTTGCTTTGTTAAGCACAATATTAATGAGAACTAATAGACAATGAAAAGTGTATTTTCGTCCACTTTTCTTTCTTCAGATTTACATTACAATGTAATGCTCTAACTGCTGCCGGACAGAACTACTCCATAGCTGATCAAGAATGTCTTGCTGTCGTTTGGGCCATACAAGAATTTCGACCATATCTTTACGGACGCCACTTCACAGTCATTACAGATCATCACGCCTTATGCTGGCTATCTTCACGGAAAAACTTGTCTGGTCATCTGGGTCGTTGGGTACTCCGTCTGCAAGAGTACAATTTTGACGTCGTCTACAAATCTGGCAAGAAACACCAAGATGCGGACGCTCTCTCTCGCTGCCCTCTGCCACTATCACCGTCGAGCCCGTTTCTTCAATCCTTGTCACGTGATCCCGACGCGTCACCTCATACATTATCCCAACTAGCGGTTACTGATACGCAGGCTTCGAATCACTACGCTCAGTTTGCGTCGAGCCAGCGTAATGATGCATACTGCAACCACATTATCGAACGCCTAAGTGGCAGATCGCCCCCTCCTACTACCAGATCGCGACGACAGCTACAACAATTTAAGATCGACAACAATGTTTTACTTCGTTATGTCTACACTACTGATGGACACCGCTGGGTTCGAGTTCTCCCACGTTCTTTACGTCAACAAGTCCTCGAAGCCTTTCACGACTACCCATGTGCGGGCCACTTGGGATTCGACAAAACTTATAGCCGCATCAGGCAACGTTTCTTCTGGCCTCGCCTCTCTATATTTGTGGCCAAGTACGTTGCATCTTGTCCAGTGTGTCAACGGCGGAAGCGACCAACTTCGTGTCCTGCTGGCCTATTGCAACCCATCCCGTGTCCCGAGAAACCTTTCGCTATCGTTGGGATAGATGTAGTCGGACCTCCCCCCATCACGCCAACAGGTCATCGATGGATAGTGACAGCCGTCGATCACCTGACACGGTACGCAGAGACGGATCCACTACGTACCAGTTCTGCCTCAGATGTCGCCGATTTCTTTCTTAAAGTCATCGTATTACGTCATGGTGCACCTCGCGTCCTGTTGAGTGGTCGTGGCAAAACTTTCCTCTCCAGCATCATTCAAGACCTACTGAGGACTTGTGGCACAGTGCACAAGACAACGTCAGCCTACCACCCTCAAACGAATAGATTGACAGAGAGATTTCATCGCACACTCACAGACATGTTATCCATGTATATCGGACCAAACCATGACAACTGGGATACCATTTTGCCTTTTGTGACGTTTGCCCACAACACCGCTGTCCAACGCATTACTGGATACGCTCCTTTCTATCTCGTGTACGGCCGTTCACCAACATTCACCATCGACCTCTATTTCCGGAATATTCCCACTGACGCCTCGGCGACCATATCTGAGCAGTTCGTTCCAAGAGTTGACCAATGTCGGCAACGTGCTCGCCTTAATACAGAAGACAGTCAGCAAGATTGAAAACAACGCTACTACAGCTCTCATCGCAATGTTTCCTTCAGTCGTGGGGATGAAGTGCTGCTTTGGACGGCCTCTCGTACGCCAGGACTGTGCGACAAATTACAGTCACGGTTTATTGGCCCCTATATAGTGAGTGAACAAGCGTCCCCAGTGAACTATCGCGTCTCTCCCGCCGAGCTTCCTTCTGACCGTCGCTGTCGTGGTTCTGAGATTGTTCATGTTTCGCGTCTGACGCCGTTCGTTCGACGTCCCGTTTCCATCTAAGACGCGGCCGGGCGGGCCGCTCCCGCGTGGGGCGGGGAAATTAGTGTGAGCAATAATTCATGCGCTTTATTTACTCATCTGTACATACTCATCATCACCCCTCTGGTGGGGCTCAGGCTCGGGGAATAAAAGAAGAGTCTTGCGTCGCCCTCAAAGTTGTCTTACAACACACACACACACACACACACACACACACACACACACACACACACACACACACACACACACACACACACACACACACACACACACACGCACGCACGCACGCACGCACGCACGCGCGCATGCACGCTCGCAAGCAAAGAAACACACACAGACACGCACGCCAGCACGCGCGCACACACACACTCCCACGCACGCATGCGCACAGGCACGCACGTACACGCACATACATACACACACACGCACAAACGTCCGCACGCAAACGCACACGCACGCACGCACGCACGCACGCACGGACACACACACATACACGCACACACACGCACACATGCACGCATGCACGCACACACACTCTCACGCAGACACACACACACACCCACAACGCACGCACACGCACACACAGACAGGCAGGCACACACACACTCACACACGCACACACGTACGCATACACGCACGCATGCACGCACACACACTCACACGCAGACATACTCCCACATACACCCACAACGCACACAGACGCACACACACACGCACACACAGACAGGCAGGCATACACACTCACACACACACACACACGTACGCATACACGCACGCATGCACGCACGCACACACACTCACACGCAGACACACACACACACCCACAACGCACGCACACGCACACACAGACAGGCAGGCACACACACTCACACACTCACACACGCACACACGTACGCATACACGCACGCATGCATGCACACACACTCACACGCAGACATACACACACAAACATTAATTTTAGGGCGGTTCTTTATATGGCGAAGTTGTTCTACGTCACAGTTTATGGGGAGCCTAGTTTTTAAAAATCGAAAACGCACAGGCACACGCACGCGCGCCCACACAAACACACAAACACACGTACCCACAAAAACAGACAAACACACATACACACATGTATACACACACAAACACACACACACAAACACACGCGCAAACACACACCGCATGCCACAATTCTAAGCTCCAGTCTCGCTGATGCGTATCACCTGCAGACACACAGAACATGTTGGATGTCTTCTGAGTCCCTAAACATATTGTCGAGTCAGATAAGTTTTGCTTTTGAAGTACTTGGTGTATTGCGGTGTAGGCATGTTGGATTTTGTCTCGGGAACGAAACACATTAAACAGCGAGTAGAACGCGACGGCGAGATGAGCTAGTTGGTGAACATCCATGTTTCGAGCAAAAGCTTCTCAAGCGCACTAAAACGAGGACAAAAATAACTGAGAAATAGACAGGACAGCTCTGAACTCAGAACTCAATTTTTAGTGAACAGAATAACATTTAAAATGCACAACAGAACTAATTGCACATGCGCAGCCGAACAAGGGGCCTGACAATTTTCAGGAACAGGACAAAGATAACAGCATAGTGAAACTAATAGTCTTCCCTTATGCCCTAACTCGTAACTCGTGATGCATGGCTGGCTAACACAGACACTGCACCTCTTTTTCTAATGTGAAACGCCTCCACTGTTTCTGCTACGCATGGGTTTTTAGTGTTTTGTAAATATTATTCTGCTCAATAAAAATTCATTTGTGAATTTTAAGCGCTGCCCTGTGTATTTCTCAATTCTTTTGTCCTCATTTTACGTGCGTTCAAAAGCTCTTGCTTCAAACATGAGTACAACAGCTCAGATAGAGTTCTTGTGATCAATGTGATTTGATACATTAATACAGCGCTGAAATAAGGCGTGTCTAAATAGGATGAGTCGATGAAAACAGGGAATAAAGCACTTTAAAGATGTTGGCTGTTGGGTCCTGTCCGTAGTAGATTTACATGCACTTTCTGGTCGGACGCCAGCTTCTCACTGTGTGCCCGGGAAATTAATTTTAGTCGTAGTACTTGCGCTTACGTGATTCAAATAAGGAGATGGTATAAAAGCTCAGCATTTCAGTGCGAGAGTCGAATGTCGACAATGCACCCCGCGCAAGGAATTTACAAAATGATATCTAAAGATGTTTGCCGTAACTGATTCCTGGGCCTTGAAACTCGGGGGATTTATTTTTTGAATAGCGGGAACATTCTGGAATTTTTGAGATACACGCTATCAATGACAACTAACTTCGATGGTTTCTGCACAAGAGTACATTTTATTAATCGGCATTCCACGAATGTAAACCTTCCATAGGCATAGGATTGCTCAAACTAAAAGTCTCACATCAGACATTCATTCTTTGGGACGCACTTGTTGTCTCGTTGTCGCCGGACACATCTTGCCCTTACACCAGCAACCGCGACCACAGATTTTGTTACAGACGGGATCTGCTGGTGGCTTCCACGCCGCATACGTTTTCTCCACATCCCGTCTGTGGAGGCCCACTGATGCAGCCGTACACCTCCCCGGGTTTGCAGCTTTTCTTGATCTTTTCGAGGTCTGCAAATTAACAGAATGTGGCGTTAACACGCGGCCTCCACGATTAGCTCCGGCAGCGCTTCAGGAGAGAATTGCGCAGGTCACGGTCATCGTAACGCACAAGCAGCGCCAACACTCGTCCTTGCAGGGCTTCTTTTAACAGTGGAGCTGTTTAAGACTGGAGGGGGGGGCCGTTCTCTTCCTCGCAAATCTAGGCGAGTATGCGCCATAGAAAGAGGGCATGTGCCAAGGAGCTCCTAGCCCAGCGAAGCGGTCAAAAGGAGCAATGAGGACGAAGTGGAGTGATAGGAGAGTAGGGAGGAAGCAAAGGAGGAAGGGGACAAGGTATAGGACGATACAGCCTTGGATGAAATAATTTATGCGCCACGGACAGTGGATATGGGCCAAGCAGCTCGTAGCATAATAGCATAGGCACGTATATTGAAGCGTAGTATATATATATATATATATATATATATATATATATATATATATATATAAGGAAAGAATTGTAAACTTAAGGACTCGTTTGCTTTGTTGAACACAGTATTAATGAGAACTAACAGACAAAGATGCCAAGGAAAGTATAGGGGAAGCTATTAGAAGTAATTGTAATGTTAATGTGAAGAAAGGAAAGTGGACAAAAAGATGACTTGCCACCGGCAGGATCCGAACCTGCGACCTTCGAATAACGCGTCCGATGCTCTACCACTGAGCTACGGTGGCGGTCATCCCCCCCGTCCACTTTATAGGGTATATATGTGTACTTAAACGTGGGAGCGTCAGTCAGCGCCGCCTGTTGCCATTACGGCGAGTGTGGAACACTTTTTTTGGCCTGTAGGCGTCACGTAGTACGTGATCTTATTACGAGCGGGCAGCTGACTAATAATCCCTCGCATACCACCTGAAGGCATCGGCATCAAGGCTGCCAGAACGAGACCCTCGTTATGATGAAGGAAAGAATTGTAAACTTAAGGGCTCGTTTGCTTTGTTAAACACAGTATTAATGAGAACTAACAGACAGAGAGAGAGAGACATAAACATAGAGAGAGAGAGAGAGAGAGACGAAAAAGGTATACGCTTCTCAACAACTTTATCTGTCAACGTTTCGTACGGAGACGGATGTGCATTGGGTCAGAAGAGTGGCCCTCTTGATGAACATTGGTCTCCGATTAAAACGCTGACAAATTAAGAGCCTTTTTTGAAGCGTGTACCGTTCCGATGTGCTTTACCGCAACCACACGCAGACTCTTCATAATATACTCCACGTGTGTGTATATACATAGATAAGGGTTGGAAGTGTCACGCAGGCC
The DNA here is from genome assembly GCA_030522465.1 of Rhipicephalus appendiculatus. NCBI lineage: Eukaryota > Metazoa > Arthropoda > Arachnida > Ixodida > Ixodidae > Rhipicephalus > Rhipicephalus appendiculatus. The sequence goes on along the minus strand of JALIZH010032942.1, from coordinate 859,988 downwards.
CTGATACTGTGGGAAGGTACAGGTTAATCCGATGTTTCGGCAGTGGGAGCGGCTTTCGTGTGGGTACAGAGAGCATGAAAAATCACGCACTTACTTATGCGAAAAATCGGGGACCCCCAAACATGTATTCAAGTATAATGAACAAGGCAATTCTATATTAGTACAAGGAAGTTTTTCAGTGATTAGAAAGAACGCACTCGGCGAAATCACCACATCTTATTCATTGAAAACGGAAGTGGTTTAACAGGATACATTTGTATATAGCGGCAACAATACTCAAGGAATAAGCGTTTCCTTACAAAGACAGTTTGTACTGTCAGTTCATGAAAATTAAGCGTTCAAGATGACAAAGGTAATAAAAAAATGCCCCCCACCTTCCCGAAGGGAATCGTGAGAAAATGCGAATGCATTTCGCGTGCGCTTCACTCCATTTATATATGGTGGTTCTGGTTCGAAGAAGGAAAAGGCGCCTAATTTCTGCAGCCCGGTCGGGAGCGCGGCGCAGCGCCTGTTCTTTTTCATTTTTTTTTGCTTTTTTTGTTTTTTTTTTTTACTTTAAAAAAAATTTTTTTTTCATATATAGCTCCGCCGAGCTCCCGCGATGCGAGCGCCCTCACGCACCAGAGCGCGCTCCTCCTCTCCACTCACTCTCCGCTCCTCCGCCCGCCCCACCTGCTGCGGTTGCTAGGGGCGAGGATAAGCGCGCGCGCCCGCAGCTGTTGCTATGGGAGAGGGAGTGAGAGCAGAGAGATAACACCTGCCGCGGACAACGCCAACGCCGCACGACGCCAGATGCCTGACATAGCCCGACTATGAAATGCATTCGCATTTAAAATAAGGCGAAAATGATTAACTGTGAAATCGCTGAAACACAGTGCAAGTAAGAATCGAAGAAACACAGCGAGGACTGTGAGAAGCATTACAAAATTTCTTGCTTAGTCACGGTCTACACTCGTTCTACAAGTATCTTACTTGTTGGTACTGTTTAGCAAAATAAACCTCGGGACGGAAAGATACGTCATTGTTACTTCATCATCCTTGATACCATACTCTAGCCTCTTCAGTCCGTGGGTACCCAAATGGGTACATTTGAAAAACGCGCGCTGTGATCCTATCTTTGAAGACCACGAAAACTGATGTTTCTGTGAGCGGAAGCATCAGTTAACAAAATGCGCACGACATGTCCCCGTATGCCCATGTACGCACTCGCAGTAAAAAGAAGTATGGCGGCGTCATGCGAGGATAGCGCGCGCAGTCGACCAGGTGAGCTTAGATTTTTCTTAATTAATAAAATGATAGATATATTTTGTTAAGCAGTGAATATAAACGATCACGATAGACTAGAGAAGGTGCATGGAAATTTCGGACTTGTTGCTTTGAGTTGCATCTGAGATAGCTTAACTTACTTACCAATGTATCCAATTGGGTACTTCAGGTCATTGCGTTGAAAATACATTCAATTTTGTTTTGTTGCAGGCAGATTTCCCACTGACTAGGAGATACAAGAGCTACTCTTTTAGAGTCATATTGACTTGTCTGCTGAAGGTGACATTGTGGGTGAGCTGCACAGCAGCAGTGAATGGTGAGATAGCAGTCGTGATGTTGATAATGATTATGATGATGATGATGATGATGATGATAATGCGCCAGTGAGCTTCCAAGTTCAACGTTGTGGCTCGATTTTGAAAGAGACAGACTAGGCCCAATCGAAAAGGGGTAGAACACATGCGGGTACGCGTAGGTCATAGGAGGAGAGAAAAAAAGTAGATGTACAGCATCCCCATGGCAACAAAGGATGCAGCAACAATATGGGCGTCGTGGACCTTTCGGACACGTAAGTGCCTTAATACAGGACAGATATTCACAGATATTCATACAAAGAATTGGCCTATCAGGGTATCTGCCCCTTTTAAATGCGAATGCATTTCTTAGTCGGGCTATGTCAGGCGTCCGTCGGTGTCCGCATCTCTCCGCTCTCACTCCCTCTCCCATAGCAACCGGAGCAGGTGGTGCGGCCGGAGTAGCGGAGAGTGAGTGGAGAGGAGGAACGCGCTCTGGTGTGTGAGGGCGCTCGCATCGCGGGAGCTCGGCGGAGCTCCCGCGTGTGTGGAGAGAGTGTAGGAGAGGGTAGGTGCAGTGCTTTGCCGCTCCTGCCGCTCCTTCTCTCGCCGTTCGCTCTCTCTCCTCCCTGCGCCCCACTCTCCCGTCCGCTCGCTCGCACGTATATATATAAAGAAAAAAAGAAAAAAAGAAAAAAAACGGGCGCTGCGCCGTGCTCCCGACCGGGCTGCAGAAATTAGGCGCCTTTTCCTTCTTCGAACCACAACCACCATATATAAATGGAGTGAAGCGCGCGCGAAATGCATTCGCATTTCCTCACGATTCCCTTCGGGGAGGTGGGGGGCATTTTTTTTTTTGAACTAGTGACGATGAATCCCAGGATGTAATGCAGGAATGGCTGCAAACTCATTGATGTTGCAGCAAAATCATTCTCGACCAATTGAAGTTTAAGAACACACACGTCAAGCAAATGCAAGAATGCCAAAATGCGGTAGAGCTGGATGTTCAAATTGGCTTATCCCTGGAAGTCCCAAAACGTAGCAAAGTGGTTTCAATACCAGCTAATGAGGCTCGATTTCGCATGCAGGGACATTTTTCAGGGCATGTGCCCCCAAAGTTTCAGATAATATGCCACAATGAAGATAACAGCGTGAAAACCCGAGTTAAACACCCTAAATATCAGCTGTTTCCTTGCCATCTAAGGAAAAATGGCTCTGTTGATTTTTACTCAGCTTACGTCTGATGTACCCAAATGGGTACATCCATTTTCTCTTCTGAAATTGCAGTTTTTGTTTTTCTTCTGAGAAGTGTTTCGTGACCCCCCAAATACTCAAAATAAAGAGTTTATACGAGTTCACATTAAGTACTTTTTCCTCAGGTCTGAAGAGGCTAGAGCAGGGGTCGGCCCTGCGGCCCCCGGCCCGATGTAAGAACCCCACCCCCTTTCCCCCTGTCGCTTGCTCTCTTAAGGACTACATGCTGTTTTGGACCCAAAATGGGGTTAGACGTCGGTACCGTTTGGCATTGTGCCCCATCTTCAGACTTAGCTAGAATTTAGCCAAAATTGAGCCAAAACGTAGGCAGTGTTGTACATTATTGTCAGTTTGCCGTATTTTTCTCTTAGCTTTTTACCCCTTAAATTGCCCTGCAGCCCCCGGCCATGTTAGCGTCATGCAACTTCGCCCTCTACCTCAAAAGGTTGCCGACCCCTGCTTTAGAGTGTTGAACTTGACTGTCATTTATGAATCCAACAGCTCGCGATCTTAATTTGAGTGAAAATCAGATTCAAGAATTGTTGCTTTCATTTGATCAAAAGAGCGCATACGAACATGTCGTAATAACGGTGGATGGGTGAGAGTATTTGCGTACGATTTGTGGTCATTAAAGCGTATTCTAAATGGAGTTTCTATTTGACTTAATATAGTGTTTTGAACAGGCACCACATTCCAGCATGTACACAATATTGTAGGTTTGGCAGTCAAAGTTCCCACGAAGCTTCATACTCAAGCAGGATGACGAGCTTGCAGCGTTCTGTGTGCTTTGCATGAGTACGCACCCTTTGCACCGTGAGCGGTTGCATGGAGCGCATCCACCATCATTACGGGCACCAATTTTCGATGACGTTATAATATCGCGAAGGTACTTTGAGCGTCGGTAAACAACGAGATGGCTGAGGGAAAAATTATTTTAAGGTGGTCACTTGGTGTTAGGATGTTGTGGTGCCTATTTATCCATAGCAGGAGCCTTTGGAGCTGGTGAATATATTGTTAGAACAAGATTAGTTTGGGCAGAACCATGCTTCGCTTCGCTGCCTTTGAGAATGTCCGCACGGTTAATCGCCTTATGGCATCGTCAATAATTTTCTCTCGATATTTTCTTTTAACTTGTGAACTTTTGAGCCTATCTCAATTTGTCAATTAGATCTATGCAGTCCGGGCATAATCGTTTAAAATGGGGACCGTGTCTATAAGGAATTCCTGTTTTGCAATGTCGAGGGTGGCCGCTCTGGAAATGCAGAAATTGATGTCAGTCAGTCGGCTTGCGGGAGAGCTTTGTGGCGAGAGGTCCTTCGGAAATTGTGAATGTTATGTTCAAAAAATTTAGAGGAGTGCGCGAGAAATGGTGCGAGAACTTAATAGACGGGTGGAAATCATTAAACTCCTGAATTAAACCAAGCAGGCTTGCTTCGTCATGCATCCAGATAAAGAAAGTATCATCAACGGACATCCTATACTACAGACGTTGAAACGTAGTTTTGTTTAACAATTCTTCTTCTAGAATGCCCCACGAAAATATTGGCGTAGTTAGGGCCTATTTTCGTAGGCTTGTACGTAGTGAATGTTGCTGAATTCAATTTTTTTTTTAATTTCAGGATAAGTTTTAAAATAGTAGCAAGTGGTTCTCTATCGATAGATTTATGAAAATCGGAACCCTCATAGGCCTTTATAACAGCGACAATACCATCTTTATGCGGTATGTTAGTGGATAATGATACGTCAGCGTTACTAGCATTGAATCAGATGGAACATGATGATCTACAATTTCTTGAAGGAAATGGTTGGTGTCTCTGATGAATGCCGGAAATTTGGTTGGAATCTTGATATTGATGAAGTCAACGTAATGGGATAAGTTTTTGGTAAGGATTCATGGGATTATTCAATGATTGGATGCTAGATATGTTCAGACGCATCTTATTCGCCTCCTTTCGCCGTTTTGGTGGAGAACTGCACGGGCGTTTCGTGGCTTTCAGCTTCGTCAGCCGGGCTTCGTGAGGTGATGAATTTAAAACTGTGCTTAGATTCGAATTTTCTGGCGCTTGTTTTTTTAATTTGGTATTGGAGGAATGTCATTAAAACTCGATGCCGAGACGTGTTTGTGAACGGCTTGACTTGGAGTTTCTTCCAATTTTGAAAGCATCCTCGGGAACTCGGAAAAACCTCGATGCAGCGCGAATGGAGTGAGTGCCCTGAACAGCAATCGCTGCTTTTTCACGTCTTTTTACTTCAGGAAGCTCTATATGATATTCTCTTGTGCGTCCGAACCCTCCTAAACAATGGAACATAATATATAATGAGTATACGTAAATGGTTCACTTAATAAGACACTCAAAGGCAATTCAATGCCTTTTTGTCGCGTTTTGCCCCCCCCTCACATGTCCGAATTCAAAAAAAATTCCGCTTTGGCCCCGGGCACCAAATGAACTAAGATTTTCGTGGTATGTAGCTAGTAGTGTAAAGTAACAATTTAAATACTTACGTTGTTTACTGACGCCAGAGTAGCTTCATGCACCGATCCGAAAATTTGGCCGAGAAGAATTTCGCCCCTTTTTGACGGGTCTCGAGTGCACTGACACCAGCCGCGTAATTTTTCTCACGCGATCCCTATGAGCAATCATCAACTTTTACACATAAAAAGGTGGACAACTACCAGCACCTCTCGCTGAAATATAGAAACAAAGAAATGTGCTTTCTGTATTAGCTATAGAGGTCGGCAAAGCCAAAATGTCGCGTTTTGCCCTGTGTCTCATATTGCCCCGCCTTACCCTAAGTCATGCCGTACATGCCATGCATGCCATTATTATCTTGTTACCGCCTGTCCTTCATGTTCGTCATACAGTCATGCGACGCAATACCACTTTCAGTGTATATCCAGATAGCGAACCGGCCGCGAGAACACCATGAGCGCGGCGTTTAGATCATGCTGTACATGGCATGCATGTTATGATTTTCATGTTTACACCTGTTATTTATGTTCGTCATACAGTCACGTCATGCAATATCAACTTTGGTGTATGTCAAGCCAGCGAACCAGCCGCCAGCACGCGAGGAGCGTGGAAATTAGTAATTCATGCCGTACACGGCATGCAAGTTATGATTTTCATACCATCACCTGTCATTTACATTTCTCATACATATATATTTTGTCATAGCAATATTGACATACATCCATTTAATTGAACGGCCACGACAAACCCGGAACCACGCCTATATGCCATATAAATCACGTTGTACATGGCATGCGTGTCATGATTTGCACGTTAAGACCCAGTCACTTATGTTCATCATGCACTCTTGTCATGCCATACTAATTGCGGTATATATAAAGTTAACGAAGCGGCCGCAAGAGCACGAAGGCAATGGGGTGCAAATCGCACAGTTCATCACTTGCATGTTAGGACTTTAATGTTATGACCTGCCATTCGTATACGTCATACAGTCATGTTATGCCTTACCAATTTTGGTACAGATCCCATTAACGAAACGCCCAGGAAAGCATGAAATCATAGGTGGCTAGATAGATAGATAGATAGATAGATAGATAGATAGATAGATAGATAGATAGATAGATAGATAGATAGATAGATAGATAGATAGATAGATAGATAGATAGATAGATAGATCCCTCAAAGGCGCAAAAGTTCGCTAAGAAATGCTTCGCAATTCCCAAACGCCGACAGCTGAGCGCCAAAATGCCGCGCTGTTCGAATTTCTTTATCGTGGTTAGTACGCGTGCGTGAGTGTGTAGGCAATTGAAATTGGCGCTATTTTTTTCTTAGTCTGTTAAAGAACAACGGCATGCTTCATTTGGGGCTGCAGTAGCGCACGCAATGTGTAAAACAAGCGTTACTCCGCGTAAAATCAACGCTTCTCCCGTGCAGCTTCAGCCGCGCTGGACCAAATATGGCGGCGGGCCGGACGGTGGCGGTACTTTCCTCGTTGCAGTGGTTTTACCGCAATCGAGGGAAGATGTAAGCATGGAATATCTACCGGCAAAGCTGATTCGTTGGAGATTATACCGGCCAGAATCTTTTGGATGTTGGCAAGGGCGCACCTCGCCAAACTTCACCACACAGCTATGTGCACTCGTCCATATAGACAGCATTCTTTGCGCAGACTGCGCGAGATAAATCTTGCGCTTTGCCTAGCGTATTCAGCCGATTCGGCCACAACATGGCAGCAAGGAGGAGGATGAATGGGAACGGGGGCCTAGTTGCTGCGCTGCACGCACCGTGGTGCCCTCTCTCGAAGCATGCGGCAACTCGCGCTGCGAAACTCATTTACTAGGCTATCGTCGGCGCTGAATAGACCTTTTTCATAGAGTTCCTGTATATGCTACTGTAGGCTTATGCCACGGGAGCGAAGGAAAGACACGCCTGAACCATAATCGACGCCAGCAAGGAACATGAGTCGTGGCTTCACGTGCCACCGCTAAGCGCCGTCTTTATTTTCTTCACTTGCGGTCGCGCACTCTCCGTTTTGCGCGCCGCCCGAATGAGGGCGCTACAGGGCCCCCCCGTGTAGACTGGAAGTCGGAATGTGACATGCCGTTTTTGGTAGTCCAACGGGAGGTCAGGCGTAGATGAGAGGCCTTCTATGGCGGTCTCCAGGTACGCCGGCTTAAGTCGGTCCAAGCTGACTGTCTCTTCGCGGCCGTTCTGAAGAAGAGTGGCAGTTTTGGAGGTGCGGTTGAGGACGCGGAATGGTCCGTCGTAGGCTGGTGTCAAAGGTGGTCTGACCGCGTCGTGGCGCACGAAAACGTGCGTTGAAGTTGCCAGATCAGGGTGGACAAATATGGTCTTGTGATCGGAAGGTCGGGGTGGAGTGGGCCGGAGGTCTTGAACACAGTCGATGAGGCGTTGTAGGAACTGTTGTGGCTGATCTGGTAGGTGCGTTGACGTGAAGAAATCTCCAGGGAGCCGCAGAGAACTGCCATACACCAGCTCTGCTGCTGAGCACTGTAGATCTGCCCGGATGACAGCCCGTAAACCTAGGAGCACCAGTGGCAAGGCATCAACCCAGGTGGCTCTATTGAGGCGGGTGGTCAGGGCGGTTTTCAGTTGTCGGTGAAGGCGTTCCACCATGCCGTTGGCGCAGGGATGATAAGCAGTGGTGCGGCAATGCCTGGCTCCGAGGATGCGATTAAGGCAAGTAAACAGCGAGGACTCGAATTGACGTCCACGGTCTGTTGTCACGGTGCCAGGACAGCCAAAACGAGATACCCACGTAGAAATGAAAGCACGGGCAACTGTCTCGGCGGTGATATCTTGAATGGGAACTGCTTCCGGCCAGCGTGTGAAACGATCGACCATGGTCAGTATATAACGGTACCCCTGAGACACTGGTAGAGGGCCCACAATGTCTAGATGAACATGGTCGAAACGACGGCCCGGTGGAAGGAAAGGTTGGGGAGGCGTCTTAGTATGACGCAAGACCTTTGTCATCTGGCAGGGCAGGCACATGCGTGTCCAAGCGCGCACATCACCGTTGATTCCGGGCCAGACATAGCGCTGGGCGAGAAGACGCTGAGTAGCCCGAATGCCGGGGTGACATATGTCGTGTAAGGAGTGGACAACGGTGCGTCGTAATGAAGCGGGAACAAAGGGGCGTGGAAGGTCAGACGAGACATCGCGCCACAAGGGCTCAGATGCCTGATACCTTCCATGCCTGATGTGGTTATCTCAGAAAGTGGTATCTTAAATATGTTATTGAAACTAGACACGAAAAAATCACCTGGCCCTGATTGCATACCCAACGCTTTTTTCAAAAGGTATGCAGAATGGGTATCAAAGTATTTATATGTACTATTCTGTAAATCATTACGCGATGGTGAACTACCGCATGATTGGGTAACCGCCAGAATTAAACCAATACATAAAAAAGGAAACAAGAACCAGGTTGGGAACTATCGACCAATTTCATTAACTTCAACCTCGTGCAAAATATTAGAACATATAATACACAATCATATCTTAGATTTTCTCAACAAACACAATTTTCTAACTAGGCATCAGCACGGATTCAGAAAGGGCTTCTCAACCTGCACTCAGCTCGTTGAAACCGTACATGATTTTGCAAAATCTATTAACCAAGGCAAGCAAATCGATGCAATTTTTATGGACTTCGCCAAGGCCTTCGATAAGGTTTCGCACAAAAAATTGCTATTTAAACTAGAGAAATTACTTAAAAACAAAAAATTAATGGATTGGCTTTCTTGTTACTTGACTAAAAGACAACAGTTTGTTTCTTTTCGCGATCGCTGCTCTAAATATGTCAAGGTCGATTCTGGTGTTCCCCAGGGCTCAGTTCTTGGGCCTCTCCTATTTCTTCTGTTTATTAATGATATTGTGGAACAAGTTCCTGTTAAAGTGAAACTTTACGCGGATGACTGTGTTTTATACACCGAGGTTGATAACACATCCGATCAACTGCTGTTAAATCAGGCATTTCAGAAAGTAGCCTCCTGGTGTGAGGAATGGCAAATGGTCATTAACTTTGACAAAACGGTCTTTATGCGTATCACTCATAAGAAAAATCCTTTACATTTCAGGTACAATGCTAACAATATTTTTCTGTCTGAAGTCACTAATTATAAGTACTTGGGTCTTTACATATCAAACAACCTGTGCTGGAACAAACACATTACGCACATTACAACAAATGCAACTTACAAACTGTTTTTTCTTCGTCGTGCTCTCAAGCTTTCCACTCCGTCTGTCCGCCTTTTAGCGTACAAATCAATTGTCCTACCAATATTAGATTACGCCGCGATCATATGGGACCCTTTTACCAAGACTAACATTAACAAATTAGAAAAAGTGCAGAAAAGAGCAGTACGTTTTGTTTACAATAATTTTTCAAGAACTTCTGTTACGGACCTTTTAAAGAGAGCGCAACTTTCGCCCTTATCACTAAGATACCGTAAATCAAGGCTTAAATTTTTGTATCAACTAATTAAAGGCCAATATAAAGTCAATATAGCCGATATTTTTTCTTTTTCTTCTGGCTACTCAACTAGGCAGAGGCATGGCTACACCATAACCCAATTTTCCACACGCAACAATTGCTTTAAATATTCATTTTTTCCTCGCACCATAGTCGAGTGGAATAAACTAACTAATGCAACTGTTTCAGCACCATCATTGGCATTGTTTTCATCAGAATTAGAAGCTACACTTAGCAGTTGAATTGTATTGTATTTTGTTTATATGACATTGCTTTGTATTGCATTGCGTTGCATTTTGTTCGTATGCTATTGCATTGTATTGTATTTCATTCTGTTTGTATGCCACATGTATTGCCATTTGTTTGAACACCAACTTTATGTACCACCCTGCTAAAATCACCGAATGGTGATTGCAGTAAGTCTAAATAAAAAAAATAAAATAAATGACAATGGATGAGGTACCAGGCGTAGTCGGAGAGAACGGGAGTTCTCCCGAAAAGCGGCGAGCTCTTGATCATTCTGCTGTGCGGAGGAGAATGAGGCCCAGTCGACGGTTGCAGATGGCGAGATGTAGCGTCGCGCGACTCGCGGCCAGTCAGCCAGCGAAGAAGAAGAGCGCCGCGTGGCTCGTGGTGGCGCGAGCTAGTTAGAACGGTCTGGCTCCTGAGCTGGCTCGACGCGGCAGCGGCAACCGCTTCGCTTCTCTCTCTTCGCCCGTGTCCAAATAAAGCTGAGACCACGGCACGGCCTCGTCAGCCACCGTCTCGTCTCCTTGCGCTACAAGTGGTGACCACGGACATACGGACAAGCGACCTGCGCCGCACCGCTGCCACTGAGCTCCGCGTCCATGCTACAGCCAGCTCTAGCCTTGCAGCCGCACTTTGACCCGCCGCTGCCACAGTTCCGGACCTCCTGCATCGAGTCATGGTTCGAGGACTTCGAGGCGGCCTTGGAGCTCAACGGCATCTGGCTCCAAGAATTCATGTTCGAGGTCCTCGAGTACCACCTGCCATATGACCTCAGGTGCCGGCTCACCTACTTTTCATGGGGTCCCCGCCCTTACGACAAACTCCGAGATGCCGTACCAAATTTTTATGGCGTTGAGCGCCAACCTCGACAACAGGCCAACCGCACGGCACGCGACCACTTCCTATCTCCCTTGGGGCCTTCGGCAACACAGCCAGTTGAGACCATTTCCCTGCCGACAACGACCGGCTGTACAGGTGATGGAGAGCGCCCTCCCGCGTCAAGCGACACGTCGACCGAGAGGTTTACAACGCCGGAGTCCACGGCTCCTGCCTCCAATGTACCGTTCCAGCCTCCAGAGCTAGTGCCGCCTCTCTCCGTCACGGGCACCGATCCGTCACTTGTACCTGCCAGTCCCACACCTTTGTCCACAGCACCCACGGCCAGTGGCTCTGATGACACCGCAGATGCAACACCAACTACGGTAAGGCATGCCCTCTGCTTGAGTTCCGAATCCTGTGTCGCCGCACCTGCAGACGTTGGCCATTCGGCGACCGCAGTCAAGCTGGCTCATCTAGCTGCAGTGTCCACGCCTTTGCCATTAACTGTGGAAGCCATCGACACCACTGACACCACGAGCCCAGCATCTGCTCTCGCGCCCCATGCCATCGGATTGGTCGACACACTGGCGCCTGCCGCTCACACGCTAGTCGACCACCAACTCAATCACGACCCCTCCACAGTCTCAAGTGGTAGCCAGAGTTCGCCTGCACTGCTTGCGAGCGATTCATCTGCACTACCCGATGAGCCACTAAAACGAGACTCTCCGAAGCCCTGCTACCAGCTAACAACCGAGGCACCATCCCCTTGCAACTTGCCATCGCAACGTGCATCGCGTCATCGCTTCAGCAGAGGCCTCACCAAGTTCATGCACAGCGCACGACGCGTGGAGCGTCCAGCACTTCGTTCGTGCCATCAGAAGACGCACTGCTTTCGGAGCTTCAGGAGACCCAACGCCAGATGGATGAAGATGCGTTGGTCACGGCGTTCGCACAACCAGCCCCACCAGCCCCGGCAACACACCTCTAACGCCACCGCTCTGCCTGTTCCACGCCGTCACTCCGCCTTTCGAATACCGTGTCTGGGCGTGCCCAACAAGCTTCCACATCGCGGTAGCTGGTGCCTGTGCGGTTTCGGTTGTGCTGCACAGCAGGGTTGCTTGGACCGCTGCTGCTTTCCATGTCGTCGGTTTCTCACGCTGCTGCCAACAAAGCATGTTCAACGTGGACCTCGCCCTCTTCGCGGCTCCCAGTGCCGTCCACCAGAGCTCCAGTAGACCCTAAGCCTTCCACCCTGCTGACTCGGACTTCCCCACGGACATTTTTAGACTTATCGCTCGTGTACATAGTCCTGGTTTCTCTTGGTTTTTCTTTTGTATATATCTTTCAAATCGCGCAATGCGCTAGGGGGGGAGCCGATGTAGCGTCGCGCGACTCGCGGCCAGTCAGCCAGCGAAGAAGAAGAGCGCCGCGTGGCTCGTGGTGGCGCGAGCTAGTTAGAATGGTCTGGCTCCTGAGCTGGCTCGACGCGGCAGCGGCAACCGCTTCGCTTCTCTCTCTTCGCCACAGCCTCGTCAGCCACCGTCTCGTCTCCTTGCGCTACACTACCTTTAGGTAGCAGAGTTGCGCATCTGTTTTCCAAACGCCGCTAGCAACCATGCCCTGCGGAGAAGCTGATGCACAGGCTGCGCCGCCAAAAGCGGTTGCCGTCCACCTAGAATCTATCAAGTCACCGTCGCGCGCTCTGTAGCCCGTTAGCTACGAACTAGTGCTTTTATTTGCTTTAGATTCTTGTCCTTAAGCTTCGACAGCAAAGTATTTACGTCGACTCGGCACCGTTTTCGAAAAATATGCTGAATTAATCGATGCTGTAGGCTTAGTGAGTGGCGTTGGGTGCTCCGGAAAGCTCGGAGGACATATATTACGTGTTTGTCAGTTGTTCTTTATCCTTCATAGCTGGCGCCACGTGACGCGGTGGCAGCGGCGGCGCATGTTTTCGGCATTTTCGGCTCTACGATACACCTTTTCGTTACCGGATAGACTAAAAAACGCTTTTGTACTCCCATGGCACTCCAGGCACGTCGACTGGCGATCGGCGACAGGCTTAAGCAAGTCGCCTGCAAAAACAAAGTGCGGCTTCGCCGCATAGCTATGGTTGCTAGTGAGGCAAGATGGCGGACCTATGCGCAACTCTGCTCCCGTAGGGAGCATATACAGGAACTCTACTTTTTCAAGAACACGAGCGCCCCCAACGGGCGCGCAAGCGCTCATGGGAAAAGTGTGTACGCCGCAGCAGCGGCCGCGAAGAGCGCGCGGGCCTCACGCTTTAGCTTCCTGCTCGCGCCGTGCCAGTGCGCTTCTCAGATAAAGTGAATTGGGCAACGTGCAACTTGTTGCAGCGTAACTTAACCACGAACAGCTGCGACGGCTTCTCTGCGATTTCCAACTGTCCCACTGTTGCATCAGCTGAGGGGCTCAGAAGCGTCACTTTTTATTATTACTATTTGGTACCAGTACGCCCTACGGCACAAATTAAATAAAGAAAGATATAACTCGGCTGCCTATGAAGTGCAGGAGCGGTCTATAATTCGCGGATGCGTTTGGAACCAACGTCCATCGAGCTGCCGACGAGTACAATGTGAGGCTCTGATATTTAAAGAGTGTACGATTGAAAGTATAGTTGGTATTTAGTAAAATAAGATCCATTCGCTATAGACAGCGTGCGCGTCGAGTAATAAACGACAAGCGCCGGCAACCTTCGTTCGCACCATAGCTACGACTTGGAATAAAGCTTTGACCGCAGAAAGAAGTGAGCTGTGCAAGGAAAGCAATTGAAACACCACAAGCGCTCGCTCACGACAGAGAGTTCATTGCACGTGTGAAAAATATATATATATATATAAATGGAGGTGCTTAGAGCATGTCATAGAAACAGAAAAAAAAGTGAAACAACCAAGGAGCGTGTTCACATTCGATTAATACAGTTGAATCCCTTGTCTTGTAACGATAGAGAAGGTTGACTTACACAAAGTGCTGCGTTCTTTATGATGTAATAGGTCCCCGAGATTGCTCACGTGGTCTGATTAGGATGACGATACAAAATTACTGTTCTTTCGAAGACTGGATTAGATTTGCATCCCTGACAATGCGAGGCGAGATGAAAAAACGGCTCTATTCAATGAACTTCGATGCCCTCTGAGGCGCGTACGTATTAATACATTGACCTGTACGCCTGGCCGATGTGCACGTGAACACATCAAACAAGAACTCGGTTAACAAGTCCTACACAACAACTGAAAAAACAATTGGGAAGCATCTGACCACATTTTACTTTGCCCACTGCAGACCCCTGCGACCTTTTGTGCAGAACAAGTGTGACCAAGTTTATTTGTTGCGGAAAACACAACGATCACCCCACATCGCTTCCCTGCATTTTTCAGGCCATGCGGCTTCTGATGCATACATGGAATAACTGCAATAATCCTAGTTTCTTCATTATTCACGGGTAGAGGACGTCCTTATTTATCTTTCTTTGCAATGCGAATGAGCTTTTGGCAAACCGTTGCAATGATACGCAGGATACCCCGCCCCCCTTGAAGTGATCAATTTGCCTGGGCTTACGTGCGCAAGTTTTTATCTACTGGCCCGCGCACTTAAGCGTGACATCACATTTGCTCGTTTAACAATATTCGAATGCGCCGACGCGGAACGAAGCACCGGTTTCGATGAACCTGCAAACATGCTTCGCGGTAAAACTTAACAAACCATGTATCAAGAAACAGCCAATTATTAGTGCAAGGCACTCGACAAGTGAATTCTAGACCCATCCCTTATTTCTTAAACACGTTTAGAATTTGTCCACTTCTTTGTACAGCGCGTCTTCGCAATTTAAATCAAATAATAATCTGTATATACCAAAATACTGTAACTGCCATAGTGGCTTGTGAACAAGTAATCGTTGGATAATTATAATTCGGTGTTCCACCTCACATATCTCACGATAGTACGTTTCGACTACATGTATCGGCACGCGATAATTTGCATGACGCTTAACTGCTCCATCCGACATACATGCGCTCGTAAATACCTCACTGACTGACTAATCATTCCTTTCACATTTCATGCGTAGAGATACATACAGGCGCGTTCGGACATGCGTAGTATTTAGAATTTAATACGAGTCAATAAGCGGCGACGTGTTCATATTGTTTCGTGCTCCCACGGTGCAACGAGCAGCGAGCGACGGCACAGCCGGCCAGGCGGCTCGCTCCGCGTACACACTTTTCCCATAGTGCTCCGCTCTCCCGCGGGGCGTTCTGGGATTGCTTGAAAAAGGTCTATTGAGCCTTATGTGGGTGATGCCCTATCTGCGTTTGAATCGTCGCTATTGACCCTTTTCAAAATTGTAAAGCTAGCTTTTAAGTGCCGAGCACTTTAGGAGGCAGGCTGCCGTATGTTGTCGTTGTCGCTTGGCATGACGCAGGCAAAACCGCGTATAGCATAGCCAGCTGTAGCACACTGAGCACGCGCACGCGCTCGCGCCAAAGAGAGGTCTTCTTCCCCATGTACTTCGAGCGCCTTGATGATGATATCAAGTAACGTACATTACCGCTATGGCTAGGGAAACACGACAACATAAGCCACGTATAAAAATTGATAAAGGGAGCAAGCGAGAATTAGAAACAGTAAGAAATAAAAAAATAGGATGAAAAGTAGAAGCAATAGATAGAAAAATCCCGAAAAGATTTCGATAACAGAAGAAGAAAGAAGGAGAGGAGGAAAGAAAGCAAAAACCGCAGAGAAACAAAGAAGGATGCCCAGTTCCGCGCCTCCTTCAGTCTTGGCACCACTAGGGCAAAGCTGCCTTAATTCTTTCTTTTTTTGTGTGTGTGATGCAGCTTCCCAATTATTAGCGGCTAGACACTCATTCGCCGCTTCACTGACGTGAAGAAATCAAAGCATACAGGGGATAGAAAGTGAACCAAAGAAGGAACAGACAAATTTTTAACGCTTCAATGTGATTCTCGCTATATATATATATATATATATATATATATATATATATATATATATATATATATATATATATATATATATATATATATATATATATATATATATATATATATTTATTTATTTAAATGGTACTCTCGGCTGATTTTTGCCGTCGGCGTCATGTACCGGATATGTATGTGTATGTGTATATATAACAAAAAGGCACAAAGAAACATGAATCAGAAGAAAAGTAGCAGTTCCGTGAACGAATACAACCAATGAGCGAAGCTCCTTAGAAATGGGACGCAAACAACTATGCGCCTGATCTCGCTGCTGGCTTTCATGGAGGTAGGGTGGGGAGCGGTTGGGGAGAGCGTCTGCTGCGCTCGATGGCGGGAACGGCTGAGCGAGTGAGCGTGCGGCGCGCGCAGCGCAGGGAAAGGGAGACAGGTGGGAGAGGGGTGCGAGCGGTGATGTGGCGTTGCGCCGCACGCGCGCAGAACGTCTGGTGTGCTCGATGGCGGGAACTCTACTCACTGAAACTTTTCTCACTTTTCATCACTCTACTGAAACTTTCCCAACGCCTTCCAATAATTCCATATGTCCCTGTAAGACTGCAAATCAGCGCAACCGATAGGAGGGGACAGAAGAGAGGACACACCCCCAACCCCATAGGCGTGCACACGGGGGGGAGGGGCGATAAGGGGGGGGGGGGGGGTCGCCAAGCCAGCCCCATACATTGACATTATAGGGAAGGGGGCGCTGCGAGGAACCTTCGCCCCCCGCCCCCTGAAGGAGAACCCTGCGCACGCCTATGCCCAATCCTACAGTCCCATGGGATTTGTAGAGAGAGAGAGAGAGAGAAATAGATAAAGGAGAAGACAGGGAGGTTAACCTGGTAGAAGAACCGGTTTGCTACCCTGTACAGGGGCGGGGAAAGGGGGGGTCGGAAAGAGGATAGAGAGAAAAAAAATTAAAAAAAAAGAAAAGTGTATGGAAGTATGTGAAAAAAATATATTAACTTTCTACGGATTTCGCAAGCAAACATACGGAATTATCAGAATAGCATACGTAACGCTTCGGTCGCGCGCAATGTGACATTATTATGACGTCGTATTGTGACAAAAGGACAGACTGATGGGCTAGTTGGCAGTGCGTAATTCTTACCTGGCACCGTCCGTGCGATTCTTTGTGTGACTGCCTGAATTACGCATGGTGATCCAGTAAAAAGAAATCCGCCAGGGCACTCGTAACTGACCTTCAGGATTGTTGAATATCATGCAGGCATCTTTAAAAGGGCCCTGCAACACTTTGTCAACATGGCCAGAAA
Source organism: Rhipicephalus appendiculatus (assembly GCA_030522465.1). Lineage (NCBI taxonomy): Eukaryota > Metazoa > Arthropoda > Arachnida > Ixodida > Ixodidae > Rhipicephalus > Rhipicephalus appendiculatus. Next base: position 842,855 of record JALIZH010032942.1, on the reverse strand, counting down.
ACGCTGCCGATCAGTAGTCGAGGCTCTTGAGCAACTATGCGTTTTTCAGGGGCGGAACAGCTGTGCCATTTGGGCCATTGTGCGCCAAACTTGTTTACCTGCGCCGAACCACCCCTGCTGCGCCAAACTCGTTTATCAGCGCCCTACTGCGCCGCAGCACCCGAATTTAGCAGCAAGGTGCGACAGCCATCAAACCCCGTGCCCGAAAACGTGGCTGGAACTTCCTGTTTTCGGTTTCATCGAAATGATTATAGTTTCGTTTTCGTCAAGGCAGTGATCGCTCAAGCAGCAGCTGTGAACTTTGATCGTAAGGGTTTGGTCGTGATCGCTGGCGAGCGCGCTATCTTGGCAGGCATCAGCGCTTATAGCTCGTAAACCCTTCTACGTGCTGTGCTGTGTGCGAAAAGATCGAGAATCTCTCCCTGGCGCGACAGTATTCTCTTAAACCAGCGTTTTATAGAGTTACGCGACATCGGATCTAAGAGAGTTAGCTGCCAACATCACTTTGTATAAAATTACAATTTATTGCTAACGCATTCATCACTTTGTCCTTGCGGTAAAACTGATTTTCTTTTTTTTTTTTTGTAACTTTATGGCAGCGTTCGGAAAAGAAAAAAAAAGGATGACGGTAACGGGGCTCAAAAGAAAGGGTGGTGGTGTCCGGTTCCCGGAGGAGCCTATAGGAAAGAAAGCTGCGAAGGAGTGCCCATCGACGCTCCGAGCACACGCGCATATTCTTGTTCATTTCGCCGCTGTTCTCCGTTACACAGCACCTAATAACTCGGCGGTTGACGCTCGTGCGCTCAGGTTAAAGAAATAGGCGGCTATACATAGCTAAAGAAGTCACAGTTGCACCGCAAGGGGGACGAAATGAATGCGATAGCAACAAATTGTAATGTTGTACGAAGTGAGGCTGGCAGCTAACTCTTTTGGATCCGATCTCACGTAACTCTACAAAAACTCCGGTGTAAAAGGATACAGCCATGCCAGGGAGAGCAACACTTTTCGCACAGTCTTTCCGCGATGAGAGCGCAGCGCGTCGAAGTATATGCGAGCCGCCCGCTGATGGCTGCCTGATGGTTGCTTCTAAAGGCACACGCGCCAGCGCCTTTAGAAGCAAAGTTAACAGTTGCTGCCCGAGCGACACCCCCCCCCCCCACCTCCCCTTGCGTCTTTTCGTGCTCGTTCAAGAGAGGCGGTGTGTTTCTTCTCTGCTTCGATGGTTAGCCTCCCGAGCGGGGTGATATTATTGCATGAGCGACGGAGATGAGCCGGCTCGTTATAGCTCTGCTTCAGCAGCGTTCGTAGCCCCGCTCGCGCGCATTTACCCGCGGGTAGAACATGGGCGGGGCATGTTATCATTTGGACTTTATACGGGACATGACGGCAACGTCGACGGCAAAAACCCGTCGCGAGTGTCCATATTGCTATCGCCATTAATAAGGCTATTGCACCAATTTAGCTTACTGTTTGCTAAAATGCAGCATTGGACAAATGTAGCTTCACATCTGCTGTGAAGCGGGGCGACATCTGCCCTGAACGCTCCCTCTGACTGCTCCAAACTTGCTCGAAAAGGCCTTTCTGGCTGCTCCAAGCCCGCTCCAAAATGTCTTTCTGGATGCTCCAAGCCTGCTACAAAAGGCACTTTTGCCTGCTCCCAGGACTGCTCCCAAACCCATGTACCCTGTTCCACCCCTGGTTTTTTTTTTTCATGCCATCACAAAATGTAACACACCGGTCGGCAAAGCAAAGGAATATGCGAAGGGTGAATAGCGAAAGATTATCGTTTGCATGAGCTGCTGTGCTAAAAGGCAACCACTTCAAGTAACCATTAGCTCGCAATAATGAAACACCAATTTCAGAAGTAGGACACACGGATCGTCCACTCAGTTACAAACGTGCAGACGTGAGCACGCTAAACGTGAACACGGGATCGCGTGATGTTTCCATCAGTGACGCCTGCAGGGCTGGGCAGTATCGAATATACATGTGTCTTCGATGCTATCTTAGATACTCTTTGGGTATCTTGTATCTGTATCGCGATACGTCTCACAAGACAGTATCTGTATCTGTATTTCCGATACATTCAATTATGTATCGTGTATCTTAAGATACAAGATACTGCTATCGCAACACTACCGGGCGAAAGAAAAATCACTGACTGAACTCCGCTTCTCAGGCTACTGGTGCCACTAAGCCACCTGAATAAAACTAAGGGCAGTGACATATTTTTATCTTTACGACATAGTCTACCAGTGATGGCAGGCGCTGAGCTGTGCGCGTCCCTTTTGGTGAAGCAGAGCAATATGACAGCGCTTGCGGAGTCCCGACAGAAACAAGCGCGCGAACGTAGACGTTTGGGAGCTTGCCCACATGCGTTTTCTTTCGTCGAATTTTTCCCTTTTTATTTGTTTCAGTGCCTTGACACTCTTAGCCACTTAACAGCGGCGCGTACCACAATGCGTGTGGCCATGAGCACACAAAGTCTGATGCCGCCCTCGTGCGTGGTACTTCGTTACGAAATCTGAAGCACGAGGTTGCTTTGCATCTCGTGGCTTTCACACATCAGCGATTTGAAGGATCTTGTGGATGTAAGTTTAAATTACACGCGATTGACTTATGTGTAAATAAGATTCTGACTATAGCACTGCCGGTAGCGATGCTAGATCTCATAGAACGAGCGTTTACCTACCCGACGATATCTCGGCGTACCATATCCCTTTCTTCTTGCAATTTCTATTCCAATAGCTCTTAAAATGATAATATGAATGTCAGCTTCTTAGTTGTGCTTTCTTAGTTGTCCCTCTCTTGCATACCATACATTACCAAGGGCTACGAACTGTTTTTTTTTCCCGGTCTGGTGACGGCAGTATGTCTTTTCTAAGCAGCCAAAATACGCTCTCGGTTGTATCCTTACTTTTAAGTGTCTGCTTTATTTCTGCTACTGTTTACACATTTATATTCACTTGAGTTTACTCGTCTGCCTAGGCGATTTGGGAAACAAGTATGTCATTATGTGGGCATGCAATAAGTGTACTGTACCAAACATTTTGCTTACTGTTTGGTCAAATGGCCAAATTGAGTTTACATTAAAATAATGGAAATAATTAGAAGCTGTCTTAAACATCTTAGGAACGGTATTCGAGTAACATTTTTATACCAAATGGTCCGGTGGACTCGTGAGCGTCCCAACGAGCTATTTTAGGCAATTTTCCGTATAGCATTGACTTTATTGTCTAACCTGAACAGGTAAGTTGACGATACTTAATGCTTAATTGTCATAGCTATTAGGAGTGCCCCCCTCTGTGGTGTGTCTATACGTATTCACTATGAATGTTTCATACGGAACGGCTTTTCTATTTTAATTGTAATTGTTTACTTTCTGTAGGCCTCCTTATTTTTTTACTATTATTAATTGCCAGCTAATCGGAGCTATAGGCGGCAATAGCGTGGATAGCGGCGTTTTCAGGCGACGATTTGTGCAGCTATACTGCCACGCACTCTTATTTTTTATTTTGGTGTGATCGGGTTTAAACCACTACAAACTGTCATCACTGCTCGGCGAAAGCCGCACCGCAATGTTTCGGAACCTTCGAGATTGTCTCAGATTGTTCTGTTAAGATTCCGCGCAAATCCTGCCGTGGAAGCCGCATTTCGATGAAGGCGAAATGCTAGAGACGCATGTACTCCGGTTTAATTGCGCGTTAAAGAACAGCGGATGGTGAAACTTTCTGGAGCCCTCCAGTACTGCGTCCCACGTTATCGTGGTTTTTTGACGTTAAACCCAAAAAATTATTAAGATTACGTGTAGTACGCGCGTACTCTAGTTCATTTGTAAGCCTACGCGAGCACCAGCGTTAGCACTGGAAGGTGCGATCACTGATGTATAAAACAAGACGCGTTCTGCCGATGATCAAATTACCGAAGGCCGACGACATTTATTGCCAATATCAGAGTACAGTGTGCTTTGCGTTGAGTTACTTGGTTTTCTGAGCACAAGTTAGCCCAATAAAGAGTTTCGTCTATACCAGAGTGACTGCCGCTTCCTTCATAGTCACCGTCACGTGACAATACAATAGGTCTGAGGCGTCTCTGGGGTGCACATGTCGTCTCGTTGAAGAAAACTGATTGCACGTCAGTGAGTATATAGATACAGAACGCCTTACGCCAGTAGATAAGAAGGATATGAAAAGTAATTGCAGTTTAATGTGCTCTACGTATACATAATACGTCACAAAAAATGTCGCTACCAGCGTTGTCACTGCTGTACACCGGGGATTCGGTATTAAATAAACGGTCTTTATGAGCAAGGTAAAAGTGAACGCCGGTATTTGCGCCATCGTGCGAAGGCTTCTTATTGAAGCTCGTGCGGTTAGATGGCAACCCGCTAGCTGGTCGGCAAGCTGAGAAGCGACTCCCGCCAATTACAAAAATGACAAGCGAAAACCGCTGTCAGCGAAGTGTCTAAAGAGCTGTCCTGTTAAGCAGCTAATAGAATTGGAGGGAACACAGCACAAAAGAAGACGAGGACGAGGAAGGGCGACGCACACACAACGCTGACTTACAAATTTTATTCAATGGAAGGGAAGGATGAACATTATACGAATGCCACTGACATGCGCGACAAAGTGTTGTAAGTCAGCGCTGCGTGTGCGTCGCCCTTCATTGTCCCCGTCTTCTTTTGCGTTGTGTTCCCTCCAATGTTTAACCTACACGCCCACGCTTCGACGATAAGCTAAAAGAAACCCTAACAAGATCTTCGGAAGTAAACTAATGTACTTTGATCAAAAAGTACAAAACGTTTGAGATAATAACAGACATTTCATTAAAATGAAATTAAATTGGTGAAACGTAAAAAAATTAAACAGACCTTTTTGTGTATAGGCGTTCGTCGCTACATTATCGGGGTCTCTAACAACAAATTTGCGAATGTATCGAAGTATCTTAAGATACAATTGTCATGTATCGTATCGGATACAACTGTTGCGGCAGTATCTTGTATCTGTATCTCCAATACTTCTTGCCTGAGTATCTTGTATCGTATCGCGATACAATTTCAAAGTATCTTTGACCAGCCCTGGACGCCTGCCTACACAAGCGTGATGCTCGGCGCATGCACAGCGGTTAGCTTAGTGATGCAGAACTATCGAAAAATTGACTATCGATAACATCGATAGTTTCTTTTAAACTATCGATAGTGTAAAGAAACTATCGATAGTACTACTATCGATACTATTATCGATAGTGCAATCAATAGTACTGTCAGTAGTGGTAATGTCGGTAGTATTACTGCCGACATTACTATCAATAGTATCAATAGTGCTTTGAATAACTCTGCTGTTGGTGACCGGGGCGAAACTTTTTGGCGAAATAAGTATTCCCAGCAGTGAAAACGCGGCAATAGGTCCATCAATAAATTTATATTCAAAAGTAAGGACTTGCACCTCACAATTAACAAACCTATTTCTTGATATTTGGACTTCAAAATTGGCAAAATGCGATATAAATTTGAAGCCGCACAGTACCGTAAATTGTAACTGTCTCGTTTCCTGTACACCTGAATAATTCAACTTAATTTTCATGTGTCAGCCAAAAATCACGGTGAAGGAGCGCAAGCATGTAAACATTCGTGCCCTTCAGCCTGCTCCTCCTGCTCACACACCCAGGGAATCAATTTAATGCTGCAATGAGTTCGCGCTGTTGATTTTGTACTAACGGTCGTAATGTAAAACTATCGATAGTATCGATAGTATAAACTATCGATAGAGCTATCGATAGTTTCTTCTACCATCGATAGTTCGATAGTACAGAACTATCGATAGTATCGATAGTGCCATCGATAGTTCTGCATCTCTAGGTTAGCTGCGAGAGTATCTTACCATCTTGGGCACCACGTCATTTCAGCGCACCTTCGTCGAAGGCGCTTACCACCCCGCAGTGAAACTGCTTATACACAGAGCTTCGTATTCATATAGGCAGGCGTAGCTGGCAGGTCATGGGTTCACGCTAAGCGTGTTCACGACTCTACAGAACACCGTTCCGTCCGTTTTACTTACATCCCTTCGCAAATCCATACTGCGAAGCTCAATACGGCCAAGCTAATCCACACGAAGTTCTGAACAGAAGTCACCTCTGCCATACGTTTGCAAAAACACATCTTTCGTTTAACGCGTGCCTTTTATTTCAGCCGAGCACGCAAGCTGGAGCCTCGCCAAACTACCGTATAGCTCGCAATGCGGTCGCCACGTGGTTACCGTCTCATATTTTTACCTTCCTTCCCATCTGTTATTTGTACCGTACTTAATGACCTATCAAGTTTGTGGATAGTTGTTTCTTTTAATATATATTTACGGCGTACACCCGTGCCGCCTTCTTTCATAACGTGCGGAGTCGAACTTATGCAAACATCTAGGCATGAAGCAGGCGAGCACAAAGAACACTGCAGGCAGGCCTTATGAACTTCGTGCTGAAGTGTTGGCATATGTATGACCAACTATCTCAAGCCAAAGCTTTCCGATGACACTCAAATTTGCGAATATTGATTTTTCTTCTTCTTTTTTTTTTTTTAGAAGTACGGACTGCTGGGCGAGTTGGTAACTCATCTTAGCACGATGGTGCGCAAAAAAGCGATAGCACAAAGGAAGGGATTTTTTTTTCTTTTAATATGGAGTTGCAGGTTTCTTTTTTTTTTTTTTCAACGCTTCCTTTCATGCGTCTGGAGAAATGGGAGGGCGAGCATTCTTGCCCTGTCAGAGGTAAAGCGCATGTGAATAGGCATGACGTGACAACAAAGACGCTCAACAGGGTGACAAAGAAAAGAACCTTCAGTGCAATTAAAAACGCGAGCGCACATTAAGTGCCATTCACATGGAACCGCTCTTAAAACGAATCGCACATGGTGAAACGGAGACATTCATTTTACTCGGTGACATTCTCAAAAGGAGTTCGCAGCAAATTCAGATGTGCGAGAAGCGAAAATACGTGAAACGTGTTCTATTAGCCTTTAGTAAGCGTTCTTGTCATTCAGTAACACATACGAGAATTGAGCACTTGCTCACCGAAACGCCCATTCATACGCCAAATTATTTTATATATTTGGTTGATATATAGCTTTCGGTTCACTTCGTTATGTTACACTCTGAGAGTAAAAAAAAAATATTACGCATATTTTCGGGGAGTCGTGACATACTATAAATATAACTGTGTTTAAAGATACACTTCGACAATCTTCCGGAGAGTCGCACTTCACACGAATCGACGAAAAGAGTATACAGACACACAAAAGAAACGTAGCGTGCGTTTCTAGAGAGAGAAAACTTTCATTAGAAATACACCTTAATTTTAATGTGGCAAATAAAGACTCGCTAAAAAAAAAGTGAGCAGTAATTTATTTACTTATTTTTTTTAAAACGCATATAAGGAACAAGACCCGAGAATGAGCCAGTACTTTCTGCGGAGTAAAACTTCTTGAAAACCAGCGTCCTTGCTGTTCTTTCGCCTTTCTTGGTATGCGTGTTTTTTGTGTTTTTTTTTTTTAGAAGGAGCTGGAAATTCACGATTTAGGTGCACGTTAAAGAGATCTGAGGAGGTTTTCGAATTCTATCAAAAGTCATGCTTAGTAATAAGCGACATTATTGTCGACGATGTCGCAATTTATTTCAGTGGTTGTTGCACCAGGAGCTTTAGAATACACGGACGAAAAGCTTGTCTTGCTCCGCCTACTCGAGCGCACGGAAAGCGTGGGCGTGGAAACCTACGTCATCTTCGGTTCCTCTGGCGGAGCCGTGCCACATTCCGACGGAAAGTTCCCGCCGCTCACTGACCCTAACTGCGAGAGCGCTATTTATGTGACAAAGTCTAATGTAAGTATATCGAAGCTGCAAGTTCTGCAGCTTGATTACTGTGGTAGAACACCTGTTTGCCACACAGACAGCCTGGGTTCGATCCTCACTCAAACCCGGAAATTTTCATTATTTATTCTATTTGCTCAAACCCGGAAATTTTCATTATTTATTTTATTTGCATCTTTCTCGATTTTTCGCTCACGGACAAGATCATGATTTTTCGCTCACAACCTAACGACGCCGCCACCGACGCCGACACTGACGCCGACACTGACGGCCGACACCGACGCCGACAACGACGCCGGAATTTCTGCGATACGAGCTCTGTAACTCTATCGCGTTAAAACCACGATATATTATGGGGCACGCCCTTAGTGGAGAATGCTCCGGAAATTTAGACCACCTGGTGTTCGTTAACGTGCATTTACATCGTAAAGCACATGGATCTCTATCTTTTCGACACCATCGAAATGCCACCGCCACCCATGACGTTTCGGTAACGCAGCCGAGCTTTGTCGAGGGCTGACAGTGATATATGTGTGAGAATACTTTGCTAGTTAAATAATCATCATAATAGAAAAGTGCGAAAAACAGGGACGAACAAAGAACCACACGAACCAGCGCAAACTATCAACTGAGTTTTAGTTGACAGTTTGCGCTGGTTCTCAGTTGATAGTTTGCGCTGGTTCGTGTGGTTCTTTCTTCGTCCCTGTTTTTCGCGCTTTTCTATTATGATGCTTAACCAACTCGCCCAACAAGCCACTCTTCTAAATAATCATCCAACGTAGAGATAGTTACTGATGCTTCTGTACAAGCCATCTTACGGCTTTCTTTGCGGTCATGTTTGACTTGAAATAGGCCTAAAAGCGTTCACTAGTGTATGGTGTAGTCTTCCTTTCCTGTTGCTCGGCAAACTGAAGATATGTGCTTAGCCCGATGGTAATATGTCGTCATTACCTGGAATTGGACAGTTTGCGCAGCACACGCTGTAATCTCTTTTTAGCGTTCCGTGGTTACAATTTATACAAATGAAGGAACTTTTTTTTTTGTTTCAGGGAATGTGGCACTTTCAGAACCTTATGTTCCAGTACTGCCTTACCAGATGCGCTTGTTCTTTCTCGGATTGTGCAAGCCAGTGCACTCTTATTGATTCTTAGGATTCCTTCGGTTTTGTTGTGGCTTGTAAACCAACCGCTGTTTCCCAAATAGAAATAAATATTTTCCCCGACTGAAAAGAAATAAAGCAACACCTTGCATACTTTATCTCAATGCTGCCACTTTACCAGAATAGCGGATCACAATCGGGACACTGACATCTCTAAACTAGAAGAGCTTGATTTGTTGTTTCTTCAGATTTTTTAAAAATTTATTCTTTATTTTAAGCATATCCTTCCAAAACGTCTACTTATCCTTTATTAAGTTATCTCGAAGCCGACAACCGCCAGTATGCAAGAAAAAAGCGCGATTAGTAAGTGAAGTGTTGGCAGGAATAAGTCGAGGGCTTTTTTTTCCTTTAGTAAGCGCTACGATAGGCGGAAAAAAAGTTTGAAAGCGGAGAGAGTGCTTTAAAGAAGTTACAACAATTTTTCCTGCATTTATCTACCCCGATGTGCCACTATCTCTGTATAGTGGTTACACTGCTGGTTGGGAAACATTTTATAAACACTCGCTGCAATTATGGTGAGCTTGCGAAGGCACCAAAATCTGTCCAACATAGAAAGGCGAAAATATCAGGAATATGCACGGTTTATGGTTCGTGCACTTGAGCGCAAAATGGTCGCCGGGATGGTCTGGAAGTATAAGTTGGATTTTTCGTCTTTGTGTACTATGCTTATCAGGTCTGTCTAAACACAGCAGCAAACTCGACAAAAATAAGCCTTCTGGACGCCTTTCGTCTGGATTCAGGCACCATGTATTATTGTCAATGCAAGAGCGCAGAATGAAACATCGTGTACAGGACAACGACAACTAATGAACGTATGCCTGAGGGCAAGCGCTGATTGCCAACTGAAAATTTATTGGAAGAAAACTGACGTTCTACACTTTCTCAGAGTAGACGGGCTTACATAATTCACAATCCCCAAGTGCAGTCACAGTCTTCCCTTCGGCAAGTTTGTGTCTCTCACAGGTAGCAGAGTAAAGCAGCACTAGCGCAATTGTCGTCCTTGTTGTCCTTGTCGCTGTCCTTGCCGTTGTCCTTGTTCTCGCCGCGCTGTTTCATTCTGCGCTGTAGTTATGAACGAACTAGCTCTCATCAATGTTGTTACTAATTGTTAGTTCTAGACAACTCTCACAAATAAATATATTCTTTGCATGTTCGACGCTTTTTGAAAACTTTTGTACACTATAGCCATATTTCTCGCTTTCCTCTCTATTCGTGCAGATTTCCAACCCAGCTCACGATTAAGCGACCACCCTGTCATCGCCTCATGTCTTGCGTTCATGTGAAACGGGTGCCCACGTTCGATACACATAGGCTGTCCGTTTGCAACGCTAGCGTGAGCTTGCTCGTGAAAGCCAGTGTCGCCGATTGGCTAATTCGTGTGTCCGAGCCAGCAACAAGTCAGCGAAACGCCAGCGCCGGTATCTAGACGTGGCGCGCTCGGAGCTGCAAACACTAGAAAAAGAGTAGAAAAGAGGTCATCGAACAGAAAATAGATAATCGCAAAAGAAATCAGATAAACCCAAGAAAAGAATACAAAGGGAGACAAATGCCACATAATCATACGAAAAAAAAAACAGAAAAGAGCACTAAAGAGCAGATAAACACAGCATAAACAAAAGTACTACAGGCGAATCAATGCTCCGCAGTTCGTATACAGCTTCCACTTGGGGGTGGAAGTGGCTTAGGTTTTTATTTTTGTTTCACTGGCGAGAAGGCTCTTTAGATGTGGTGATCTGTGTTGACGTGTGCGCACCATCACATTGATGCAGGTGCTTACTCTGTGCTTTCTTCGTAAATCTACAAGGAATGCCTCGTGTTTCCATATTTTTCATACATCAACACGGTACTGTACCATGCACTGTTCGCAGTTTAGCTACTTCCATGTTTACTGTGTGTGTGGGTGTGCGTTTAGGAAATGGTTTCTAGGAAAACAGCGTTTCTATATACATCCTGGCTTGGTTATAAATGGTACAGTTGTTACTGCTTTCGGATTCTGGCAGCGGCGGTCGCATTTAGAGGGATGCGCAGTGGTAGAGGCCTATATTTTTAGATTAAGGCTGCACTTTATAGAACCCGATGTGCTCAAAGTCTCCGGAGCCCATCCACTACGGCGTTCCTCATAGTACTATCATTATTTGGGCCCGTGAAACCACCGAAATAATCATGCTGCTATATATTTATCATACTTACGTAGAGCGCTCTGTTCCCCATTCTTTGCGCCTCCATCGAACAATGTGTGAATACACAACGCTCTCCTTTTACAACATGCCACGACGTGGTTTCTCGCAATTGCTCGAGCTGCATGTCTTTAATATTTTCTGCGCGTATTACATTCCGTAACGCTGGCATCTCGGACAGTTTGCGAATATTGGGAAATAGTCCTGTCGCATAGGGAGCGACAGTGAGCAAAAAAAAGCCAAGCAATGTAAAGATAAATGAGGGCGCCTCGCGCAATGCCGAATAAATGCAAACTTTGTGTCCTGGATGCGCATGCCAGAAAAGTTAATTGTATTAATCAAACTGCACATTGCAGACCTGCCGCTGAAAATTTTTTTTTCTAATCTTAGACTCCTGGCCGTCACCTAGGCGGGGCCAGCTAGCCCGCCCCACCCACTCGCCGGACTTAGTATAGAGTTCATTCCTTCTTTCCTTCTAATATTTGAGCGCTCCAACTTTGGCCCTCAGTTTTACATCTATAGCACAATCCAGCAGCGCTGGCGGGCTCATCGAAGACAGTTGATCTTGGGCTGAGTGATGTGTAATGTTAGGGATATAAACACAAATCAGGTGCCGTTGAAACGTTATCCCGCACAGAACCTCGCAGCACCGCCAGCACAGCTTAGTTATGCTTTGTCGTCGTGTTTTGATGCGTTTTCTTTCACCCAATAATACGAACTAACTCATCCAGAAAACTAATATAGAGAACGTTGTCGCGGAAAGTGTTTCCGCGTACCTCGATTCGTCAGTGAGCAACTCGGTGTGCCGACTCAGTCGGGAGCCGCATCTCTTTGCTTATTGTGGATTTAGCGCGCAGTTCGACGAAGAATTAAAGGGTTCCACATGAAGATTGCCCGATATTCCTGATTATGTTTTTGGCTGATTACGTGCGGGCACACCCTGTTCACAAAGCGACGTTTTTCTTATACAGAAAACGATTGAGGGGTTCATCGCATCTCATATCTCTCTTCCTTTGTCATATTGTGTAGTGAGTTTGACGTAAGGCATAGTAAACAACCAGTGTGCATTGAAAGAGCCTAACTAGGTCTGCTCTGTCTGTATACAGTCGGAACGCGCGAACAGTATATATATATATATATATATATATATATATATATATATATATATATATATATATATATATATATATATATATATATATATATATATATATATATATATATATATATATATATATATATATATATATACATTTCTTTTTTTCGGATTGCGGCGCACCGCTCATGTACATGTCCATGTCTTGTTCATTTCGAAAAACCTGCGACACACGCTATTGTGAAGGGTGTACAGATACTTGCGGCTAAAGAAATGAGTCGAGGAACGCAGCAAAGCGGCGGACAGGTCATGCAGAAATGAAAGAACAAAGTTTTAATATCTGACGCGTGTTATAATCGCGGATGGGAAATACAATGGAGATGTATTGCCGGGCAAGGTTGTCCTAGAAGTTTCAGAGTAACATCCCCTCTGCAATGACCACTTTTCTTGAACGCCTACCTCAGATCGGAAGCACATGCCACCACAGAACAGCAGTTCGGTTTTGCGAAGCGCCTCGTTCAGCTGCCGTCCAGATGAGTGTTGAAGCGCGCCGAGCTCCGATGTTGCGTTCTCGTCTATTTGTGGCAGCACAGTGATGTTCACTGACCATGCAGCACTAGATGACTACAAAAACCGGCCGTATTTTCTCGGTCCGAAAACTTTGCCTACGACTGCGGCTCAGCTTCTCCTTATAGAGACGCTAGCAGAGGATACCGCTACGGCGCCAAAAAAAAAAAAAAAAAAAAAAAAAAAAAAAAAAAAAAATGATTCGCGTGCCCATATTGCCAGAGCAGCAAGGATTGTGAATATGCCCTATTTCCCTTATGCAAAACGAACAGTAATCTGTGCGTCGTAATACGATTCTGTAACACCTTAATGTGACCGTAAAATGAACTTATTCTAACCGAATGACTTCTTTGTGCTGAGAGTTTTTTTAGCTCTGTTTCCTCGTGAGTTCGGTGTCCGCTTAGGCGAATGTATGCTTTGGTGCTGAAAGATGTGCACTACCAAAAACATGAAAGCCTTTTTTTATGCGCGTTTCCTAAGTTTCGAAGAAAACCGACGGGGTAACGACATTTGATCGCGGCGGCGAGAACGAAGATGCAAGTTCTTTTCTGCAGGAAACTGATTCCAGAAATAAATCGTGCCCGTCATGTATTCACTGAGCTCCCCCAATCTTTGCGGTGAGCGAACGCCACTTTCTATTACCGCTTAAATGGATTCCTTTCAAAGAGTTTCAAGTCAAAATTCTTGTGCCTTCCACATTTATTCCTTCGAGCGAATTCTTTTTCTGACATGCGCGGCCTTCATACTACGACAAGCATTGAAATTTCTTCTTGCGCGGTTTTGGGTTCTCTCCGGTTTTCACTCACCATACTGATATTTTTAAAGAAAGAAGGAAAAAAAAGAAAGAAAGAAAGAAAGAAAGAAAGAAAGAAAGAAAGAAAGAAAGAAAGAAAGAAAGAAAGAAAGAAAGAAAGAAAGAAAGAAAGAAAGAAAGAAAGAAAGAAAGAAAGAAAGAAAGAAAGAAAGAAAGAAAGAAAGAAATCGAATAGTTCATGCAAAGGCATTCGGTCGCCAGTACCTATTTATGCAAGAAACCACGGCCCTATTGCGTATCGTTCGCAAGGCTCGTTGCTGATTCAGAGTACGAATTATCAATGATATGTACTAGTACGAATTATGTAACGATATGCAATATACTGTGTCATGATATGTTTCTTTGCTTGCTTGTTTAGGTCGTATGTTACAGGTGGTCCGAAGGTGTGCCACATGGTAAATAAGCGAACAAACAAGCGAAATAACAAGGAAACTGAATTCTCGGACACTTTCACAGCAAAGGTATTACAGCAGGAATACCAAGATGTAAAATTTTAAGTGAATAATTTATTTCGGCAGCAATGTTACGCTTGCTGCAGAGATTTCGGACGTGGAGAGGTTGAAGTGCTCCCCACACTCTATGAAAAAAAGAGTCAAAGGAGGGTTACGGCACCGTGACTCTCTTCGGTTATCCATTTAACCCTTTTTGATGGGTAGAAATAGAAAAGAGAGAATTCCCACTCCTGCAAGAGTCGTTTGACTCCCTTACAAGCGGTAGTCTGAGCCTTCAGAAGAGAGTCAATTCACTCTTCCTAAGAGAGTCAGGGTACTCACCTATACCACGCCGACTCTAAGCCACCAAAGGAGTTGACGTGTCTCTTCAAAGGATAAAGCATGCATAATGAGTATCATACATGCGAACAAACGAAGAAAAGATTTTATTACGATGTCGGCAGAATAAATAGACGTCTTACGTGCATTACGTGCACGACATTCAAGAACACTGCACATATGAAGAGCGTATTGAAGTGCTTTTTACAGTTGTACATAACGTTAAAATATTCTAGTAGACACGAACTATTTGAAACTTTTCACAGGGTATCTCATAACGTATTTTTTTTTTGTCAAATGACGCAGATTTTATGACAAATGGAATCGTCACCGGCGAATGCACTGCTTGTAGCTTGCTTCATTGAGACAAAGTTGAGATAACATGCTAGAAAAATGCCGTCCTAACGAAACATTCGTGCTTGGAATCTGTCGCTTAAGGTAAAGGCGCCTTCACCCCATTCAGGTTTGATGAACGGTATGAGCGTAGTATAGCTTGGGGCTTACAGTCTCCATTACCGAGTTGGCTCTTACACTTAAAGCGTGTTCTACGGCCAGATACTCTACAAGGGGTAAACATATAGCGATAACGTTTTTAGTTCTGTTCTCATTGTCATTGTCACGTATTTTTGAAACGTTTGGTAGCGAAAAAACTGTGGTCACTGTAGTAATCTTCCTGTGTTTCGCGATATGCAGCATCAACGTGCCCCATAATATCGTAGCGCACATTACCTTCTGCGTAGAACATAAATACCAAATTGCATAAACTTGAAAGTACAGCGTAATGAAGTCCCTTGTGCAAGAGTTCCATTCGAATTATATCTTTTTATAACTTGCTTGTTTTTTCCACTATCTAATGACTATTATTTAACACATCTTTATTCTCACTAGCGCACTCTACTTTCTGTCACTGCTTTAGTTTAGCCAATGTGGCCGGCATCTTGCCATCTCGCTCCACCATTTGGCTGTCATCTTCTTCGCACCTATAAACCTTTGCTTACATTCCTCTTCGTTTTACCGGTGTAGGCAATCATGCCCCTATCGGTAGAAGTGGCCAGCCTGGTCCCTTCTTATTTTTCTCTTCAATTATTCAACATATGTGTACGCGTACTATCTAAATAATAATGGTTACAAGAGTTTACAACACGGAAAGGATTTCTACGATGAGTTAGGGCGGTACATTTGTCTGCTGCTTTACAGTGAGACTGTTCATAGGTTGCCTATCCTACTCGATGGAGTTGTCTTAAATGAAAATTTATACGATGCGAAACTGACATTGTCTAGCTGTTGAGCCGCCGAAGACACACTCCTTCGAGACCCTATGTCTCCCATCAGACTGTTTCCATCTGCTGTTAGAAGAAGTTGAAGAGGCTGAGAAGGTATAGGAAAGACAGCCTGGGAACTATGAAATTGTATTAGTAGAGGTAGAACAAGGAGCTCTTACCATCATCTATGGTATAAGCGGTGCTGAACATCAGCAGGACCGCAGCTACTTTCCTCTTAAGTATTATTTTACGATCCGCTTGCTCTTTCTTTCTGTCAATGGAGGATGAGTAGAAGATGCCTTTCGGTTTTATGTAAATTTATATTGCCCAGAACAAGAAGAACGAATACAAAAGAAAAATGCGGTAATAGGATTTAAGTGTTATAAATTTCGATTATTATTGAATCGCATCCGTAGAGAATGCGGTCGTGTGGCAGACTACAAATAGAAGCACACGAAGTCATAGGAATCAAGTTTTTCAAAAATAGTTAAATTGGTGTTTCTTCAGTCAATTAGAAGCGTGAATAAGCTCGTCGCTATCACTCTTCAGGTATTTTTTGTGATAGAATTAGCCCATATTGAGCCACCTAAAAGTTTTCGAAGCAAATTGATCATTATGCCATGTCCTTGTCAGCAAAACCTTATTTGAAGCCATTGATAGCAGAACGCCGATAAGGTCACGCTGCCACTTATATTAGGTACATGTTGTTCAAAATTAAGCGTTATGGTTTTCTTAAAATTCAGCACGGACAGGGATGTGAACACTACCTTTTGCAGATGAGTTATGTATCCAGGAGGACACGAAGTGAGACAGTAATAATTTCTGTCAGCCGCAAAATGAAGTAAGACTTGAATAATGAAAGTTTTAGTGGCTGCAGAAAGTGGGCATGTTTGTATTAAAAAGTTGGAGGCAGTCGTGTTTCTACACAGTTCCAACTGGAAGAATTCCTCTAACTTGTCTGTGCTCCAAGATATCCCGTTGCAAAGTTTAATTGCAGTTTGAATGATTAGACATGCAAGACAGCGAACACTGGCGCGAAGCTCCTCCCCGATGTGCCGCGGCAGTAGTGACTGGTATTGAATCTGACAACGGGTCGAAGGCTTTGGCACAGATGATAACGGTTACCCTTTTACTACTGGCTGGCTATAGCAAGCAATCACTGGCCATCACTTGAAGGAGCAACCTTGCGCCGATCCGCATCGCCTTGCTCGCGTAATCATACAAAACGCAATTAAACTTTGCAGCGGGATATCTCGGAGCACAGACATGCTAGAAGAATTCTTCCAAGTGGAACTGCGTAGAAAAGCGACTGTTTCCAACCTTTCAATACAAACATACCCGCTTGCGGTAGTCACTAAAAAGTTCATTTTTTAAATTTTAGATAATCATGCAGCGGACAGCGATAAATATTGCCTCACTGTGTGACCCCCTAAATACACAAGTTATCAGCAAAGGTGGTTTTCATGTTCCTCCCAGTGCTGACCTTTAAAAAGCCTTTGAAGCATAACTTTAAACACCCAGTGCATTTTTGCAGACCAGGCTGCTGGCGCAAACGAGACGAAATCTTTGTTGAACCATGATGATCTCTGTCTCTTCCTAGGCTTTCCCAGCCTAAAGCATTGATAATTTGGGTGTACTGCTTTTGAACGCGGTAGTCACACTAGGTAGAACCATAAAAAAAATCAGAAGTCGTGCACATACGTGTAATGCATCTCCGGCGCAATTAGCCAGCGTAAGTGCAGGCTGCAGCAGCCCAAGACGGATTCGAGGGGCTGCAGATGACAGATCTTGCGTACCTGTAGGAGCGAAAGCCAGACGCTAACGAAGCATGGATGCGATGTGCTTCAGTTGTGTCGCCTCGCTCATACGATGCCTCGACCGATTGCTGAACTCCGATCTCCACCGAAGCTGCTGTCATTAGTCGGTCATCATTAATGAGACGGTTACCCATGCGTACCTTCTGCACTGCACATGAATTAGTTCGCACACAGTTGTAGATGATGTAAACCAATATGACTGCTCAGCTCTCACAGTGGCGCTTCGCGAGCACGTAATTGCAGGAGCGCATGGTTCCTTTTGAATAGAAGAAATTGACATCGGCAAGTATCTTACGCATTATACGTTGAAGTATGTGATCAGTTACATTCACGGTTTTAAATTAAGTGCGTGTTACCCCTGTTGCTTAAAACCATCCAAAGTCATACGCGCAAATTATTGCATCACGCGCTCTGGAACTGTATACGTGGCTGTACCTTGCTCTCTTCTGTCAAACGACATTTAAAGTGCTCTCCTCAAAAGGGAGTGTAAATAAATCAAATTTAAAGCCGCTAATGCGGCAAAAACATTTGTCTTCCATACAACATGACATTTGGCCACTCCTTGAATTTCCTTCTTCCGGGGCTGCAGTTTGTATAGACAAATGAGCAACCAATGTGAGGTAAGTAAAGCAAAGAACCTATGCAAGTAAATATAAAGCTCACACTGTGCCTTATGCCTTCGCCGAAGACGACTCGAAAGCTGAAACCATCTTTTTTTCTTCTCAGTCGATTCTGTTGATCCTTCCTTTTCCTTCCCGACAGCTTTCTGAACCTCATGTGGTTTTATCGTAGAATAACGTCATCATGTGACATCATGTCCCGACGTCGTGAAGGATGTCACAAAGTGTAATGCGATTGCGATGTGACTTCATCACTCGTAGGTCACGTGGGCTTTTGGAACGGAGCCTCGCGAGCCCTTGCGAAAGCTTAGCGAGAGCTTGCAAGAACCTACGCAACCTTACGAGAGCTTTGCGAGCACTTGCTGTCTCACAGACTTGCGAACGGTCACGCCAACATAGCCCTTTAAGGCTTTCACCTTAATGAGTAAGGCATTGCGATATTTGGGCCTGTGTTTCAGAAGTACCTTCGTCTTTCTCATAAAAGAAAAATGTGGGCCCACAAAGTCCTAAAGTTGCATAGCGAGATATCAGTATCTAATTATTGGATAGACGATAGATGGTCTGGTTAGTATGTTGCCCAAATTGGTGTCATTGAGTCAAATGGATCGTTGGACATTTTTTCACGCAAATTTATTATTTCAATTATTTCTTCTTCTTCTTTTGATGTCGAAGCTGCGCTTTGCTTGCACAATATGTTATAGTTACACGAATATTACTTTTAGTTAAGGTCGTCGGTTGCTACGTTTCAAATGGAAAAGTCACTTCTGGGGCAATGAAATCGAATAGTGTTGTCTGAAGTCCCGTTATGTGCATAACAATGACTCAGGAGAGGCGAGAAGGGGAAGGGGGAGGAATCGCTTTGTACTTTTTATTTCGGCGCAGCGCGTTAATCTGCGCCTAAAGGTTGTTCTGAATGATGAAACTGTTCCCTGCATTTAACGTCATGTATGAAAATGTGATACTAGGATGTGACACTACTCCCTCCAAATGAAAACTGCAGTTTAAGCTACCTCTGACTGCACACTTTGAAATAAAGGGCATTGGTCGGAACACGCCAAAACCGTCCTTGGTGCCTCGTTATGAATAACGGGGATAGCCGGAGGGTTGTCACGAAACTGTTGGGCAATTGACAAAGCTAATTTATCACCCCTCCCTCCTTACACTTTCTCTACGGTTATGCTGCATCTCGTCTTGCTATGACTTTGACAGATTGCCTTCCAGATTGCCAAAGTATTGAAGGAGTCTCATAATTGGGACTCCTTCAATACTCTTATCAATACTAGATAAATTTAACCCCTCTGAATGTGTATCGCGCAAGATACCATAACTCGGCCCTGAACGCAAACACAGAAGAATGAATAAGGTAGAAGTGATAAACCAGAGAAAGTTTTGCGTGACCTACACACACTACACAAGCTTAGAAAACTTGCTCATTGTGTAACTTCGAGAAAAAAGGTGACCATTAAGTCGAAGATGACAAACTACAAAAAAAAAAAACAGGAAGCTCTCAGTCATCGTTATCTGCAATGGCGGTAGAAGCGTAACGATGTCGTCGTCACGTCATTCGATGAAATGTGCATGTGAGCACGCTGACGCAAGTAGAAGGAAGCTCACCGCACGCCTTTGCAGAGAGTATCTGCGATGGTTTGGCCAGTTCCTTTGAATGTGGCCTTTTTTCATCAACTTCGGCTGTTTTACGTTTTCTTTTCTCGTTTCGATCACTGTGCCGATTGAATAGCGCTTTTCTTGGTTCCGGTGTCTGACGCCACATATGATCACTGAAAGAGGTAGAGAACCAAAGAGGCGAATATGAGCACTGGTGAAATACTACCTCAGTTCATTTTACATTATTCAAAGTGCATAGAGAATCATGTCTGAATAGATGTTCCGTCGTGGAAAAACTACACGGCAATTCGGTTTTGAAGACATTATAAAGAAAAAAGCCGGCAGATCCCACGCACTGTGGGAATCGATGTAATGCGAAGCAGCCAGGAAGGAGCAGATCACGCTTTACATAATTTGCATGTCCATGTTTTACATGTTGGGACCTATCATTTATGTAAGTCATACAGTCACGTCGCGCAATACCAATTTTGGTGTATATCCAGCTAGCGAACTGGACGCAAGCGCACCATGAGCGTGGCATGTAAATGGCGTTGTAGATGACATGCATGCCAAGATTTTCATGTTACCACCTGCCACTTACGTTCATTATACATTCATGTCACTCAATACCAAATATGGTGTATATCAAGCTAACGAAACGGCTGCGAGCGCGCCATGAGCGTGGAATGCAAGTCATGTCGCTCATGACATGTCATGATTTCCGTATTACCACTTGTCATTTATGTTCGTCATACAGCCATGTCACTCAATACCAAATTTGGTGTACCTCAAGCTAACGAAACGGCCGCGAGCACGCCATGAGCGTGGAATGCAAGTCATGTCGCACATGACATGTCATGATTTCCATATTACCACTTGTCATTTATGTTCGTCATACAGTCACGTCACTCAATACCAAGTTTGGTGTAATCAAGCTAACGAAACGGCCGCGAGCGCGCCATGAGCGTGGCATGTACATCATGTTGTTCATGATATGCACGTCAATAATTGCATATTACCACCTGTCATTTATGTTCGTCATACAGTCACGTCACTCAATCCCAAATTTGGTGTATATCAAGCTAACGAAACGGCCGCGAGCGCGCCATGAGCGTGGCATGTAAATCATACTTTTCATGACAAGTTAGTCATGATTTTCATGATATGACCAGCCAGTTATGTTCGTCATACGGTCATGTTCTGCCATACCAAATTTGGTATAAATCCCATTAACGATACGGCCAGGAGAGCACAAAGTCGTAGGCGGCTAGATAGATAGATAGCTAGATACGCTCAAACTCGCCGAAGTTCGCTAAGAAATGCTTCGCATTTAAAATCGCAAACTGTGCAAGTAGTGTAATGTTTAAAGAGATCCCCTTTCTGTGACGTGCTCTAAGCAGTAACACATGTTGATTTAATTTGGGGAATAGCTACTGCACTGTCTTGAATATTTCCTAAAACACGCTGACGATTTTTCTGCAAGCGTAATTGCACTGATGGACATCAAATTTTAGCTGAAGATTGGGGTCAATAATACACCGATTGGCTTGCAGAGGCCAACTGCCTGACGTCATGAGTGCTCCAGCTGTGAAAAATGTGACTGTAAAAATGACTTGAATGATACCAACACGATGATGACAATATGGTGGAGATTGAATTGTCAGCGACGCCACGACAGTGACACCTGAACACGTCAAGAACTACTGACGTTGTGTCAGTACGAACATGAATTATCAGCAGGAAACCATAGAATTGATATTGCTTGACTCCCGTTCTGGCGCTCTAAGAATGAAATACGTGCGTAATTACCGAGAAAACGGTATGATAGGATGCGTGCTGATTTACACACGTTCTTTCGCTTATGGGAATTGAAGGTCCTATCAAAAGGTTACGAATGATAAAAGAAGGACCACTTCTTCTCCGAATTAGGGGATCACCTAAATGTTCTGGCAATGTAAGCCGTTCATGTCGGTATCAATGAAGTCAAATGTAAAGAGGCGCTCCACCTTCATAGAAGGTACCGAAAAACATCCGGTAGGACGTTAGTACTTCTCTCTCTGTCGGTATGCGCGCCATTGATGGTGTTGTCATCCAATTAGGACGGCTAATCGTCGGTTCCTAACAATGGTGCTTCACGTAGTTAGAAGCTTGAGCTTCCTTGCCATCAATCTCAGCGCTGATCTCCGCGATTCGTACCTGAACAACACAGTTGCGTATCGCTGATCATTGCTAGCGTGAGCTTGTTATAACGGGATATAATTAGAGGGATTACATCAGTTTCATGAGGGCAATTTATCACTCTGAAAGTGAGCGGATTTTCTTCCGGTCTCATGCTCCATTGTTTTGTAACGGTGCGGTGAACACACGAAGTTAATTGCACTCCTTTGTGTTTCCCAAGAGGCTGTAGTGTAACAGCCATCTTGGTTACATTAGCCGCTGCGTTACGTTGATAATATTTATCTTTTGCAGAGAACGGAGCAGGCAATGTTTAAGTACTTCCCTTTTTGGCCGCCTGAATGCAAAGGGGAAATTTAAAATTGCCCTGGGCGAAAATCGCAGCAAGGAAAATGCTGCTAAAAGAACATTACTCAACAAACAGCCACTTATTCAGCAGGGTTACAAAGCCCGCTGATGCAAAAGCTTGGGCTGCCATCAGTAAAGACACGCAAACTAGCACCATACATGGAAGCATTCATGTTTGCCGTCGAACATGAACATAGAATGATTTGAAAAGGCGCACACAGCCGTCGTAATTGCCAAAAAGAGGAGCTACAATGGCGTTCGCTTGTCTTACGTATGCCATACAACACCGTTCATCATCGGTTGATTAGGGTATCGCAGGGGACTGATTTCGCTGTCTAACCCACTGGCGTAGCGAGAGGAAGGTGGGGAGGGTCAACCTCCTCTCCCTTCGTAATGTTTTTTTCAGTTTTGCACGTGTTTTAGATGCGAAGCATCTTATGCTCGGGGACTCTGTCCGTCCCTCCCGAGTCCCGCGTCCCCCCGTCCCGCATCCCGCGTCCCGCGTCCGGCCACTGTCATGAAGTACGGAAGCACCCATTATGCGAACCAGAACCCTGTAGTAATATGAAGGCCGTCAACCCTAACACAGTCATCAGAGTCATGGCCGAGAGCCCAGAGAGGCTGCTTAGCAATGGCTAGGCAGGTGGTGTCTGTCGCCCAGGTTGACCCCATTCCTTGAGTCATGGCCGAGAGCATAGAGAGGCTGCTTAGCAATGGCTAGGCAGGTGGTGTCTGTCGCCCAGGTTGACCCCATTCCTTAATCTTGCTTGCGTGTGTTTGGGGGGGGGCTTAGTCCGTCCCTCCTTCACGCGTCCCACACCACCACAGCGCATGCGCGTCCCCTTCCCTCTCTCTCCTAAGCTCACCCCCCTTTCTCTCCTCTAGGAATCGTCTACTCTACGGAGCGGCCCCCCGCGTCCCACACAGCGCATGCGCGTCCTCTCTCCTACGCTCACCCCCCTTCCTCTACTCTAGGAATCATCTACTCTACGGAAAGGCGCATGCGCGTCCTCTCTCCTCTAGGAATACTCTACTCTACGGAGCGGCTGCGGCGTCCCACAGCGCATGCGCGTCCTCTACCCCTCTCTCCTCTTGGAATCATCTACTCTACGGAGCGGCTCACGCGTCCCACACCCCCACAGCGCATGCACGTCCCCTCTCTCTCTCTCCTACGGTCCCCCCCCCCCCCCCTTCCGTCTTTTCCTCTAGGAATCCTCTACGGAGCGGTGCGCGACAGGTGGTGCGACAGCTGCATACTCCGCTGGGGGCAAGTTCCGCGGTATAAAAATGACGGAGCGCGCCTCATTCTCTCTCCTGTGCAGGGCTGCTGCCGCTAAACGAGAGCGGCGACGTTTCTCCCACTGAAGCTAACCATTTCCCGCTGCTTCGCATCCACACATGGTTCCCTTTAGCGGGAGATGGGGCAGTTTTTTTTAGTTTTGCATGCACGCACAATCGAACATGCATAACAGGTGTTTGAATAGCACTTTGACTTCGGCGAGTAGGTGCATACTTGGATAAATTAAGCGCGATTTGGACGAACACAGGAGACACATCGCTCGTCTGTGTTTTATGTGTCTCCTGTCTTCGTCCAAATCGCGCTGAATTTATCCAAGGTGTTTGACCTCCCCTCCTGAGAAACGTTTCCGACCACGTCCCTGCAATCGGTCACAAACAATTGTAAATGGCCGCATTTACAGCCTATGCAATGGGCCACTGCCACGCAAAAAGTTCAATAAGGCCTAAACTGTTTAAGGAAAACACCGCTATCGACTCTAGTTTGTTTTGTAGTGACTTTCGATTTGTCGAAAGAATAAAGATAATATAATTGATAACTCCTCTCAAGCATTTGCCTTTATTCCTTAAAAACGTCGGCACTACTTTATCGCTTGCTAATATCACACGAAATTATTAAATTTTCACTAAATCTCCTGGGGGTCTCTCGAATACATTGTTTGCATATCAGTTACTTGGGGAGCATTAAGAGTGAAAAGTAAAGCTGTTCGCTTGCATAGACGAATATCTTCGAGGACGTCTGAATATTTTTTTTTAATGAGGCCGCGTAGTAGTTTTACTTCACCACGAAAAAACTTCGGCAGATCCCAGTACCTTGGGAATCGATGTTATGCGAAGCATGCGGAGGTAAGGTGACTAGGTTGTAATTTTTTTATTAAGCGAAACGTCATGAAATGACGGTAAATATATGTACAAATGCTATACCCACAAATATATGTTGAACAGTCGCATATATTTCATATAACCAGTTGTTTACAGTTGCGTAATGATGCCAACAGAAACATGGGTATTGCCAACACCAGAAGCGGTAAGCTGATATGTAGCGCTTGGGATTGCGAGAATGGTAGCCCTGGATAGTGTTACGTAAACCATCTACAGTGGATGGCGCTTAAGTATACGATTGGTGTTAACCCGACATGACTCCTTCATCATAGAAGTACGTATGTAATGTATGAAAAATTAGATAGCCAGCACTGCAAACACAATTGACGTCTCACCAACAGTACGCCTGTATAGGGTCTTTTTCCAAAGCAGTTCCGAGAGCTGACGT
This sequence comes from Rhipicephalus appendiculatus, assembly GCA_030522465.1. Taxonomy (NCBI): domain Eukaryota; kingdom Metazoa; phylum Arthropoda; class Arachnida; order Ixodida; family Ixodidae; genus Rhipicephalus; species Rhipicephalus appendiculatus. Next base: position 818,029 of record JALIZH010032942.1, on the reverse strand, counting down.
GGCTCTGTGGTAGAATACTTGATTGCCACGCTGATTGCGTGGGTTCGATTCCGGCTGGGACTCTGATTTCTGTTCTTTGCATTCGTGGGGTCAACGCTGCCGTTGTCAGTTTTTCTTAACGCTCTCACATTTAAATTACCAATGTCCGTCATCGCCTTTCCTGGGTATAGATATAAATTGTCAAACTCCTGTGGCTCATACCCGAATACTGCGGCCCGTTGTATACGGGTATGAGCCACACGTGTCTGGAGAAATGAGTTTGACGATTTACGTGACGCGATTTTCACATTATTCATATCACGACCAGCCAGACATATTCGTCAAATCCTCTTACCCTCCCATAGTAACTTTTGTCGACCTCAAGTTAAGGAGGCGATCACGAGAGCACCCAGACGTAGGCGGCTAGATAGATAGATAGATAGATAGATAGATAGATAGATAGATAGATAGATAGATACGTAGATAGAAATTCCAAAGTGCTTGCAGTGCGCACAGAAATGCTTCGCATTTAAAACGTAATGAATTGACATGTTGCTGAAAAGAAGCTTGGGCTTATACAGTTTATTCTGCGCTGTCTTATGTGTAATCTGTCCTCCGTTTTTATAATTATTACTGAATAACCACTTACATAAGTCATTATTTACTTGTTTTTCTCATAATACTCGTTCATTGAATGATATCAGCTGAAGCTGCGCACAGCATTCAGAGCAAATCAGCGTGCGTACATTACTTGGGCCTACAAGAGTAACTGATAGTGAACAAATAGTTTTTGACAAGTTAAAAACAAACCACCCGAACGTCCACACATCTTTTGAAGTGGATGTGAAAATTTTTTCCTGAACTTTAACAAATCGAAATATTCATACCTTCTCAGATTCTCTTGTACACGTCACGACATTATTAGTAGTTATCGTGTGGCTTGCTTCATAAGCGGAAAGACGCAGCGCAGTGAACATCATTGCACGAATACGGAATGAGATTGAGATGAAAGAAATTCGTGGGGAATGATAAGTGTGGCCAGATTGGTTCACATCTTCATAATTTTTCTTTGCGCTGTGTATAAAGGACAAGAAAACATTTCAAAAGCCCAGCTCGAGCTGTCTACGACATTACAATTGGTCATTACTTCTCGTCTAATGATACCGTGTGGACGTGCTCAAGATCAAATAACTACTCAACAAATATTGCTTGTCCCTCATCTGCAAGGCATTTGCAGGGAAATCCAAGGATCTTCTTGAAAATTTCTTGGTGGACACCGAACTATACAAGTGTTTAAGACGAGCAGCCGTGGGCTCTTATCGATGAAGTGACGTACTGTTCCATGTACTGTTGATACACTTTAGAAATGTGTGGTTGTGAACGTTCTACTGCAAAGCCAACTCGTCCCGGCCAATTGCACATTACCATGTTACATTATTCAAGTTTACTTAGGTGTTATATTTGATTTATTTTTTATACACCTTAGGGCAAGCATCTCCCCCCCCCCCCTTTTTTTTTTGCTCTAGTTTGTGATAGAGAAATTGAGTAACTATGAGGCTATATACCTCAATCTCCCTACAACAAGCAAGTTATAAGAGAAGAGAAAAGAAGAGAGCAGAGGAGAAAAGAGCCGGAAGCATTAGCGAAGGATATGTGAACCAACGTTAATGGTGGTAATGGTATCCGGACGCTAAATTTATACGACCTCCGCAAACCTTGTGCGAAGAACAAAATAATCACGGGAGGAGAGAAAGAGCGGCAATGGCGGTTCAGTTAACTCGACTTTGGTTTCCTAGGCAAAGATGTTACCTTTAGGTAACGGTTTGTTATTGGTCTGAGCGGAGTTACGATTTCGTTATCACCATAGTAAGTTAGTGGGGAGTAGAAAATAAAAAAAACAGCAGAAGTAAAGGGGCGCGAACTATCTTAGTGGTGTAACGACAAAGAGTGAGTCACCCTTCTCTGCCCGAAAGGATGAATCGTAGCCAAGTAGAATAATGGCGCAGAGGCTACCAGACAAAACTGTAACCTTCGGCAGTCGAGTGTGAGCAGATATTGACTTCACTATGATCCCATCTCTGTGGACCATGTGGATTCACTGTGTGGGATTCTTGAGCTTCAGTGCCAACGGGTCTTCATTAGTCAGTCGCCATCTGGCACCTTAATGTGAGCGTACAAAGACCACTATCGGCGGGGGGCAAACAGGAACAGAAGTTACCTAAATAGCGTTAAAATTTTGGATCGTTGGTCCTGTATAATTCATGGAGAGCAGCGCGTCTTCGTAAGGCCGCAAAAAAAAAAACAATAACAACGTAAAAACGATAAGCGCTAGCTCGGCCATCGTGAGTGCGTGAAAGCCGGGCTTTTTTCCTCAAATTTTATGGTTAGCTCCTTGGTATTAGAGTCAATGATGGAAAGTTATTACTTGCGGGCTATAGGTTTTTGGGGTGTTGTTGCTGGACTGAAATTATGAATAAAAGACGAGAGGGAAAAAAATGTGTATTAGAAGCAGGCAGACAAACAGGCGAAGGCAAGATGACTTTTCTTTATTTCGCAACAGATAAATGAGATACAACAAAGGCCTCATTTTCTTGAAGATAACGCAGCCAAGAGGTATTGTTAAGACGCTACTCACGTCATGAGCTTGAATACAGCATGTTGGTTAAGATCGTCAGGCTCTGCAAAGTTTTCGTTCCTGTTTAAGTAGATGAGAAAGTGCAGTTTGTTATGGCAACTACGACCGATTTGCGTGCGCCGAAAGGAACATTTAAGTTGATATTACGGGAAAAAAAAAGGGTGAAATTTAACACCAGCCTATTTTGCTTCATGCACCACTTTTTACTTAATAGGGCAAAATGTTAGTGCTCCATGAAGGCCCCCTTTTCTTCCGTATAGAAGGCGGGATAAGCCCACGGTTAAGCGAACACGAGAATATTCTTTAAGGTTTTGTAACATCATTGCCAAGAGCTATGAAATTTAGCAGCTTTAATGAGGGCCTAGCCGAATTTATAATTATTTTTTGTGGCGGGGCAATCATACACATTTTATTCATGTCCGTGCGTGTATTTGTATGTGTGTGTATATCTATAAGAGTTGTGACACAGAAAAAAAAAACGAGACTGGTCCAAGAAATGCCTGTATTGCAGGTCAGTTCTCCGTGAACTTATCAACTTCAAATGGTCCAATTCAGCATTGACATAATTCGGCATTCAGTGCTCTAATAATCGTTCTGGAACAAGTTTTTAAGTGCGGAATACTTTAGGGACCCGGGATGTCGTATGCTGTCATCCACTTAAAGAGAAGATCGAGTAAAAAGGGCGTCTTTTTGTCCCACAACAATAATCGTCATCTGCCTTGCGTTCCTTTCCTTGGAATTATCGCCGTGGGCCCGGCACTTTCAGGTCACTAACGACATGCGCGTTTTCAGCGTGACATAGCATTCTTGATTGGAAAGTGGCCAGCGCCGAGTTTTCAAGAAAGGAAGCGCAAGGAAGGCAGATAACGATTATTCTTGTGGGAAAAAAGACACCCTTTTTACTCCATCTTTTCTTAGAGTGTCGTATGCTGTCGCATGCTGTCGTCGTTGTCTCGTGGCGCTTGCCGTAACGCAGGCAAAACCACGTATAGCATAGTCGTATCTAACATAGTCATGTATAGCAAGGGGACTGGAAAGCGAAGTGAGGCTCACGAGGGGCGATGCGAGGATGTGGATGATGAAAAGGAGAGAGGGAGAGTGTACAGAGTAGCGTAGCGATGTATGGCGTAAGCCAGGTAGAATCAGGTAAAGCGCAGCCATGTATACCTAGGGGGGCGGCATAATAAAAGTGAGGGTGAGGAGCAGTGACGTGATGGTGAGGAGGATGGAAAGGAGGAAAGACGAGGTCAAGGTGGCCGTTGCTGGCTACTTTGCGCCAAAGTGGCTACCTTAGAACCCCATCTGGCCACAAAAATTTGAGGTTGGTGCCATGGCTACTTTTTGGCTACATTGAACTTCTGTTTAGGCGCATTTAGCAGTCGATTTTCTCATTATTCGCAGGCGAAAGAACAAGAAAGCCTAAAGAGCAGCCACTGTTCTCAGACTTTTCTCTCGTGTAAGCTAATGCCCGCTCATGTCGTGGCCCCAGCAACAGGCTAATGTGCATCAAAGCACCCCCCCCACAAAACAAATATCACCATTGAAATGAAGCTGGTGTGCTATTATGGTAAAGCTAGTAATCAATTTCGGTGTGCACTTTGAAGGCAAAACTTCCACGTTTTACGTTCCCACTGACTTGTTGGCGGGAATGCTCTAAAATTACCCTGTGTCTGGGAATAACTCTCTCCTGCGTAAATATATACCGATGCACTGAAATTATACTAACAACACGATATAGTTATTCCGCCACATGGTGCAAAATATCATTTCTGGAACTAAATGTCCGAAAGTGCAAGGGTATTCGTCTCCCGAAACAGTAACGTTCTGCCTATATATCTTTTGAACAGCCCTGCATTATATAACCCATCAATTGTTATGAATATTTATATGCCCATATCTATTTAATATTAACATGAAGAATGTAAAATTATTTCTGCCTACAACCGCACTCCTAAGGCAAGTGCCATGAAATCCAGACCGTCCGCTCCTTCTCTAACAGAACATAGAAATTTTTGCCGCTTCAGCTCATTTCATAAAATATACCAGCTCAGCGTGCACCCCGACCCATTTATTTTATCACCGCACTATATGTCCCATCCTTTTGGTTATCGCTCTGGGGTTATTCTATTTTGTAAAACCCGAAGCTTATTAGTCTGCTGTAATCTGTACAATTATTCTTTTTTACTCGCTATATTCGGTTACTTTTTATTGCGATATCAATTATATGGACACTATCGGCTGACTTTTGCTGTCGCCGTCGCCGTCGCCGTCATGTGCCGGATATGTATATGTATTCATATCACCTAGCCTCTCTAACAGGGGACCGTCCACGGGCATCTTACTGCCAAACAGTGATCGCGCATGGTGAATCGATACCAACTTCCTTCACTCCTGCCGCTAGACCCCCGACTCCTCCATGGTGCCTCACTCAACCACATATCATCATTACGATACCTGGCGTCCAGAAAAAAACGGACTTGTCGCCACCGGCACTTAAGCAGCTCACTTTATTTCTCTTCGCTAAAAATACCAAGACTCCATACATATCTACACTGACGGATCCGCCCTGCCAAACAGCTTAACCTGCGCAGTCGTGATTCCGAGGTTGGATACGACGATCAAATTCAAGACATCCCACGCAACATCATCGACGGCAGCAGAAGTGGCAGCCCTTCGTACTTCGTTACAATTTGTCACTGACCAACCGACACACAAGTGGACCATTTTCTGCGACTCAAAGGCGGCACTGCAGTCTCTACTGTCAACCTTACGCCGCGCACCGCATGAGCAGCTGATATTAGAGACAGCGGAGCTTATACACCACCTGACTGAGAAAGGACATCAAATCACTTTTCAGTGGTTACCCAGTCACTGCGGAATCATCGGCAATGAACGAGCCGATCAAGCTGCCCGCTCAGCCCACGGAGAAGACCGTGATATAGGCTACTACTATGCCGCTTTCTAGGAACTACGCTGCACGGCACCTCCGCTTGTTTGCTCGTCTACGCGCCACGTCCCATTGGAATGAGCCGCACTTCAAACATGCCCGACTGCACTCATTTGACCCTACGTGAAGTCTTCAAATTCCATCGAGGCTTCGCCGGGTAGACGCGACCCTTTTGTGTAGGCTGCGGTTGGGCGTTGCCTTTACCAACGCGTACGCCTTCCGCATTGGGATGGCCGACACCGCAGCCTGTGACTACTGTGGCAATGACGAGACAATTGGACATATCTTTTGCGATTGCCTACAGTATAGTGCACAGCGACTATGCCTTTGCAACGCGCTCAACAAGTTAGATGACCGACCTTTGTCGGAAGAAAGGATTTTAAGCAATCGACAGGACGCGATGTCGCAGAAGATGGCCTTGCAAGCGCTACGGCGATTTTTGCGATCGACCGGCCTTCCTGAACGACGTTAGCCAGAACGCCCATCCTGTGTGTGTCGTTGTTTATCCTGCGTGTGCGTGCATTTTTTTCCCTTTCATTTTTTTTTCTCTCTCTTTACACCCTCTTTCTTGCTCCTATTTCCCCACCCCAGTGCTGGGTAGCAAACCGGATGCTAATGTCTGGTTAACCTCCCGGCCTTCCGCTTCATCTCTCTCTCTCTCTCTCTCTATATATATATATATATATATATATATATATATATATATATATATAGAAGCCATAAAGAAAAATAAATTAGCAGAACCAACCTCCAAAGCACCTGACCGGGGATTCCAACCAGCGACCCCTCGATCCGCAGCCTGCTGCGCTAGCCAACACAGCCACGCGCCATGCTTGTTCCAGCGATATAACGGCGAGCTATTCATATGCACAATTTGCCGCTCGCGGTACGCAGATCTCGGTACAGCTTGAGCGTGTTTTGTTTCACGCAACGCTTTTACAGTTTATTTCAAATTGAAAATGCCCTTGAGACGCGCACGAAAAAGTTGCCCCCTTCTGCACCACTCATGGTGTAGAATGAAAAAAAAAAAGAACACCGAGCACACTTGGTGTCAGACGCCACCGCGGGGCAGGAGACGCAGAGGGGTCACTCCACTGCCGCAGTTTAAAGAAAAAGAAATATCAAACAGCGTCGAAATGTCCAACAGGATCATATAATCCATTCTTGGCCAATCCCCCCTGAGTGCGTATGAGCCATGTCAGAGGCAACAGCAACAACAACGGCGTCGGCTTCTGCATTGTGGACACTCGCACCGCGTTGCTCAAATACAAATACGTAACAACTGTGACAGTTGTTAGTTCAAGCTTCTCCTGTGTATACATATGCATCCTTCTTAAGCGTCCTTCTTTGTGCTGCCGCAGCGCGCTGCAAGTATCGAACTGCTTGTCGTTCTTCGTGTGACATTCTAATTTCTTGCTATCGCATTCATTGCTTCGCGCTAGTGGCGAAACTGTGACTTTTTTTGTTTTTGTTTTATCCACTCTCCTCAGTAATGCTTTTGGCCTTGCGGTACATAAATAAATAAATAAATAAATGGTTTTTTTTGCAACTTACCTGTGGATTGAAAAGCGAGAGAAAAAGAAAGATGGTCGAATTTGTATATTGTTTAATACTCCATATCATATTTATTTTATAATAATTCTAGTCATAATACTGGTTTACTTCTATTTGGCTACAAATTTGACAATTAAGGTAAATGGCATGGGTTCTTTGCAACGTTAAGCTTCAATTTCGCTCATTTTCAAATCTACCCAATGGCAACCCTGGACGAGGGTAAAGCATCTCATAGTCATTCATGGCGTTACGCAATCGACACCATGTATAGCATAGCCGTGTATAGCAAGGGGTGGAAAAGAGAAGTGAGGTTGAGAAGGATGGAAAGAAGGGGGGACAGAGGGTAAAGCATAGCAGTCAAGGATGACGTTAGGAAAACAGGAACAAGTATAGCGCAGCCGCGTATAGCAATAGGGTGGGAAAGGGAAGAGAGTGTGAGTGTAGTGTGTTCGTGGGCTTCAGACACAGAGTCAGGGACAAGAAAATATGTTTAGACAACACTCATCAAAGACAATACACACACATACACTTGCTGAACACTAGTATACACAATTAGTCTTCCTCTAAGCTCCAAGTCCTTGCAGTCCTGTACGCCTACGCGAGTATCCGCGCGTCCTGCTTAATACGTAGTCTATGGTTTCGCAGACGTCACTCACGGTACCGACGACCGCGTAGCTGACGCACGCTCGCAGCAGGAGAGGCACGATGAGCCGTCGAAGAGGCAGAGCCAGAACCACATCCTGAGCTGCTCGCGCAGGCCCGCATCGGACCACGATGCACCCGTTGTAGCATCGAGTCCACTCAGCCATCGGTTGTGCCGGACCGGAAAATTCATGGTACCAAGGCCACGCCCTCAGCAGTCGGTAGTGCCGGATCCCAGCCTCCTCAGCACCATGACCCGACTCGGCAGCTGGTTGGACTCGGACACACCACCTGGCACACGATCAGTAGCTTGGCCTGGCCCGCTCGCACGTCCACCACAGGAACAGCTTCGTCCCGGCTGGTCTGATGGCCCCAGCTCGGTCCGCCTGCTCCTTCGGATCGAACGCGCTGCTTCTTGCTCGCTGATCACGCACGCTCTGCTCGTCGACGTTCGCAAGCTCACGCGCTTCACGTTCGCCTCTCTCGCGTGCACTCCGCCGCCTTCTTCTGTTTCGTTTTCCCTTGCCGGTAACAGTCTCTTGCTACATTGAGGATAGAAAGGAAGATGGGAGAGGAAGAAGTATAGCGTAGCCGTGAATCGCGTCACGCAGGCAAAACTATGTATATCATAACCGCATATAACAAGGTGGTTTGTAAGTGCTAAGTGATGGGCGTAGAGGAGGGAAAAACAATTGGAGAAGGTAGAACTTAACATACTTATGTTTGTCGGTTAAACAGGCAGAACCATGTATAGCGCAGCCACCTAAAGCATAGCCATATATAGCAGGGGGGCGGGAAAAGGAAGTGAGGGTGAGGAGGACGGAAAGGAAGAAGTAGTATATATGCTGTCATATGCTGTCATCTCAAGTCGTTGCTTGGCGGCACGCAGGAAAAAGCATGTATAACGTAGCCAATGAGTGCAAAGAGGTGGGAAATGGAACCGAGGGCGACTAGGAGGGAAATAAGGACGAGAGAGGGTAGAGCATAGCATAGCCACGTATGGCGTGACGCAAGCAAAACTGCGTAGCATAACCATGTATAGTATGGGTGCGGGCATACGATAGCCGTGTATAATCAGTATAGCAATCAGACGGGAAAGTGATATGAGGGCGAGGAGGAATGTTGTGAGAAAAAGGAGGAAGAAACGACGAGGGCAGAGGGTACCACTGCATCCCAAGTGAGTTTCCTTTCCCGCATGAGGGCCTAGTAGGTCGCACAGTTAGAACGCCAGGGCGCACTCGCCCGTGAACGCGAACGTCTCTGAAGGAACGCAGATAATTGAGCGACGCTCACAGGCTGCGTTCGTCCTCTGTACTTCTACTCTTGTGTGTTGTCCCAAGCGCAGTTGGAGTTCACATAATAATGTGTAAGGCTGAGAGACACGATCTCACCAATGCTAATCAGCGCGTGCTTAAAGGGGGTTTTCAGAGGTCTAGATTGGGAAGAGTTACGGATAAGAGTAAATGGAGATAACCTTAGTAACCTGCTATTCGCGGATGACACTGCCTTGATGAGTAACTCAGGGGACGAATTAAAACTCATGATTCCTGATTAGGACAAGGAAAGCTGATGAGCAGGTCGGAAAATTATATGCATAGGGCCAGAATAATGTGCAACAATCTCGGTAGCGAACACCGCTTTGCGATAGGTAGCAAGGCAGTGGAAGTTGTGAAGGAATACGTCTACTTAGCATAGGTAGCAACCAAGGAGCCGAACCATGAGAGTGACATAACTGGAAGAATAAGGATGGGGTGGAGCACATTCCGCAAGCATTCTCAAATTATGAATGGTAGTTTACCCCTATGTTTGACGAGGAAGGTATATAACAGCTGCATCTTTGCCCTGCGATTTGCGTAGTCAGGCTGGTTACGATAATGATGATGAATGATGTCTTACGAACTAGCCCCCCAAAACACGCCTCTTTAGTTCGCCGCTGAAGGAGAGGCGAATCGATGCTCTGCACTTCCTACAGCTTTGATGTTGAGTGCAACTGCATACATTTCTTGGAAGGCCCTTCAGGAGATTCTTCCGTTTTTGCCTGAACCGCTTCAACTGAGGTAAAATGAGTTCTTTTTGAACCAGATTTAAGTTTAGCAAATAAAAAAGTCGCATGGAACCAAATCAGGTGAATAACGAGGATGTCCCATCACAGTAATGTTTTTTCTTGTCACAAAATCCTTGACAGATTGCGCCGCGTGAGCGGGTGCATTATCCTGTCGCAACAGCCATCCACCACTGCCCAAGTGTGCCCTTGTTATTTCCACAGTTTTTTCATTGCGATAGCAATTGTATGGACACTCTCGGCTGATTTCTTCCGTAGCCGTCGCCGTCCATGCCCCGCATACGCATATGTATGTGTATTTAAAAAAAGCACAGAAACAATCCGAAGAAAAAAAATCCAATGCATTCAACCGGGGATTCGAACCAGAGACCCCTAGCACCGCAGCGCGGTTCGTTAAACCACTGAGCCACTCCCCATGCATGCGCTGGCATAATAATGGCACGCTATTTATGCCAATTAACACTCTCACCACTGGGAACCCACTCCATCATTACAATTTCATTGATGTCGAAGAAGACAATTAACGTTGCCTGGAATTTTGATTTTGAAATTTGGGCTTGTTTTACTCTTGGGGATCCTGGAGACTTCCACTGCATTAATGGGTGCTTACTGTCTAAGTCATGTGTAAAAAATATCTCATCCCGTGTTACAACAAATTTTAACAAATCTGGCTCGTTTGTAGTAGTCCTTCTTCATTACATGTGTTATAACATGTCCACACTCACGTCTTTACGGCACTGCTTTTGGTCATGGCACAGAACCTTTGGAACAACTTTAGCAGAAATGTTCCTCACGTGTAATTCATCCGTTTAAATGCGGCGAACAGCACACCTATGAAAGTTAAGAGACACCGCAACTGCACAAATGCTCTATCTTCGGTGACCACTGATCACATCACGAACTTTGCAATGTTTTGGTTTGTAATGGCTGACATTCGGTGCCGAGCACATTCATCATCTTCGATTCTGTGTCTTCCTCCTGAAAACCGCGTATGCCATTGGCACACACGTGCATGAGAGAAAGTTTTATCGCCATTAGCGCCGGTCAACATTCGAAATATTTCTGTGTCACAACAATCCTGATGTTGATTCGCTGTTCAGTTTTTTTATACATTAGATATTTTTCACGTAGAATGCAGTAGCACGTGTTCACTGAGTGAAGCACCCTTCACAGCTGGCGAGATCGGTTAAGTCGAAACTGGCCACATGGACAGAGGAGCTGTATGGGATGACATCAGCAAAACAGTTGTTGCCAACTCGACTTTTTTTTCAAGCTACACACTTAGGCTTGTATTTTTGTGTCACACCTGGTGTACACATGCAAAATTTGAAGAATATTGGGGCATTTGATGCGCAAGAAAGGTTAGTTTGGGTGTTATTGAGGCACGCGTACAGAAACAATGGTGCCGATACATTACTGGGGGAGAATTTCAGAGCCAGCACACCATCTGCTATGGTTCGAGAACACCCTGCGGTTCAAAGTGGTTGTCTGTTCGCTTTTTTTTACTTCGAAAGCCTGCCCTGAGGCATAGTAATTGGTGGCGTCAAAAACACACATGCAATTTTTGCATTTTGGATGTTTGCTCAAAGAGTGCCCTGTACATTCTAAAACACCTTAAAATGCCGAGTCTCTAATCTCAGTGGTCTTCAATAACAGGAGTGTGAGGCCTAGCTAACAAAGCGACTCTGATAAAGGGTAGAAGTAATGTAATAAAAGTAAAACCATCAATATAAGACATAAATAGTGCTGGTAGATATGAACCGATGACTTACGCCATTACTTCTTATAACCGCACATTGTGAGAGCAATATTCTATATTTGCTAGAGTTCGGCGTAGCAAAACATTACAATTTTAACTCGTGATTTTAATGTTTGATGAGTATGTCCATACATTACAAAAATATAAAGGAGTCTGTACTAAAGATTACTTCGTTCACGGCAGTTACTTAGTGTCGCCTTTAGCACGGAGGAAGGGCTCAGATATGCAAATATATTATGTTTTAGTTGAGCTAAAAGCATTGCAACTGCTCCCGCGAATTCATGCATGCAGCATTTGTTGGTGGTGAGTTGTCTCTAACCTATACCTTCCGTCTTGTTCTAGAATTCTTGCAAGCACCGCCTATTATTAATAATACTTCACTAAAAACAAAAGATAGCCGCATCACTTTAGTTTCTCATAGTGGGAACTTCACTACAATCGCCCAAGTTTCATCTGCAATGATAGTAATATGATAACACGGAAAACAGATTGCTTATCGTTAAAAGAACACCGGTGACCGAAAATCTATATGCGCTCATAGCTCGTAGGCTGCACTATTCATTAGCTCGGTCTAACCAGACACCAACCTGGAGAGCCTCAATCAAGAGCTTCGGCGAGCTTCCTTTTTTTTATAGCGAAAGTTTATTGCATTCGCAGATGCTGCTGTGCACGGTCATTTCGTAATATTAATAAGGCTATTCGACCTGAACGGATGTTTCGAGAGCATGTAAACGACACCAGAGACCCCTAACCACCGCGGTGGATTATTATTAAACGTTAGATGAGTGCACCTTTGTGCTTTTGCCGTACATTGCTATAGCTTTCGCGTAATGCAGCGCATATAGCAATACGTAACAGGGGACGAGCGATCCGTTCAATATAGCTAATCTACTTGGGCTTCTTTGCAAGTTATTCCCGTGAAGGGAGGCTCATCGTTTGGAAGAGATTGCACCGCGTATCGCGAACGCGCTCCCGTCATGTGGGGTCATCAGCCGGATTGCCAGTGATGTGTCTTGAATCATGATAGTCAATCGCTTCAGGGAGCTTCATGATATCCTGTTTTACTTTGCTTCAGATAAGAGCTTTCGCTTATTCACGTCTTTTCGCTAATTGATACAACGGAGCTCCCTTATTACACAAGGGATGTGGGCACAATGCAGCCGTTCCGTTTGAACATATAAGTAAAGTAAAGGTGTTTTTAGTGGATGCAATATTATGCCGGGTGCTTCAAGAAATGTATCTAGGATTCTGAAAAATCCACGCATCTCCACGAAGTGAATCATGACGAGTGGGTGAAGCTCTGGGTAGCGTATAGGTGAGTAACCATACGTTGCCCGAGCGTGGCCCCATATAATGTATATTGAGGGGCATAAAGTGACATAAAGTGACATAAAGAGTCGACGACAAAGCTAGGTCCTAAGGTCCATAATGTCTACGTTGAAGTCGCCGACTAGTGTAAAGGGTTTTTGCTTGTAGGTGTTTTATATTGTTTCATCACAATTATGATTGTTGTTCGTTTATTGTAAACCATTTTTTATTCACATCGGCGGCTATGTGCCACAGGTGATTCACAGTTTACATCTACCCATGAACGGCGAGAACAGGATTTGGTAAATTTAACGCGAGCGTACGTTGATGTCGCCGACTAGTATAAATGGTCTGTGCTTCTATGTGCTATATATTCTTCTGTCACAATTATGATTGACATTAGTCTCCTGTTAAACCTGTTTTTGTGGCTCACATCCACGAATCTCCCCGTGATGGCAGGACGCGGATGGACGGATAAGCCTCGGCCCTAAGGTGCTTCGCCCCTAAAATCAGGGAAATGCGATATCTGTTCAATGACTTCACAATTACTTCTTTAGCCGCAGGCATCTTAAGATTGTTAATAAGATAATCTGGGACAGCAGTTAAAAAGTTAAATTATGGAGCTTTTTGATTTGTGTAGTTAGGTGGTTATGTCAAATGGGAGAACTGAAGTTCTTCATGCGAAGAAACCATCGCAGCTTTGAGAGGTAGAAGAAACTGCCTCTAGAAATTATTGTGACTATGAAATTCTACCGAAATCAACGGTGAAACTGAAACAGAAGCACCGATGAGAGCAACAAGATGACGACCAGAATGACGACACTGTTCAAGACAACGTATGTGTGTCATCCGTGCTATAATTGCAAGCGAAGCCCATACACCCACACAACGAAGTCGGTTGACGGTTCATAGAACGACGCTCACTCATTCAGGACGTCTTATAATATTTGGCAGTTGCGCTCTTCCGCGTTTTGGTTTCGGTTTCATCACTGAACCTGGGTGGTGAACTTCGCAATTATTACTTGAGGCTGCTTTTTAGCAATCTCAAAGGAGCAATGGGTTCTTCGCATGAAGGACTTCAATTTTCTCATTTGACGCTACCACCTAACTCCCTTGAATGCGAAGTTAATTATTTTAATTTTCGTAATTACTGTCCCAAGTGATGTGCTCACCCTTCGTAAAATTCCCGCGGCTAGAGAAAACGCAATTGTGAAGGCATCGAGCTAATAACGCATTTCCCTGGTTTTAGAGAATTATGGACACATTTCTTGAAACACCCGGTATACTAATCTATAGGAACAGTGACGAATGCAATATTTCGATAAAATTGTGAGATGTACCTACATAAAACACGATACGTCAGGACAAAAAGCAGAAACACTGTATTTTTCACAAAATTAGCAATGCTGGGTTCCTTGAACATGGCAATAAGTGCAGGTAGCGGATGCAGGGGCGGAACCGCACAACCAACTAAATAGCATTCCAGGCGCCATACAAACGTCGATCATCGAACCAATCAGGGCCGGGCAGAGATGCTCGGAAAGTATTCCGAACACAGATGTCGAAATACATGGATCGGAAGCCTAAGATACAGATACTGATAAACTTTTGGGTTTGACATAACGGGATATTCGGAGATACTGATTCGTAGCAATACTTTTGCAAGAGAACGAAAAACGTATCCCGGAATACAGATACAGCATTACAATTATTGGAATGGTTTCTTTTTCTTTATTTCGGGGATGCTCATACTCCGCAAAGACATTTATTAAGTACAGCGTGATGTTGTAAGCAATGTTGCAACGCAATGAAACTTGCAGTATTTATCTACTCGTCACACTACCCTCAGTACCATTAAGACATTACAGAGGTGGGGTGGGGATTCTATAGTACATGATTGGTACTATTGTAATATCTGGTGTGAACTGCAATAAAATACACAATATAAGACCAAGAGTAACTAGCATATGACACCGAAATCGACATATTTGGTGAAAACAAAATGAGCTGTGTTATAAATAGCATAGTTCAAGCAAATCAATCGACTCACTAACGAATACAAGTTAATTCACAAAAAGCATGCATGTATTTTGCACACTCTATATGTCTTGCTGAGAAGGCTGCTGAGCTAATTACACTTAGGCAACAAGAGCTCCTCAAATGAGATGTCTTCCGGGCAGCATCGGTTTGGCCTCAACACTAGTTTCGCGATAGGAAAAGTCTCTCTACAGCTGCAGATCAGCACAAATTCGTGTTATAGTGAATAAATACCGCCTTCATAACCGGGTAATCCTGCAGCAGGGCGATATCTCTTTTCAGGTCACCTGGTGAAACACTTTCGGCCCCACGTGGGTGTGTTCTGACCGTTCGGAAGCCGATGTCGGTCCCCATCTACGGAAGCATCAGCCATAAGGCCTAGTTGGCGCCAGGTCATTCAGTTGAGGATTCCCTTGCCGATATAGGCTGGTCATAATTAGCTTAAAACTGCACAATTGAAGCACTGGCTTCCGAAAATCACGTTCTTTGGGGCGAGAGGGCTTAAGCCCTCCCAGGTCGCTCCTGCCAGCTCTCTCTGAGAAGACGTGGCAACAGGGACAGCTATGGGTAAAGCAAGCAGGCCCGGATGATCAGGCCTACGCCTCGTAATCAGGCCCTTGTTTAGGGGCGAAGCACCTTAACGGCGGGGCTTGTCCGTCCACGGTGTCCATTGTCACGGCTAGTCGAAACATATGTGAGACACAAAAGAGGATTAACAATGGACTAATATGAATCTTAACTGTGAGATAACAATATAAAGCACCTACAAGCACAAACACTTTATACTAGTCGGTGACTCCAACCTATGTTTCCAAGGGCGACCGCTAGAGGCACTGGTCGGTGATGTGCCTAATTGCTGGACATGAAAGCGCTTTAGCGAGCGCTTAGAGAAAACAATGTGATTAGATTAAATATAAAACTTTCCTAGAACTAATTGGCGTGAGTTATATTTTCTTAAATAACGTGTAGAATGACGTATAGACTCTGTTTTTATCCGCTGGAAAGATCGAAGGTTTTTCATCGTCTGTGCAAGTGCAACAAGAACAACAACAACAAAAACAAAAGATGTAGAAAGGTTAGGCGTTGGCGCGGGAGAAAAATTGCGCTCAGATAAGTTCCCTGGAACCTCTTTTTAACTCAGCCTTTAGAGCTAAAGCATACAGGAAGCGAATATACTCAAGAGTTGATCCCATTAATCGAGACGCGTAATGAGTAATGTTTCAGCCGTCATTCCTATATGTTCACCCCATCGAGCAGTGATGTGCAATACAAACTCAAGTAAGAGTCATTTCAATATGCGAATTGGAATCTGTAAGCTAGCAAGACTGATTGCCGTTGGTTAGACTGTCCATCTTCCAGAGCGACTTAAACCAACGCCACCCACTTCATGCACTGGCCGTCTACATCGGTGAAAGCTGATGGCATGCTCTCCATCCTCTGGGCTCTTGTTTCTTCGTATGTTATCCTGTATCCTTTCCCTGTATGCAAATATCTTTTACGCGATCATTGTTAAGACAGTCGAAACCTGAAAATCGAGGACGCGTCCTTTCAGTTCATTGCACTTACCATCTAATGGATTCTGTTCAGTCTGACGCTTTTTGTTCAGACAATATAAACTTCAGGGTAAGAGTTTGCGAACAAAAACAAAGGGAAAAATATGAATTTTTTCTTGTTTCAACCATGTGCTCCTGATTTCTGTAGCGGCCCGTTTGCATTCCGCATTCAATTTGGTCTTCCATGGGCAGCAAAAACAAAAGTCCCAGTCAGCGAATGGCGAATCAGAAGGAAACTACTCGGTGCATTCACGCTGAAATGCCCGTTAACGCTGACAGCCCAAAGAAAAAGCTGGGGAATTTCGCGTATGGCACCATCGCAATGCGGCGTTCGTCACATTCTTGAAGCTGCTCGCATGGTGTCGCAAACGCAATCGATAGTGACAGTGCCGATAATTTACAAGCGGACAAGCATGGTCAGCGGCTATTCCTGAACATAAATGAAGTGAGCCGGTGATATGAGGTCGCGTGAGATGGTAGCGAATTGCGTTGGCATTAAAAAAAAAGGCTGAAAACGAAAAAGTGTCCCTAAATCTGTTGATCCAATTGTGCGTTCACAAAGAAGAACCAAAATGTCAATTTGCTGACAATTTTTCGTAGTAGTGCCGTTACAGCGGAGATGCACGCGTTTGATGATACAAAAGCGCCTCTCGCTCGTTTCGCTTTTTCCTTTAGTGCACTCTGTTCGTCGGCTCGCCTCTTCTCCTGGTGCTGGGTTCATCTTCGTCGTGTGAGGAGGAAGAGCATCGAGTGCGCGTACCGATGAGCAGACAAACTGGTTCTTCTTGCGGACAACACTATATGCGCGTGGTGACGTCAGGACGAATGCTGGGGATACCGAAAGACCCAGAGAGAAGCAGAGAATTGTTTCTTGGAATTTGCGGCGCACCCAAGGTTCATAGCGGTGCAGCGTTTAACACAGCTGATCATGACCAAATTATGAAATCGGCGCGCCCGTTTACTTGAAATGAAACAAAAATATCTCAGAAAGTGCAAGAAAGCTTTGCTTCGCCTAAAAAGACCCGAATGTCATCTTCGGTTTCTTTCGCATGAAATATTGTCGGCTAGACATATGTATCAATAACGGCTCTGTTGCAGTGATGGTTGCGTTATGGTTGTTTGCGCGCGAGCGGTAAACAACGTCGTCTAACGATGACCTTTAGGGGACTTGTGATTGCTTCATCAAAATGCTTTCCTCGAATGTATTTAAGCCGTGATTTATCCCATTGTTCTCCCATTGACTGCAACAAACACCGAATCCGCTTTCCTTAGGAATACTGTGCAGTGCCAGCGCTTCCGTGTCCCCCATGCTTCGTCTCGAACCTTTTCTCTGGCCCTTTCTGTACACGCTGTCCTTCTAGCACTTTTCTTGTTGAGGAAACGGGCTGCGTTTCTTCCACATGCCCATCTACGAGCTTGCAAAATTGATCGAGCTGGATGTGCTCCAGTGAATACAATGACGGAAAGGAGTGCAAGAAGCTTTGCTCTCGACGAAACCGGGGGTGCAAGAGCGGAAATGGGATGTCTGCGTGTTGTGCAGTAAAGCGACAGAAAACGTCCGCTGCCTGCCCTACATGGCAAGCTTGAACAGAGAGACGTGCGACTCGATAACATCTGGGACAAATTAGAAAGAGCCAGACGCAACGTGAGGAACGAGAAACGAGATGTCAACAGCTGAAGCACTCGTATACAGTCTCTTTCCGGCTGCTTGGGAAAAACTCTTAGTAAAGCTTGTTTCGTGCAAGCTCATGAATCCCTTTCTGCAATAGCGAGGGCAGTGCTTCCTGCGATATTCTTTGCATCGCTGAGCGCCCAGCCTTGTCCTATACGAACGTTTCTGATTTTCTCATTCATCATTCTCGTTTCATCAGAACTTTCGAAATCCTACTGTGCTGTCTTCCGAAACTCCAAAACACAGCCATTAGAAGTGGCTCAATAAACACAGCCTTTAAACGACTTAATTTGAACGGCCTGAACTTTGTTCTCAAGGTCCCAGTGATCGTCCGTCGCTGACAGTGTGAGTACATCATCACACAAAACTAAACCTCAGCACTAATAACCACATGTTTTATTCTTGCAACAAAGTCACGTGGCTCACCTTCTAAATTCAATTCGAGAATCTGTAATATAACTGTCACACTAGTAGGATATATTTGGCATTGGTGGATGCACAGATGGCCAAGAAAAATCAAAGAAAAAGTATCATTGAATCAGATAACCAGGAAGTTGAACCCACGACCTCCCGGGCCACAGCAATAGGTTCCGGTCGCTCAACCCACTCCGCTACCGACACGCATTCCCCAAGAATTACTAAAGCGCCTTATATATCCCACACCTTCTCCATGAGAGAGGCACCGGTGGGAAGTAGAATACCTTCGCGCGTTCGCTGCTTACACTACGAACACACCTGCTCAGCGAGAGACACAACAGCGGCACGTGGAACGCCTTAGCGCATTCATGGCTAAAGCTACGAGCTCTGCCTCTCGCATTCCTGAGCACTGTGTGGTAGGGTATGCATGCGCATTGGCATAGGTTACCCTATTACTGGGGAGCGTACACCTTGCCTTTTTTCTGCTCAAATGACGAGGCTTTGAATTAGTTCATATCGAGTACCATGCTTTATTCTGTGCTTTTTCACGCGATATTTGCGCGGGAAACACCGCATTCTGTGAGTAAGGGCATGTCAACTACTTCAGCAACCACAAAGGTTTAGTCATGATGAGGGACGTTAGTCGTCGGGATGGATATGCGCCAGAAGGCGTCCAACGTCGGTGCATCCACGTTAAATGATCATATAGCTGCCAAACACAAATAGTGATTGTGCAAGGTCGCATATATTAATGTACAATAAACATTCAACTACTACTGGGAAGACACGTTTCATTTCCGCGTCATAGTGATTGCTGCGGCGTAGGGATCAACCATTTTGTTCTTATTTATCTCGCATTGAATATCAGGTCATCGATATAGACAAGTTTTGTCTCCACTGTGTCACGAATATAGTAATTTACATTTTTGCATCCGCTTTGCCGAGGCGTAAGACTCAACTATCTCCCTGGGCTCAGAGTACAAGAGAGATATAGGTTAAAGTCAGGGAGAACGCGTTTTGCCGTCCTCTATTATTTTAATCTGGGTCTTGTTGTGCTATTTCTTCCAGCGTGCGAAAAGAAGTGCAGCCTTTCTGTCTTCTTACGCTTCACATCAGAACACAAAGATGCGCATTCCGGGCTCAGAGAAGACAATCAGATGTTGATGTGACTGTTTGTGCTTCTGGCGCTTCTGGTTCCATCTTATGGTTATCAGCTTCGCGTTGATTCTAGAGGAATCCGACAACGCTTCTGTACCTGAATGTTGGTGCGCGTAAAACAACGCCGAGTAGTCACACCTGACCAGAGCCGTTCGTTTCACGAAATGCCAGACTGCATTTAAGGCGAAAATGCTTTAATTATTCATTAACTCTACTTATCCGACGATGTTTTAGCCTGGCTACTCTTGTTGCGTTCATTGCAGTCCCTATGCCACTCACACCGCGAGACCTTGCCTGCCGTGTAACAATATTGAATGTATTGTTCGCACAATAAAATTAGCGTAGGCTGTACTACTAAAGAGACGGCGTAGTTGATGGTCATCTATGTAGTCCTCATTTGGCTGCGTCACTAAGTTTTACGAATTTTTTTCTTTTTTTCCTCTAATTCTGTCTTCTTCTGTCTTCTCTCTCTCTTTCTGTCTCTGTCTATTTATATAAATTTATTTATTTGTCTCTGTCTTTATTTCTTTCTCTTTCTTGATTTTTCTGCATTTCTTCACCTTTCATCCCTTTCTTTCTGTCTCACTTGTTTCCTGCTTCTTTTTTATCCATTCCTCTCCCTTTCCTTGATTCTACTTCTTTCTCTCTTTCTTTAACTTTCTGCACTTCTTTCTCTCTACTTCTCTCTTTCTGATTCTTTCTACGATTTTCTTTACTCTCTCCCATCCTCCCAATTTCCACATTCCTCCCTGTCACAACTGTCATCTTCGCGGTCACTGACCCTTACCACTCCTTTGCTACACTGTACTATACAAGGCTATGCTATGCTCAGCGAGCGTGCCTGGATTGCCGAGTGGTTAGGACACTCGCCTTCAAATCGAGGGCGTGAGGGTTCGACTCCCGCCTCGTGAAGAATTTTTTTTCGCCAAGAATTTCTCTTTTTTTTTTGTCTCTATGTATTGCTTTCTCTCCTTCTGCACTTGTTCTCTCCCATCAGGGTTATTACAGGCCACGCCGGAGAAATCGGCGCACGTGCTTTGGGAGGGAAGCAGAAGAGGACGAAGATGAAGTCTTAAGAGAATTTAAAGATCGCGTGCCGATTCATGACTATGATCATTTCTGTTTTCGACAGAGGAATTACGCCGAGCTTAAACAGTTTCACTGTTAAAAATGTGTTGTCTTTTTACAGTGGAGCATAGATGGGAGCAGGAAATGTGCGAAATCCTTAGCTGAGTGTACATTCAGTCCGTCCCATTTTAGGCTGTTAGTATTTCGCACATTATGGTTATTCTTAATTTAGTGTCTCTTCGGAGAGCTTAAAATACCAATGCACACGTCGACTGCAGGCATAAATCGGCTGCGTCTCGCGACACAGTTTGGCGGGACGGCAGTCCACAAATTGCGTTCCGTCAAGCGCGGTGCCGTCAGTATAAAGAGCTCTCGTGAAAACCTACATATTGCCATACACACTGCTTCCTTTCTATGTTTTATTCAGGCGGTGATAATCAACGCAGAAACGAAGGGTTCCATCTTTCTTCGTCACAAACACCACGGGAGACGCCCACGGGCTCTTGGACGGCTGAATGATGTCATCGCGTACCATTTCGTCGACTTGTTTCTGCTCGGCCTCACGAAATCGGTACGGGGTCTGACAAATCGGTAGGGCACTTTCTTCAGTTATGATGCGATGTTTCGCCACTGGGGTCTGTCGAATTCTCGACGACGACGAGAAGCAGTTTTTGAATTGCAGGACCAGGGCTTTGAGCTGGTCTTGCTTGCACTTCGGAAGGCTCGGGTTGACGTCGAAATTTGACTGGGGACTTCGATTCATCAAAGCAGGTTCGGTAGCATCGATGACGGCGAAATTAATTGCTGGCGTCCACGAATTCTTCCATTTAGGCGACCGTAATACCCATGCTGAGGTGCCTGTATTCATAGCTGAAGTTTGTCAGCATTTCCTTCACTTCCCCATGACGCAGCTCGGCTATGCCTCTTGTAACGGAAATCTGACGGCTCAGGCGCAAGTGCTGGTCGCCCTCGATGACGCTTTCAAAGTCTGTGGGTTTTTTGGTGCTGACGGAAATGATGACGCTGGAGAGAGGCGGATAAGTGACCTGCTCTTCTATCGCATTCAATGTGCGATTTCCTTGACGTCATAGGGGTCGGCAGCGTGCAGGCGATGGCGAATGCGACGGATGTCGAGGTGCCCAATCAGTGGTGGACAATTACTCGGTGATGTCGCGTGGCTGCTCACCGCGCTGTGGAGGCGCTGCGTTGACGGCGAATCCGCGTACGCCCATCTGACGGTACTGGCAGCGGCGGTAGGTGTAGCCTGCTTGCCCGCAATGGTAGCAGAGTGGACAGTTGTCAGGGCCACGCCGAACGCCAGTTTTTTGGCGGGCTGCGCTGTCCAACAGACAAACGGTATGGCGGCGGTAACAAAACATATAGAAAGAAAGCAGTGTGTGTGGCATTAAAACAACGGGACGATGCCTTTTCCGAGGGGGGGCAATGCCACACACACTGCTTTCTTTCTTTGTTTTGTTACCGGCCAATTGCACGTGTAAATACTGACTGCCTTTGCACAAACCGCTCCAGAATGTCTGGGAGCATTCCAGATTATTTTAGGATCATCTGCTATGAGCGCGCAAACGTGAACACCTGAGTTTATTCACGAACAGACAGAGCCACCAGCGATAACGCTCGAATGTTCGATGCCACATGCATAAATGTCGACGCGCCTTACCGCGAATTAGATTATCGACGGTCGACGCTCTGTTCGCCGATATCAGTGCACAATCAGTGGACAACGTGCATTACTTGCTGTTGTTTGAGTTTCTGTTTCCAGGCCACAAGTTCGGCCGAATAAAGAGTTTCACATTGGACATGCCGACTGCTCCCATCGTCAACGCCACGACCACGTGGAAACATGGAATAGCAGACACAGCGGGATTACTGGGCGAATAGATGAAACTCAATTCATCTACCGTCGCGGAGCCATCGATTGCTCTCGTAAAACTTCTGTTTCTCATCACTCACACATTTTTCCTTATATACCATATATCGATCACGTCTGAAATGAATCATGCCAGCAACCAGTCTCTGTTCAGTGAGGAAGCTAAAGTGCTTAACATAGCGTTCTGAAGTTCCAAGTCCATATTTTGGAACTTGTTACTGTATTGGAGATCATTCACTAATACAGCATGTGGATCAGACACATCGCGTTCTTTTTACGTGTTTGAGCACGAACTTTGCACCAGCTGATATAAACTGTGGAAAAAAAGACCACACCCTTCACTCACGCAAAAACATAAAGCATTTTTTCCAACAAAGTTGGGCGCAAGGACTTGTAATGGCTCATTAGAACGCGGCCGTCGTGGTCGGCCATCTAATATTTCCCTTAAGCTAAGCAGCGCGACACCTTACCGCTAATATTACGGCTGCTAAGCACACGTGTTCAAAAGCAACCTTCCTATTATATGTAGTGTCGATATCTTTATTATACCGTGAAACATATATGAAAACTCTCAAAAAATGGAAGACCCGAAATAGATCGACCAACTGCGTCGCTTTCTAGGAATTTCGCACGTGCTATATGAATTGCGAGACAAAATACGAAGAGAACCGATGCCTTCGTGTCAGTGATGCGGAACTCCGATGAAACTTTCTAGGCCGCAGCAGCACCTTGCTTTCAGCACGTGACTATAGTTGTATTTTTTGTAATGCTCATCCCCGTCCCTGCTCGATTTCTCAAGTACTGTCTTTTTAAAATGGAACGAGCATATAATACACGTCAGAATTGCAAATATCCCAACGGTAACGCTACCCGGAGGGTTTGTATGCGCGCCCATGCCTTTTACTTATGCATTGTCGGCGTCGGTCACCGGCTGCGCACGCCCAGATCTGCCGGTAGTACCTGTACGGAAGCAGCTCCTTTCGCGTGGAGACCATGGCAAGTGCCTGCCGCTCTTTTCTAAGCGAAACTTTTATGAGCTACGGATTTCACTGGCAGCGGCATAGTTCCCGAATAACTCAGCGCCGGCGAGTGCACGGAAATGTACACAAATACGGCCCTCAAAGGTGCACCGGCCACATGCGTATTTGCGTGCGTTGTTTCCCAGAAAGTGATGCCTTTTTAATCGTGGGTTTGTCGGTGATCAGCCCTTTCTGGTATGGTAATCTGATATTTTATCGAGGTCACTTCTAATTTCACGGTGCCACATTTCATTGTTGCCTCACATTGTAGCATTTCGTTGTTTCACACGCGACCGTCGTTGTTGTCTGTGGTAAAAGAGGTGTGGCGTTGCTAAAGCACGTGTGCGAACATCTAACTTTTGGCGTGAAGGAGGGAATCAGTTAGGAGGGACCTTGGCGCAATGCTGAAAAAGAAAGAAAGAAAGAAAGAGAGTATCTATAGACTAGGCACGCACATGCCAAGTTTGGCTTGCCGCCATTTCACAGATAGAAGAAGGGCTCCTAATTTTGTTCCGTTCATGTTGCTATTAAGCAGCGGATCTTCAGAGACTACTGATAGCGTGGTCTGTAAAGTATTGTGCTGCCACAATATGGACAGCGACAATAGCGTGTGACGCATAGTGCCCGTCACGCAAGTGACGGGCTTTAGAACGGGTAATGTCAAAACTGTTTTTACATAGTTGCAAACCACCTAAACAAACAAGCTGCTTAGATTAGAGGCTTACGTAAAAGGTTTAACTTAAATTGAGGACGACGCCGCGAGCCATGGGAACAAAAATGGTAGGTGTAACAGTAAGCTACAAGAAGGCAGCAGAGTGGGCCAGGGGACAAAGGTGTGTAAAAAGTATCTGTGTTGAAATCAATAATTAAGTATAGGCATGGGCAGGGCACGTAGCGTGGCGTGAAGGCAACATCGCCGCTGGTCATTAAAGGGGCCCTGCGACACTTTTGCGACCGCCTTATTTAGCACCGGAGCGCGTATTCGCCTCGAGATCTTGGAGTGGCGCCCTCTCACGTGTGACGTCAGGGAGAGGACTCGGATGCAGCTCTTCGCGCGCGCACTCGCTACGTGAAGGCTGCTCGACGCTGCCGGCCTGTCTATCGTGCTCGAGTTATTGAAATATTGGTGGGCGAGTTGATAAAGCAATTTGTACTGAATGTTCAAGCAAAATGCCCATCGAAGTCGAGCGGAGTTGCCGTCAGGAACACGTTTTGTGTCGATTGCTCCTGTTGTCGTCTGCTAGCCATCCATGTGTACATCTGCTTCTACGGTGAATTTTTCTTTTCGCGACTCTTCTATGGCCGTGGCGCACTCAAAATGACTTTCCTGCCCGTTTTCGATAACTGACTTCAGCGTTCGGGCTTCAGCTTCCATGTCTGCGTTAAAGCGCAATAAATGTATACCGCGTGCTGCGCGTGTTCGGTTGCCAAGCCTGCTCCTTCGATTCAATTCATTTGTTCGGAGCATCACAAACGACGTGTGATGTCATTAAAAAAAAATTAAGTGTCGTTACCGGCAACAACGTTTGATTAAATACACATTTTTAGCAGCTGCTGTGTAAGCGCGTCGTAAGTACTTTAAATTGAAACACGAAATAAACAGGGCGAGTCTAAAGGGGATGCACGACGGGGATATGAAATATCGATAGGTTGTCCGGAGTGATTTTCTTTTGTTTTTGTTCTATTTTTTTTGCAACATATTTTAATCCTTACGTTAATAAATCGACGTTTGTTCACTCGTTCACGATGGTCTGAACAGAATTAGTGTAATCATACTAACGTTGATAAATATAAAGCTTTCGCGCAATGAAATACTGTAAATCAGTCTCAACGGTCGACTCCTGATGTGGCTTGGTGCGAACACTGTACTAAAGAGACTCGAGTTCCTTATGCATTTGCCTAAGTTGACTCGAAGGCGAAAGCCATCTTTTTCTTGAGTCGATGTATTGTTCCTTCGCCGCCCCCCCTCCGAATGCTTTCTGGACGTAACGTGGTTTTGCATTCAAGCTTTCTACACATCACCTGGTTTTGCATCGCCTCCGAGATCGGCCCACCAATCACGGAGGCAATGCAAAGCGACGAAGTCATGTGATGACGTAATCATGTGACATGACGTTATGACGTCACAAATTTTGACGGTCTGGGATGTCATGATGACGGGATCATGTGATGAATTTTCGCATCACTCGTGTTGACGCTGGCGACGCGGGACGCCGACGGTCAATTTTCGCAATTTATGTGGAATCTAAGGCTCCCACCTTAAAATATTCAATCTTGTTACAGCACGGTAAAGAATCACAATAATCAGCCACAGGGGCCAAAAGAATGGTGGGAAAGAGCTCTCCTTCTCCTCTTCCTGGACACATTCACCGATTTTTCCTAATGTTTACGAAGCTGTACTATCGGTGTCAAGTGAAACGCGAACACTGCAGCGAATCGCGTTGCCCAAGAGAGAGAGAAATAAACGTTTATTTGGAAACAGTGTTCCGAGCGAGGCCCGGTATCACCCTAAGGTGCATTAGAAATATAGTGCGCGCCATCCTGTCATTACCATTGGCAGGCTCGCACAGTCGAGTAGGCAGCACTGCGAGATCGAAAACATGAATGCGGCTCATGAACGTATCCATCTCTAATCATAAGAGTCGAACTGTACCACGCGCACCACTGCTGGCGTTTCATTCCGAGCGATCTTATTTGCATCCAGCTCGCCCAATCTGTGCTAGTGGTCCGCAATAACTCGCTGGTCGATGAACTTATCGATTTCATTTTGTCGGCTGTCGTGTCTGCACAATTAAGTCCACATGACTACAATTGGGAGTGGAGCGTGAATTTTCGTTCATCTCAAGTCTGTTTACACAACGCTGATTTTTGCGAATAAGCCACAAAATTGATCGCGCTGCGATTTCAAAGCAGCGGAGACTTTCTTTAACTCACTTGGCGGGGGGCGTTCGCGCTTTCACGTAAGCTATTTCAACGCCATCCAGCCCAGTGAGCGACACTACGTACTCGGGGGCATGAACCTGACCGCGATGGCTGTGGGTATACAGAAGATATGTTAAATGTTAACGTTTCTTAAACTCATGTAATGCTAGCAGTCATCTCAAGAAATATCATAAGAATAAAATGCAGCTAGTAGTCGAGGAACGCCGTGCGACGCGAGCGAACTATAACGAAAATGCTGCTGTTTTAGCCAGAGCGTAGCAGACGACAAAAGCCGAATCCCCGCCCTTGCGTCACAGGAGCGCCGTTCGCAGCGCCGCCATCGGTCGCACACGAGGCGAATAGTAATGAATGCCGAGACGAATGCAACAAGAATGATGCAAATTGGTGCACGAAAAGTTAAGTTATGAGTCCTCAAAGTTCAAAACTCGAGCAGACGACGACGAGAAACGTTCACATTCGTATTTCACTCTCCCGCTGACGTCAAAGGCCGTTTCCAGTCACCGCGCGCGTCTCATAAAGACCTACCGGAAATGTCACCTCATGGTGGCCTTCACACAGTACCTTGCTACTGTTATTTTTGACGGCGTCGTTACCATGGTTAGGCGCTAGCAGTGAAGTGCAAGGAGCACACTTTGTGAGTTGCACTTTTTCGCTCTCAAGACCAAGCGCCTGTAGCGACAATTCCCGTCGCTCATTGCTCGCTGGTCGCCGGTGAAACGATACTCCAGCAGGAGTGTTGCCACTGCTCGCGCATCTCGCAAATGCACATCGAATGGGCACCATACTCCACGCACGCAGGCGATTACACGAGTGTAGCACTACACTACAATGTACTTTCGCTGAAAGTCCAAGCAGCAGATTTCAGGTACGATGAACGATCAGCGAGTGCACACCACCAAGACAACACCGCAAAAGGCAAAACACCGGAATGCATCGTCCTGCACCTCCCTCCCCCACCTAGTTGCACAGGACACCTAGTGTTGGTTTCGTTGCTCTGAAAATACGTCGTTTAGAAACAGAAGTTATTTCTTTCTGCGAAAGTATATAAAGGGTTTTTATTGTTTTTAGTATTCACTTGTACGGCCTAGCTACCAGCGTATGAATATTGCACGTCACGTGTCGCGTCAAGCCAATCAAAAACTAACGGTCTTTGTCGTCACTGTCACATCACATGACGTCACTTCTTGTAACAGAAATAGCCGATGTCTGTCGCCATAGCCCGAAATCAAATTAGTTTATCCCCGTAATTAAAATTATAACAGCTTTGATTTCGGCGTTGCGACTTGCGCAACGACATCGGT
This sequence comes from Rhipicephalus appendiculatus, assembly GCA_030522465.1. Lineage (NCBI taxonomy): Eukaryota > Metazoa > Arthropoda > Arachnida > Ixodida > Ixodidae > Rhipicephalus > Rhipicephalus appendiculatus. The sequence continues at coordinate 790,087 of JALIZH010032942.1, read as the reverse complement.
GCATTCGCAACGATATCGGTGATATTGCGCAACGATATCGGTGATATCGGTACCCGAAGAACCGATGAAAAAGACCTGCTCAAATTGTGTCGCAGGGCCCCTTTAAGGACAACAGTCTGGAAAACGAAAGAATGTAAGTGTGCAAGGGGAAGGCCGATAGTCAGCTGGACGGATGAGCTTGAGAAGTTTGCGGGGCTAACTTCACCACAACAGGCACAGGATTGGGTTAATTGGCGAAACATGGCGGAGGTCCCATGGTCCAGTAGTGGGCGTAGTTATGCTGATGATGATGATGAATTATAGTAAGAACGCACTTGGTTTGCTAACCTCTGGTGTACCGATGCAGTAATATTAGAAGCATGCAGACTTCAGGACCTAAAGAGGCCCAAAGGAAGTCTCAGAAATCTATGAAAGAATTAAATATAATCCGATTACGTAATCTGAGATGTCGATTCTCATATGTGAGCCATACACGTCGTGCTGTCGCAGTGGCTCTACAGTGGCTCTACAGTAGTGATGATGAGAACGGTAGCTTACATGTTCAATCCCTGGACGAATTTTACCTATAGCTGCAATAAGTCTATGGATGCAATTTGTGCATGTTTGCTTGCGGTTAGAATGCACAAAAATGCACCACTGAGACACGGGCAGAAGGGGGGACACGTCTAGACGCACGGAGCGCTTCGTGTCGCCCTTCTGTTCATGCTATCAGTCTCCCAACTTTGTGCGTTTCAGTTTGCAGTAAGTATGCGTATGATATGCAGAACGTAAATTAGTCCGCTGGGAAGCTCTTATACGACTGCTCAAGTTGGTAGTGATTTCTTTCAGTGTAGAAAGATAGGAAAAACTCACGCATAGATTTATTACAAATGATGTCGTTGGGTGTTTAACATCGAAGCTGTTATTTTATTATTCGAACAAGTTGATTCCTGGTCTTGCAATGAAAGCTTACACATGACACATCAGAAAAACTGGTCTGTAATGAAACAAAAGTTTATTTCGGAAATGTTGCCCTATCGCGATTGACGGTTTGTTAGCAGACGGGCAAACAAGAGAGCAAATTGGGGATTATGCAGGTTTAAAGCGATCAACAAAGGTCGTTGAAAATATGTCGCAGTAACCATAGTTTGCATAAGGAGACTTAGGCAAACATAAGCGCGGAATCTTCCCTAATGAAGATAGATAATTCACCTTGTAGAAACAGTAGTGGCAATGATGGTTAATTGCGATAGAAATTATAGGATACTTCAGGCGGATTCTTGCTTTTGGCGTTTTGCTTTGTTAAGCCAGGTCCGATGCTAGAAAAGTTAGCTCCTACACTTTCTTCGTATGATATTTTAACTTCGTGCTATCGCATGCAATGCTTCATCCTTGCGCCCGCCGCGGTGGTCTAGTGGATGTGGCGCTCGACTGCTGACCTATACGCTCCGGGATCGAATCCCGGTCGCGGCGGCCACATTTTCGGTGGAGGCGAAAATGCTTGAGGCTGGTGTACTCAGATTTAGGTGCAGGTTTAAGAACCCCAGGTGGTCGAAATTGCTGGAACCCTCCAATACGGCGCCCCTCATAATCATATGGTGGTTTTGGGATGTTAAACCCCGACATTTACTGTATGCTTCGCCCTTGTGGCGAAATTGTTGCTTTTTTTGTCATCCATGTTTAATTGCTAGCGGAAAATGAATTTTTTTTTCTCCACCGCTTCAAGCATTCCTCACAGCTCTACAAACTACGTCTAAATGGGAATCTTCGCTCTTTATCTCTCTTCATGTAAACCTGCTTCAAAAGCAGAAATGGGCTAGAAACATAGAACGTAATTTTTGGGAGAATATTTAGATAAGAACCGTAATGACGACTTCACGTGCAGTATGCACGTGAAATATTTTTTTATCCTATTTCTCCTCACACCATTATTTGTTATCCGGCTCACCTCGGATCACATCTGGCCTCCATGGCAAACCTACACGAGATCGCCCACGCCCGAGCACGCGAACTTACTGACCGTCCTGGGAAGCCTGGGGGGTCTTCAAACTCCAACCTAGCGGTCTTCAGGGACGGTGTCCTAACTTTCAACGAGGTGACCAAACATTACCAGCTGGGCAGAAGGGTCTTCCCCATTCCTCATGTGAAACTCTAGAGCACAGGCATCTACCCTCCGCATGCTTCAAACCAGGTCATATCCAAACCTTCATTCCCACAGCCAGTTCATTGAAGGCATTGATCCAACATGCCCAGATTGTGGCTCCGCATCTACGTTAGACCACATGCTCTGGCAGTGCCCCTCATTACAGAGCTCTCAACGCACGAACGAAGAGGAATGGAGCCCTGCGCTACGGAGCTCAGAACTTTTACATCAACTCAGGGCCGTCCAGAGGGCTCACGACGCGACGATGAGGCTCAGCCTACCCGTCCCGACGTGGGAGCGGCCCGCTGCTCTACCGCCTTGAGCGGTAGTGTTCCTCAGGACCTCAATAAAGTTCTTTGTCTGTCTGTGTGTGTGTAAGTATAATGAGGCATTTCGGTAGTCTATTGCTTAACTTGCCATTTAAGTGACTTGTTTAAGAGAAACGAGATTCGAAAAGCTACGAAAAGCCATTATTGCCCGACGGCGCCACGCCAAGAGCGTCGTATCCAGTCTTCGTAGGCAGCAGTTTATTTACTGCGCCGGCTTAGAGGTGTGACTGCAAGCCGATCGTATTTGTCGCCTGCTCACTCTACGCGTAAGATCCAACCTTTGTTTAGCCCCGATCCGATAGGTACAGGCGATCGTGACACCGCGAGGGGAACAGAATGAATACATGGAGGATTCTGCGCATCCCGGATTACGGAATCAGGAAATATATCGTGAAGAACAAAACAAAATACAGCGCGAAGCAGCGAGGAAAACGTATAAAAATCAGGCTGCAAGCTATACCCGTGCGCCTTCAACCATGCCCCATATGTAGTCACAACTGCACGCTCCCGACAAGGCTTTCCAACAGGCAACCATAGCCCTAATAGATGCTGTGCACCAGTTTATAAAGTTTTCTACGCAACGATATCTATGAATAACGCTTAATCATAACTATGAATCAATGGAGGTAGCGTTTAAAAGCCTGCGCACAAATCTGTGTTTCTAGATAGATAATAATTAAAGTGCTGATTATGAAACATCTGTTACGAAAAATTTCCCTTTGTTAGATCCAAAGACTGGCGAGACGCAGCACCTTGTACTAAGGAGTTTAATACACGAACATTGTTCAAAATTGTTGACCACAGTGCAGTGCACGCCAAAACTTAGTGTTCTCACAATTCTTGTAGAGAGGACGTCTCACTAAGCTTCAGAGGGGGGCTCAACGACCGAGATTGCCTAGGAAACTCCGCTTCACACCATCAACACATGGCACACTGCATCTAACTGCTAAAGACGTTGTTTCTCACAACTCGTCAAAGAACTGTGCTACTCACACACGAGTTTTTTTTCTGTCACCACGGTTGCCATACGCCTCAAAAAGGTTGTTATCAGCCAAATGACGCATCTCGCTTCCTAAAACTCGCTAACGTGCCAGTCAATTTAATGTGATGAGATTTTATACACCAAACACGAAACCAGTGCTTCCCGGTATTATTTGATCAAAATATCCCCGCGATATCTTTATTTTTGCGCGCCAAGTATTTGCCAGAACCTTTATGGAACGTGAACTTTTGGTCTGCCGACTTCTCGCATGCATATTTTTCGTTTTGTTAGTGCATTTTTCTATCTCCCCAAGCGTCCGAATGCCTACCTATCACTTTTCTACTTTCACATATAAATTATGAAAGGCCTGAGAATCGGCTTACGATAATTGACTTACGTCTAACCTAATATCGCATAAGGACGCTGACGTTTTTCCGAGGTTAACAGCGTATATGCCAACTTTGCGTGGTTATTTTTTGTCTTCAGTGCAGCCTCTAATTCCTAATTTCTTGGCGCCTCGAGTGCGATTTCAGCGAAATAAAGCGACACGTGCACGCGCAGATGTCGTGCTAATTGCAGAACACACATTGGGTTCCCTATTTAGTGATAATTGTAGAACACACATTGGGTTCCATGTACAGTGATATATGCCGACATCTTTGACGCTTTGTATGCGTCGGCAATTGCCGGAAGCGATGGAGTCGAGAGAGCTCTTCCCTTTTGGAGTAGATATATACGTTCGCACTGCTCGTTAAGGAGGTCTCCACAGACCACCAATGAGGAGCCTAGCCACGAGAAGCCGACCAAAGAAGCCGCACATTTCATCTTTCGCACCTCTGCGGACGTGTGGATGATAAGCCTGGTTGACTAAACCAGGTCGTCGATGCCACCCCATGGCCCGGGGCTTCACAAAGTGCCGCTGCAAGATCCAAAGAGCCTTTCGAAACGAGCGGTCTGCAAGCACCTGACAGAATAATGAGTGAATATCTAGAAGAAGCATAAATGGATTCTGCACGAACGCAATCAATGTAAGGGCCTACAGGGGTAAAAAAAAACACTATGGAGCCCATTTTGCGATGATTGTCGGCGTTAATGCGATTAGCACTCAAACTCTGTCGTGAACTGCCTGTGATTGCCAAGGGCGAAACGCGTCACGTAGAATTCATGCGTGCATGAAACCTAACTGATCTATAGTGACTTCTTACCTTGAGATCCACTGAACGGCACCGCCGCTTAGAGAACGCGTGCATTGTTTGCGAATGCATATTAAACATGCTGGTTTTTACCTATTCCTTGTACTTTAAATCCTGCGGTGCGTGGAATACATACTTCGTAGAACCATCTCACCCAATAAAAAAAGAAAAACACATCGGTACGCTGTGTTTTCAAATGTGCATTTTCTGTGTCTCTTTGTTTCTGCCTGCGCTACTACCAATTATGAAATTCACTCATCACGTTCCGTGCTGAATAAATTAGTTAATAATAGCGACCTCTACCACCAAGCAACGAGTGGCAGTAACAAAGACAATAACATCACGGGAGGTATGACAGTACAAAACCCATATAATTGTATAGTAATAAATAACCTTTATGCGCTCACTCATTATTAGCGGCCTTGTATATCGTGGAACTAGCTGCATGCTGATTATGGAAAGTTTCTAAAAATATTTTATTGCTTACCTTCAATCACTAACGATCTTCCTCCCCAGGACACCATAGACCCGAGATAATTTATCAGCCGTCTTCATGATTACTTCGCAAAATATACATAACGCGTCGAATAGTTATAAAAAAAAACAAATTTTGTATTAGGCAGAAAAATACGGTAGATGCTTCCTTCAGTGTGCAAGCCGAGATTCTTAACTAAGTTTAGTAAGATTGCTTACGTTAATGACCTCATCAACACAACGGCAGACGGAAGGCGATTCAAGCGAAGTTTCGCAAGCCACATTTTTCGTATATTGCAAAGTACACAGTGAAGGAATCAAATAAAATGAAAGCGGGTTTGAGCTTTTTGTTCCTTTCATGGAAATGACTCAATCATTTTTATTTATTCCTACAAGCACACAACGAAAAAAAAGAAAGAAATTGTAGATCTCTTCTCCTTTGTGAATCCAGTAGGGCTAGCAAGCAGAAAAGAAAAGGAAGCGGGCTCAGTTTGGGCCATATACCACGTAACCCTAAAAAATTCTAAGTGGGCGACTGTACTTTGGCGGGCTGTAGGTTCTAGCTTGCCGTTAATTTTTTCTTCGATAAAAAGGTACTCCACAGAGAAGATTTTCCCACCTATAATCGTTCAATTACCGACGGTTCTGGGAACTCTTATCTAAATCGCTTTCCGACAGACCAACCACGTTACGTTCGCAGTACTCCTTTGCTGCTCATATCTCGCTGTAGTGGTATGCAATAACTGTGGAAAGCTCAGAAGCACTTAAACTACTATCTCTACGAGAAAACTGACGCAAATTCAGCAGCCATCGTCCCCGCATATACGTACGCTGATGACAGTCAAAATAGTGCCATCAGAAGGCCTTCTTTGAGGATGAAAGCGTAACGGTGAACTGTAACGCTCGCAATACAGCCGAGCCGCAGGGAGCGCTTGATGTTTAGGTAATTCCGAGAAGCCAGAAAGAAACGAAGACAGAGATGAGAGAAAAAGAGACTGGAAAGATGCCGCGCTCTTTAACTGAAGTTTATCGACACAGCAAGTAAGAGTTCGTTATCCGGTAGGCTTCGTACCAGTAGATCCGTTTGTCTGTACTTTGCGGTTGCGAATTTTATTACTAGCTTGTACCTTAAGAAGCCTTGAGCAACGGGTACGTATGCATTGCATATATTTTCTCATGTGAGGGATGCTTGGGGAACTCTTAATACAGGCCTCGAGAGCTTAGGAAAAATCTCATCAGGTCTCGCCAAGTTGCGACAACTGTTTCATTAATCGTTAAAGGCGTAAGTATATACATAGCACTCAAACCACTTCACATGTAAACTGATGTGAACTCTGGCCTCGGGAGTTCAAGTTGATTTCCATTTTATTCGCACGAAAACAGTAAAATAAGGCGTCATGCCTGAGCTTCCTAAGCAATAAACAAAAAAAAAAACAACAAAATTTTATTATTGAAGCGAATTCCTTTACGCCGACATTATTGCAGCCTATAGTAAGCGAATACAGATTAAAAGGGAGTAAGGGCGCCCATCCGTACATCATATCGGATGCTTGTAAGGCTTAGGAAGGCGAGAAATAACAAACAAAATAAGGGGGGACACTATACGAAGCGCAGGTACTCCGTCATTCCCCCTATTGTCCCCTTGTTCTCCGCGTCAAATGCCCTGATCCTTTTATATAAACCTGCATACCTTCTTTTTGTCACGTTTCAACCACAATGGTCTATAGCAGCGGTTGGCAACCTTTTCAGGCGGAGGGCTGAGTTGCAGGCAGCCGACACGGCGTGGCAGGACGGCAAATCGATAAGGGGGGGGGGGAGGGGAAGGGAGGTAGGGTTCGCAGGCAAAGAGAAAAAAAATCCCGAGTTGCTAATAATATAACTTTAAATGTAGCTCTGGACGCAGTTTCTAAATGGTGCACTGACTGGCAAATGACTCTTAACGTTAGTAAATCAGCTGCCCTTACAATCACCAGAAAAAAACACATGTCTGAGTACCCGTATGCCACAAGTAACATACAGCTAGCTCGAGTTCAAGAACACAAATACCTTGGTTTGACACTTACACATGATCTTAGATGGGACTCTCACATAAACATTACATAAACTGCCCTAAAAAAACTATTCTTCCTCAGAAGACACCTTCGTCTTGCGCCAACCGACATCAAGCTCTTAGCATATAAAACTTTTATCCGAACAGTTCTTGAATACGCTAATATTGCATGGTTTCCTCACACTAAACATAACACTGATAAACTAGAACGGATCCAACGAAAGGCCATTAGGTTTGCGTTTAACAAATATAAAATGTCAGACTCGCCGACCGAATTACTTAAAAGGGCTGGCCTTCTTAGCCTTGAAAGTAGAGCCAAAGTACCACGATTGAAGTTTTTGCACCAGCTCCTACACAACCCGCTAAAAATTGACACTGCTACATATATCTCGATAACCACAGCAAGACCTACACGTAATAAACACTTCTTGACGCTCACTGAGTATAAACACCATTCAAGCTGCTTTAAATATTCCTACTTTCCGACAGCGATAAGAGACTGGAATGAACTCGTCCCATCAACTGCTAACACCATCTCGCTAGACATGTTTACTACGATAGTCGAGGAAAGTTTACTAACACAGTTCGGTTAAGTTGCGTTATTGCCCCATTTACTTAACTATAACTACTTTACCGCTAGTGTGTTCTTAAGTGTAGTGTTTTTATTGAAATGTCTTGTATATTGTATAAGCCATATTTTTCTTACTTTCATATATCTATTGCGCATTGTTCTACAGCCTGCTGTAATCTTTTGCCACTTCTATGTATCCTTGCTAAATTGCCATTTTCTGTTACTCTGTGTACAATTGTAATAGAGTTCTTTTTTTATTGGTCTTCCTGCAGTAACCCCCTTTCCCTGCTTTGATCCCATGTGAGATTGGCAGTATTTTTAAATAAATAAATAAAAATAATAACTGCCATTTAAGCTATAACCCATTATTATTACTCTGTAACTTCTTCTTGCTTGCTTCATCAAGCCGTATAAACGTCGGTCGCAGTATGAGACAGCGCAGAGATGGAGACAGAGACAGTAGGAGGTATTTTGTTCTTGTAATCGTTCTTTCTCGAGTTTTGCTTCGCGTAGAAATCTGATGCCAAGGTCGACGTCCGAAGAACGGTTTTCACGTCAGTGGATGTCATCGGCTGATCTTGTCTGAAGCTAGAGTCCTAAGTAACAACGCGTCGCCTCATACGCGAACGAAAGGCGATACTTGCGGCTTCTATAAACAACGCCACACTCCTTCCCCAACCATCCTCCGAGACGTTGCCCCTACTTTTCTTTTTTTCATATTTCGCTTCACTGCAGCAATTTCGCTGCTCTTTCTATCGCTGTGGCTTCGTATGTATAGGTTGGAAAGGCCTAATGGTCCGGTGGGTGGTCCCCGCAGGGTGTCCATCGCACCGTGCCACCAGATTGACTGCTCTTGGATAAACATGATTGCGCATTGACACTTTCGGCGTGGTAGGCGCAAATACGTTAGAAATTCGCGTCACAGATGCAAGTTACTCCTTTCACTCAAATATGTGTTGGTAAAAGGTCGGCTCTCACCTCTCGTGAGACGCATACCAAAAACTAACCCAACACGCACGAGGGATCCGAATAATTTGGACATCAACCCACTTCTCTCTAACGGACAACAATGCTCCTCGCATCTCAGCTAGGGCATACACCAACCGAGCACCCCGGCAGGTCATGCTAGGATCAGAGAGGTACCGCATGATCAAATACCACGAAATAATTCAGCACTACACGTTAGCCAGTGTGGTGCGCCCGGCAGAACAAACTATCGAAGTTTCGTGAAGTAGCTTGGAATGTGGGACCGTTGCGTCGTCGTTGCGGGGCCCGTGGCACCCGCATAGCGCGACTGGCCTAGCGCATGGGGTTCGCAGCCCCCGACCAGCCGATCGAACGAGGCGATGGCCGCCCGCCCAACTTCGTCTTTTCTCTTTCTTCCCCCGGCACTTTTCATTCGAAGACGGCCAAAACGAAACTGAATCACCACAGCGGCTCAGCAGCCATAGCCATACATATAGGTCTGCTGACAGGCAGTCATTATTTTATGATACAATAAAAGTATAAGTGGAGAAAGGACGTTTTCTAAATTCAACGAAAAGATAACAATGAAAACTTATGACTAACTTGTGCATTCTTTCCTTAGTTTCGCAATGACAATACCAGAATTTCAGGTACACCCGTGACGTACGCGCTACACGGAAGTGTAAGAGAGAACCTTGTTTGAGTGGATGTTGCAAATATATAAAAATATGGGCTCGAATATACTGTAAGAGCAAATGTTACGAGGCGGGCAGCATTCGGTTCACCGAACGGCGTAGTTGAATTTGAAACGAGCTGCACTGCATATTGAATGGCGTATTATCGGTGTTTTTGATTTATTTTAAATCGTTTTTTTTTCTACATTTTTCTTTCACAGGGAAACCTTAGTGGTAGTTGTAGTTAGTTGTAGCACGTTATATCTCGCGTATAATAAATAAAAACACAGGAGAGAAACAAGGACGGAGAATCGTCGTTTTTTTTTTCTACGCCCTTCGTTCAGCGCTGTATTTTTATTTCTCTACTATTTGTCTTTTTCTGCGAGACCCATCAACAGGCTAAACGGTCGCTTATGGCTGCAAAACTCATCTCCTGAGAACCAGCATGCTAGCTACGACCACACCGGGAAGCTCTATATTATGGCCATAATGACACACCCATGCGAATTATAAGGATGTTGATGCTGGGTGGGGGGAAAAACGAGCTTCTGCACTGTCCTATTACGTGCACCGAATGAGGCACCGCACTGCATACAGATTCGCGCACTCACGACATGCAGAAGAAAATGAGAGCGACGCTTTTTCCAGAGTGTTACTCCATTTGATGTCGTTTTTCATGTCTCTTTTCATGTGGTCTCTCGTGTTTTGCAAATAATGTCTGGTGACGTTTAAAAGAATATGTGGTTATGCACTAGCCGAGGAATGTTTCGGGAATACTGAGAAATGTCTACGCTCGTGAAGTGCATTTACTAAGTCTTCAAGAACTATGCTGTCTTTAATTCTGGTGCCATCGTATCTTGATTATCTTGATTATTCTCACGTAACCGACAGATCAACTTGAAGGCAATTACTAACAAGCTTAGACTGAACAGGACCTTTCAGTCCACCGTCGTAAGGCATTCGAACAATGTGACCTGGTCGCATAACGACGAAGGAAAGTTCTCTTCACATTTGTCCAACCGTAATGAAATAGCTGGTTTATTCGAAGACGGCGTCTGCTTGGAGCTTATCTGTCATAGTGTGGTATCAGTGACCTATTGAAGCGATATCAGTCATGGTGGCGTCATCGTCACCGTGCGAGTGCGGCTCATTATTGGCTTTTGAACACGAGATGACTACAGCAGTTAACTCTATAATGAACTAAGTTGCATTCATACCCTTTTAATATGATTGATGTTAGGTCTACATAGAATAAGTGCCATTTCAAGCCCCTCTTTTGTATTAGATAGGCCAAACGAAGATGTTATCTATAAAGAAGCTACATGGCCGGGTGGACAGTAACACATATTTTGCAACAAAAACAAACTTGAAAGTGAGACTGTCACAGAAAGATTGAGCCTGTAGCCTAAGCCGGACCTCCCTGACAAACTCCTACTCTAGATAACGTAGCTAAACCAGCAGTCAAAACGATCTCTTGAAACACTTGTCTTGTGGCTGCTGGTGCATTCGGTCCGTCTACTTCGTCACTTGCGCTTTTGACGACCTTTCTTGTTCCAATGTGTCGTCCTGTATTGCGCAACAGGAGAGGCTGTTGAAACAGAACAAAATAGGAGAAGAGTCTGTGAAAGTAACCAAGGTCACTATTACAACGTCAGCGTCTGAATAACGCTGAAGATCACTAGACAGTGCACTGTCACAATGTGCTGTACAATACAGTATCTCCGAGGAAACACAGCAACACCTTTATAGCGACCTGTGCTAGCGTCAGAGTAGGCCAGTGCCGAAACGTTTTGCTTTCTTTGAGTGGGCAGTCTTCTATATATCACAGTGCGACTGAAAACGCTGCTCTGTGGTGGTCACAAATAGGCGCATAGCAAAACCAAAACATTATTGTGGTGTTACAAAGCGCGGTGCAAAAAAGTGATCATTTGTTAGCTTGTAAGCAGCAAACTAAAAAAAAAGGTTAGTGTTGGAAAGTGTGGTAAGCATTGTATTAGGGAAGTAGCCTGTCTCAATCACATGCTATGTGGTCAAGGCACGGAAACTGAGGAGCGAGGAACTCGAAGCCAGAACATGCCACATTCATGTTAGGCATGCAAAGATTTCGTAATTCAGTCATGAACATTCCTTGTGTAATGCCTAAAAACGGACAACTTCGCAATGTTGATGACATAGAGTGTGGATTCGAGGGTAATTACTTGTTACCAGTGAATGGGTCACTGAAAGCGTGAGTGCTTTAGCTGTGCCCGTGTAACAAGAAAGAAACAGTCATGCAGATTGTCAGGGTCGAGACCATGACGCAGGTAACAAGTGCTTCCTGGCAGATGGTGCGGCCGACTCTGCTTGAGTTCCGCATCCATGGGAGAAGGGCACTGCCATGAGTACCTTTGAAATGATTAATCCACGTATGTTTGTTAAGAGCGCACTTCGGCGCGCAGCGCGTTCAGTGAGGGGCAACTTGTGATCACAGACCACAACAACTCCGACGTCCAGGTGATGCCATCGGTTTTCACTGGAGATATTAAGGTCAATTTCTTAAAACCCGAAGATAGCTGATTAGATGCATTCAAGGCACGTGTGCGTTTAGTTAGCCAGTCATCACTGAAAACTCGGAAAATTGGCCGTCTAATCTAATGACGAGTTTCAATGCTCATTGTTGTGATTTTTATTCTCCCATGGCATTCCCCACTGACACTATGAACATGGATAACTTAGAGGAGGTACGAGGCGGGAAAGTAATCAGTTCTTGTCCTGTAGCAATTACAAGTGTAGTGAAGAGGAGAAAGACGATACGCTCGGGCGTTTGTCGCTGTGCACGTGATCTGCGTTCCTGTTGGACCGGCGCTACTTCGACTGCACAAATCTTCAGTGCTTTATTAATAAATCGCCATACGACATTTGGTGGAGGTTGCTGCAATCCCTGACCTCAACCTGGAACTTCGCAACCGAACGTTGCCGGCCGCTACAACCGCTGCAATGACTGACAGTGCCAACAATCAGCCCGACACGACCACGGCTTCCAGCTCCAGCGGCGCCATTCAGCGGTACCGCGACCCTCCTATTTTTAGACTGACGTGGACGATTGGCTTTCCACCTATGAGCGCGTCAGTGGGACCAACAACTGGGATGACCCGGCGAAACTCCGTATCGTCATCTTTTACCTTTCTGAAGTCGCCAAGCTCTGGTTTCACAGTCACGAGCGTGAGATCCACACCTGGTCCTATTTCAAGAAAGCGATCGCAGAAGTCTTCGGCCGCCCGACTTTACGGAAACTGCGCACTGAACAACGTCTACGCCAGCGTGCTCAACAGCCCGGTGAAACGTATACGAGCAACATCGAGGATGTAGCAAGCATTTGTTCCCGCGTCAATGCTTCCATGAGCGAAGAGGAGAAAGTGAAACATATCGTCAAAGGCTTCGAGGACGAGGCATTCCAGATGCTTCTTGCGCGGAACCCTGCTTCTGTCTCGGACGTCGTCACTCTTTGCCAGAGTTTCGATGAGCTGCGTCGACAAAGGGTCCTTGCGCGCAGCGCTGTCGCAGCTGCCGAACCACTCTCGAGCCTCACGCTAGCTTCCAACCCGTCGTCCGATACATCGCTCTCAAGCCAAATCAAAGACTTCATTCGGGAGGAAGAGGCGCGCCAGCTCCGTATGCTGCCTCTAAGCGATCGACCCCCTACAGCCTGACGCATCCCTGGCTGCTCCCATCAGGAGGGCTATCCGCCAGCAACTTGCCGAATCGGTACCTCTGACCCAGCCATGTCTGCCTGTGGCTGCACCTTTGACCTATGCCGCGGTCGCGGCGCGACTTCCGCCCCCGACATTTGCCTTCTCTGAAGCAATGCACCAGCGAACAGCCCAGCCTCCAGCGTCGCCTCCAATGCAAACTCGGAGTCATTATGTTCAGAACCCCTGGCGCACACGCGACAACCGGCCCATATGCTTCGCTTGCGGTTTCGCCGGCCATGTGGCGCGCTACTGCAACCGTCGTATGCCACCTGCCCATCAATCTACCGCAACGCCCGGATACGGCTACCCACATGCTGCTACCGATCACGCCCCGTGCCTCAGCTAAGACTTTTCGCCGCCGCCACGACGGCCTTCCGGCAACCATCGCTCCCAGTCACCCCGTCGTCGCTCGCCTTCACCTTTGCGTAGTCGGCAGTCCCCTAGCGAGGGAAACTAGTTGCTGCAGTTCCGCAAGCCCGAACTGCCAGCTTCGCGACTTCCACAAGGCCTGCACAGTCGCCACGCAATTTACTAGACGTCATAGTAGAAGGAACTGCCGCAGCTGCGCTTGTCGACACTGGGGCTGCGATTTCAGTCATGGACGAGAAGTTTTGTCGAAAACTGCATAAGGTCACAACGCAGTTCTCCGGCATGCTACTGCGCACCGCAAGTACACAGCACATAGCACCGGTTGCCGCATGTACTGCGTGGGTGATTATTGACGGCGCGATCTACGTCGTCGAAATTCTTGTGCTATCTTCATGCTCACACGACATCATCCTCGGCTGGGACTTCTTGTCTCAGCATCATGCCATCATCGACTGTGCCCGGGCCGAGGTGGCGCTCTTCCCGTACGCTGATGCCGCATTACCTGACTTTTCTAAAAGTACTGTCCAAAAGCTCACTGTTGTGTCCGACACGGACGTACCACCCGGAATGGCAGTGCTTGTGCCCGTCTCTTGCTCCACCGTGCCGGATGCTACCGTCGTTTTTACGCCGTCGCATATTTTTCTGTGTCGCCGGGCCCTCCCTCTCCCGTTTGCTGTTCTCACTACTTCATCCGGATCATCTACTATGCTTGTGTGCAATCCGTTTCGACAACTTGTGACCTTGCTTCGAGGAGAATCTCTTGGTCGTGTCCAGCCTGTTGGTCCGCTTCACATCATCGATACTTCAAATGACACGCCCTGTTATGAGCTCGACGCCCTTACTTCTCCCGTTAAGCGCACGTCATCTGCGTCATCATCACCCTCGCCTTCATCTGACATCTTTGAATCTGTCTTGAATGCCGATCTGCCGCTTCCGTGCCGGACACAAGTCCTTGCGCTTCTGCAGAATTTTCGCTCGTAATTTCATTGCGACCAACCGTGCTTGGGCCGTACGGTGAACGTCAGTCACAGCGTCCACACAGGTTCTCATCCTCCATTACGCCAGCGACCGTACCGTGTTTCGGCAGCCGAGCGTAAGGTGATTAACGAGCAAGTCGATGAAATGCTGCAGCATGGCGTCATTCGCCCTTCCAACAGTCCTTGGGCGTCTCCTGTGGTATTAGTACGCAAGAAGGACGGGTCAATACGCTTCTGGGTGGATTACCGTCGGCTAAATAAGATCACTCGCAAAGACGTCTACCCGCTGCCTCGCATAGTTGACGCACTCGACTGCTTGCAAGGAGCGGAATACTACTCATCTTTAGATCTTCGCTCTGGCTATTGGCAAGTGCCAATGGCTGAGCGTGACTGCGAGAAGACAGCTTTTGTAACGCCCGACGGCTGATACGAATTTACCGTCATGCCTTTTGGGCTCTGTAACGCACCCGCTACTTTCGAGCGCATGATGGACACCACCCTTCGTAGCTACAAGTGGAAAACATGTCTGTGCTACCTTGACGACATCCTCGTGTTTTCCTCAGATTTTCCGACGCACCTCGTTCGATTGCGTGAGATACTGACCTGCCTCACCTCCGCCGGCCTCCAGCTCAACATCAAAAAGTGTCGTTTTGCTTCCCGCAAGCTAACAATATTGAGACACGTCGTATCGAAGGATGGTGTGCTTCCTGACCCAGCGAAGCTTCGCGCCGTCGCCGAGTTTCCCAAGCCTACAACTCTTAAGGCGCTCCGCAGCTTTGTAGGCCTCTGCTCGTATTTCCGGCGATTTGTACGTAATTTCGCAGCCATCATCGCACCACTGACGAATTTGCTTACGGCTTGTAACGGCATCTCCGCTTGGTCGACCTCGTGCGATGAATAAAACTTCATTTGGGCCTAGTTGGTACATATTCCGTGCGATGAAGCCTTCGAGCAACTACGTCGTCTACTTACATCACCACTTATTGTTCGACACTACGATCCCACAGCGCCTACGGAGATCCATACCGACGCTAGCGGGATCGGACTTGGGGCAGTCCTAGCTCAGCGGAAAGATGGCTACGACGAGTACGTCGTCGCGTATGCCAGTCGCAGTTTGAAGAGGCTGAAGCAAACTATTCTGTGACGGAAAAGGAGTGTTTGGCCATCATTTGGGCTCTCGGCAAGTTCCGTCCGCACCTATATCGTCGTACTTTCGACATCGTTGCCGACCATAACGCCCTTTGCTGGCTTTCTCCGTTGAAAGATCCATCAGGTCGCCTCGGCCGATGGGCGCTTCGCTTACAAGAATACGACATTCGTGTTGTCTACAGATCCGGCAGGAAGCACTCTGACGCCGATGCGCTATCTCGATCGCCGATACCTTTCGACGCAGCTTCCCTATCAACGCTTTTCGAGACTATGTCAACCATCGACGTCACGGATATGCCGGTTGAACAACGCAACGATCCCCTGCTTTCAACAATGCTCAGCTTCCTGCAGGATCCATCAACCACACCGTCTTCTAGAAAGCTTCGCCGCCAAGCCGCCCACTTTAATGTGCGCAACAACATCCTTTACCGCAGAAATTATATGCCCGATGGTCGCAAATGGCTGCTCGTGATACCACGGCACATGCGTTCTGACATCGGCGCTTACTTCCATGCTGCTCCTCACCATGGTCACGCCGGCGTTATGAAAACGTATACTCGCCTAAGGCAGCGTTTCTACTGGCGTGGAATGTTTCACTTTGTCTGCCAGTATATTTGCGCTTGCACGGCGTGCCAGCGGCGTAAAGTTCACCAGCGCCCTTCCGGCGAGCTACAGCCGCTTCCCTGCCCTGCTCGCCCTTTTGATCGCGTCCGCATAGACCTATACGGCCCACTTCCCTGCATTTCCTTGGGTAACACATGGATAATTGTCGGTGTCGATCATTTGACGCGCTATGCAGAGACTGCGGCACTCCCAGCCGCCGGCGCTCGCGAGGTTGCATTATTTATTCTGCGAAACTTCGTTCTTCGACATGGAGCACCACGAGAACTTCTCAGCGACAGAGGGCGCGTCTTCCTGTCCGACGTTATACAAGCCCTTCTCTCGGCATGCAACATCATTCACCGCAAGTCTACCGCATACCACCCACAGACGAACGGCTTGACGGAGAGGTTCAACCGCACACTCGGTGACATGATATCTATGTACGTCGCGTCCGATCACAGTAACTGGGACGCTGTTTTGCCATTTGTCACTTACGCATACAATACTGCCTCGCAAGCTACCACAGGTTTTTCGCCGTTTTTCCTGTTGTACGGACGAGAGCCCTCTTGTACTATGGACACAGTGTTTCCATACCGACCCGACGCTTCCGAATGCACCCCGGTGTCTGAAGCAGCGAGATACGCAGAGGACTGTAGGCAGCTCGCTCGTGAACTGACAACCGCCGCTCAAGGTCGCGAAAAAGAGCGACATGACAACGACGCATCTACGCCAGACTTCCCGACTGGTTCCCTCGTTTGGTTGTGGATCGCGCCTCACAGCCCTGGGCTTTCCAACAAGTTTCTTGCACGCTGTGATGGCCCCTACCGCATCAAAGGCACCAACTCCCCTGTCAACTACATAGTTGAACCCGTGACACCGTCCAACGACCTCAGACATCGCGGTCGTGACACGGTTCATGTCAGCAGACTGCAACCACACTATGACCCATTGATACTGCCTACGCCTTAAGACGCCAGGATGGCTCATCTTCTCTCCCGGGGGCAATTGTAGTGAAGAGGAGAAAGACGATACGCTCGGGCGTTTGTCGCTGTGCACGTGATCTGCGTTCCTGTTGGACCGGCGCTACTTCGACTGCACAAATCGTCAGTGCTTTATTAATAAATCGCCATACGACACAAGTAATATTATTTCTGTCAATGAATTCTCAGACTCCTGAGTACATGTGGGCTAAAAATGAAAGCACGGAACGTGGCATGAAATTTGCAATTCAGTTTCAAAGTCAACTAGAAATAGCTCGCCCTTCTCTCGAAAAAAATCACGCCATATCCACGAAGTGAACGATGATAAGTGGGCGAAGCTCGATCGTTTTCATCCATGGCAGAAAGAGAATGTGTGGTCTGGAAGGCGCTTATACTTCATGGTCATCAGCTTCATCGTCATCGTTATCACGTGTAGTGGGTACATTCCAATATACTGGAACGCCTTATACTTCATCGTTATCACGTGTAGTGGGTACATTCCACTATACTGCGTCATCGTCATCTTTATCACGTGGAGTGGATACATTCCACTATACGTGGCTATCTACCTACTACTACTACTACAGAGGAGGGACAGACCCAGACCCTTAGGAACTTCGCCCCTAAAATGATGCAGTAAGCTCAGTTCAGCTTAAGACATAAATTTGGCTAACGGCCGTTCTTTTGTTTAGGCACCGTGAGCTCCATAGTAACTGCGGCGACCGATAGATGCCCCGATGTGCTCGCACCAAGCTCCAGTGGTATAGGCCTACCATTACATGCAGTATAAAATTAGTCCGGTGCTCTCGTGATCAGACTGCAAGGGAGACGGATGTTTGAAGGTAAAAAAAAGCCGGCAGATCCCACGCACTGTGGCAATCGATGTAATGCGAAGCAGCCAGAAAGGAGCAAATCATGCTTTACATAATTTGTATGTCATGTTTTACATGTTACGACCTGTCATTTATGTTCTTCATACAGTCACGTCACGCAATACCAAATTTGGTATATCTCAAGCTAACGAAACGGCCGCGAGCGCGCCATGAGCGTGGCATGCAAGTCATGTCGCACATGGCAAGTCATGATTTCCATATTACCACTTGTCATTTATGTTCGTCATACAGTCATGTCACTCAATCCCAAATTTGGTGTATGTCAAGCTAACCAAATGGCCGCGAGCGCGCCATGAGCGTGGAATGCAAGTCATGTCACTCATCACATGTCATGATTTCCATATTATCACTTGTCATTTATGTTCGTCATACAGTCATATCACTCAATACAAAATTTGGTGTATATCAAGCTAACGAAACGGCCGCGAGCGCGCCATGAGCGTGGAATGCAAGTCATGTCGCACATGACAAGTCATGATTTCCATATTACGACTTGTCATTTATGTTCGCCATAGAGTCATGTCACTCAATACCAAATTTGGTGTATATCAAGCTAACGAAACGGCCGCGAGCGCGCCATGAGCGTGGAATGCAAGTCATGTCACTCATGATATGTGATGATTTCCATATTACGGCTTGTCATTTATGTTCGTCATACAGTCACGTCGCGATATACAAAATTTGGTGTATATCAAGCTAACGAAACGGCCGCGAGCGCGCTATGAGCGTGGAATGCAAGTCATGTCGCTCATGAAGTCATGATTTTCATATTACCACTTGTCATTTATGTTCGTCATGCAGTCATGTCACTCAATCCCAAATTTGGTGCATGTCAAGCTAACGAAACCGCCGCTAGCACGCCATGAGCGTGACATGTAAATCATACATTTCATGACAAGTTAGTCATGATTTTCATGATATGACCAGCCATTTATGTTCGCCATACAGTCATCTTATGCCATACCAAATTTGGTATAAATCCCATTAACGATACGGCCAGGAGAGCACAAAGTCGTAGGCGGCTAGATAGATAGATAGATAGATAGATAGATAGATAGATAGATAGATAGATAGATAGATAGATAGATAGATAGATAGATAGATAGATAGATAGATAGATAGATAGATAGATAGATAGATAGATAGATAGATAGATAGATAGATAGATAGATAGATAGATAGATAGATAGATAGATAGATACGCTCAAAGTCGCCGAAGTTAGCTAAGAAATTTTTCGCATTTAAAAAAAGAAAAATAAAGTGTCCGAAGGTCATCAAGCAAGCTTGTCTTCGGAAGTAGCTTCGTTCTCGCTGCGATCCCCCTTCCTGTAGCTTTCAATGGGCTCGCTGGAACGAAAGGAGACAGAAAGTGCTTGAGGTGCGCGACGAATCATTGTAACCCCACCCCTGCGTGATGGATTCTAAAAAAAATTGCGGCGGTCGATTCGTGAAGCGAGACACTTAATGATTGAGGTCATTCGATAATTACTTGGAAAAGTGTTTCAGGCCACTATTAAAGAGAAGCCGCATCTCTAATGAAACATTCGGTTAATTTTGTTTTACTTGTTTGATAGCGATAGGCCCGCAAAAGCAAACGAAAAAAAAAGGAACGTCTTAACGATTTTCGCGCCTCCACCGTTAAAATTGTATGAAATGCGAGGTCGCCATCTACATCTTCGGCAAGAATTTTCACCATCGGCGTTAGAGTAACAAAATATTTCGCGTTTAAAATAGCACGGACGTTCAAAAAGGATTTGACTGAACCAGAAAAGCTTGCATGATTTCCATGTCAATGTGAGATCCGCCAAAACCTCGCTCTTCCTTTTGCCTGCAACACGAACTGTTTGAGGCCTTCGTGTTGGTTCGGTATTTCCCAAAAAGATACCCATATTTGAAATATTTTTCTTACGTAGTTATGTAACTTGAGCTAGCGCAGTGCATCGTTAACGTCCCCACACTGCTTTGACAGCTTTGCAAAGTGAGTCATACATCATGATAGAATGGCAAGCCTACTACTTGAGAGATAGTGCTACGACATAGCGGAGCCTGTATAGTGAACCTGGTGGAAACAACTACATGGAAACACTCTTTGCAGAGAAACAACCATAGAATCACAGCCCGGCCTCCAGTAACTCTTCCGAAGAAGCGCAACATCGGCGGAGCAGAGAAAGTTTTCACTGAAGATACATTTCTAACTACTCTTCCAGACTGCGTCATTTCATCCAACTTTTCACTAAAACGAATGAGCGGGGATAGCGGCTTTGACGTTCCAGCGCTGAAACGGTCATTATCCGTTGCAGTCAAAGGAAATAAATAGGAACAGGCGGAGATTGAATGAGACTTTCTTGTATTCTGCAACCAGCAACGCTTCCCCAACTATCTCATTGCACATACGCTATCAAATACAGGTGTTTATGCCTTAGTTGATTTGAAGCATATTTTCACACACGCTAATTCCTTTATTTCTAATGCGATCGGGTTTTGCACACGAAACCTGTTACCGCGGCTCATCGCGCAGGCCACGCCACCATGTTTAGAAATTTCGCGATTGTGTTAGACTGTTCTGTTAAGATTACATGCCGGACACGTGTTACGGAGTTTATTCTAGAGATAATGCGACCACCAGCGATAACGCCGAAATTATCAATAGGACGTCTATAAAAGCCGGCGCATTTTAAAAAAAAGTCTGCGCTGAATTACCGATGGCCTAGAGCCGTCTCTCCATTGTCCCTGCACAACGAGTGTTGTTTCTACTTTGAGTATTTCTTTTATTGGGTAGAGCCTCACACAATAAAACAATTCATATTTACCAGCTGCGTCTTCTTTCTTCGCCGTCAGAACCACTTCACGCTAATGCCTTATTGCAGTTTCTTTTATCGCTTCTGTTTTTTTCATCAATCTATTCAGCCTCATATCTGGCCCCGTCAATCTTTCAAGTTTAGACATGCTGCCATTCCGTATTAAGGAGCACGGCTGCCAGCCTTTTTTCAACAAATGCACGCATATATACTCCACGATGTATCTTTTTTTCCAGAGGACCCAGAAGGAAATGGTTAAGTCACTTCACGAGCAGGAATAGCACAACATGGAATTGCATTGAGTGCAAGCAAGTATGTTCCTATGCTGTGGACGCCGAAGAAGGCGTAATTAGCTTTCAACAGAGTGCGCTACAAGACTAATTTCCTAATGGCGTAGGTCTTGTCGCATTGCCATGTATAAAGGACCGCTTCGGTTCTATCGAGTTAAGTCACATTCAACAACAGGACAGATGCTACGAGAGAGCCTGCGAGCAGGCGAGCTTTTCAGACAAAAGTACGGTGGCCATTAAGAAAATTAATTCTACTAAGTCTACAAACATCCAATTAGGCGATGCCTTGAGAAGAATGTCAGGGAGGCAAGACAACAAAGCTGCTAGGACCGAATTACGGGAGCGTGACACAGCCTTAGTTCCGCGCCCGTCATTTCCCATCACGACTTTAGCTGTTTAAAGCGATAGCGTTAAACAGCTCCTTTAGAGAAATGCCGCAGTCGGCGTCGGCGTCGTTGGTTGTGAGCGAAAAATCAGTGTTGTCCATGAGCTAAAATTCAAGATTGATGCACACAAATAAATTATACAGAACTTCGGTTCGAATAAAATTTGAAACCCAGGCCCTCTGTGAGCCATACAGGTGTTCTACGACGCAGCCACGCCATTCGTTGGAACTGCTTCCGAAAGCAACCCTATATGAATGTCATGCAGTGTGAGGAGTCTCCTTAACACATGTAATCTTGGGTGGCAGAAGCATAGAATCGCTCCAGGCGTCAGACAATGTTATTTGCACGATGAATGAGGAGCCTAAGGCCCACCTATTCCAAAGCGCTCAGAACTGCTTAATCATAATCAGCAGCAAAGGTATCAAGAATGTGAGTAGCCGCGTAGGGTTCACATGTCGCCTTACAGACTCGTACTGGGTACTTCACTGATTTGCAAAAAGGAAAAAAAATGTGACGTAGTGGGCACTTCGAAACTGTACTTGTAGTAAGCATTGTAGGATAGTTTTAAATTGCCAACAGTAATCGCACAGACGTTCCTTTTCTTGCGGCCTTGTTTCTTGCGGCCTTGCGGCGTTCTTGTTTAGCAGCCAACCGAGAAGCGAAGTCAGGCTAGATATTCAGAAGGCGATGCGAATGGGACCCTAATGTTCTATCGCGTTCCACTCTTGAGGCGAAGCTCAAGCCTGCTGTAAAGTTCTTTTTTTGTACCACAGCTCGCTTATTACTACCATTTCATTACCTCCGTAAGGCCTAATTTATAAACAAATATCTTCTTTATTTATTAGAAAAAGTACTAAAGCTTTTTTTTGTTCTTTAAATAGAAGCGCTGCTAAGAACTGATTTTTTTCACCTAAGGCATTGCTAGCGAAAATCATTTTCAGCTAATGTTAAACATTACTTTAAACGAAACGATCTTTCACGTGATGCACTTGGGAGATTGTCCCTTATAAGCAAAAGTCATGGTGAAATGAGGCACAGTGAGCATTAATTAACAATGTGGCAGAAGTTTCAGATGTCGTAGAGCGTCGCTAAGCAGAGGGCGGTTCCCAAAACAGGACAAATGATGCTGAGGGTTTTTCCGTTACTGCGCCCCATCTGGTATTAAGAATAAGTTCATTAAATAGTTTCTAAGTGGCTGGTGTTCCTTAAATTCAGTGGGCGGTTCTTATGTCTCTCATCGGGCGCGCTCCTCTTCACTAAGTAATTTATCACCACCAGCCACATTCTGTCACCGAAACAAAACTGCCTCTCCGCCTTCACGATTGCACCGGTATGAAACTTCTTTTATACGGCAAATATTCAAACATGTAGTTTCGCAAATTCGGTACGCGGTTTACGAAGCAGATATTATCCTATATCCTATAACAAACCACTATAAAACTTAATTCGTAAACTGTAATTACTAATACAAAGCCTAATTTTAATGACTGGTGACACAAAAGTTTATCTCAATTATTCGTATGTAAGATCGTGTTTCTCAAAGCTGCCCTCCCTTTTAAACCTAAAGACAAAAATTGGTGTAGTGGAGTACCGGTACATTTTACCTTATTCTGCTTGTGAAGGCTGTAATCCACCGCCGGATTTTTTTTCCTTTTTTTTTATTTGTTTACCTTTTACTTTTAGTTCGTGACCACTTGCAAACAGCCCTATTCATTACTCACATCGCCATTTAGCGGGGCAAAATGTACGAGCACCAAATTGTCGAATTTCTCCTTCAGCGAAGCTTGATCCTCTTCAATTCATTTCTTATTTTTATTAGCGAGAGCAAACATCGCGAGATGGCAGCGAGAGCGAGAGAGATTTGGGATGGCGATGGTCGTTTTTCTTCGAGGATGATCCGAAATATAATACGAGAACAGCTCGAACATCAATTTATATAAAGAAAAGGGAAATATGAGAAATTACACGTGATCTTTGTTTCTCTGCGAGAGCCACTCTCAACGTATAAAGCCATATTATGTCCTATTGCAATTGAAACCAAAGCCCCGTTATGTTACCTTGGTAACAACCTTGGAATATGTTACCTTGGTTATGTTACCTTGTTACCTTGGTAACCTTCTTCGTCGTCGTGCACAGGAGGTTAAGACTGATAGCGCATTTCTCTTGGGTTCTCTGCGTGACAGGATGCAATGAAGGGCAGTCTTGTTGTCCCAGAGAGCTCTGTCGTTTAGTCGGTTGGTTATAAATAACCTAACCTTACTATGGGCACAGGTACAGCCTATAACACTCGGTTATAAATAACCCAGCTTTACTAGCGGCTGCGAAACGAGTAAGAGCGAAGGCAGCATGCCATAAAGCGACAAATCTTCCGTCATCTTGGCCCCAGCGGGTGAGACTAACTTCTAACAACAACAAAACAAAACTGTCGCTTAGGAACTCCCTATCGGCCACTGGGTTACAGGAACTCTTCATAACCATGCAGCTGCTAGAGTGCACAGCCACCTCCACATGTGTGCCCGTTTGATTATCTGTATCTTTATCTGTATCTGTAAATCAAAAGTAGCACTTTCTCGAAATAATTAACAATTGTTCGGGTTTAGTTTTCCCGAAACCACGATATGAGTACGAGAGTCGCCGCAGTGGAGGGCTCCGGTAATTTCGACCACCTTGGGTTCTTTAACGTGCACCTAAAGCAAAATACACTGCCTTCGAGCATTTTCGCCTTCGTCGAAAATACGGCCGCCACAGCCGCGATTCGATCCCGCGACTTGCGAGTCAGCAGTCGAGCACCATAACCACTAGTACACCGTGGGAGGGTAGCACTTTCGCCAAAGAGGCGGAACTAATACTACTGATAGCGATTTGTATATGATACACAGACGTATGCTAGCCGCAAGCTTAATAGCTTTTTCTCCCTTATATGTTGCATAACGCATATTGTAGAAAGAGGAAAAAGAAGAAGTTAGACGAGCAAGAATCGCTTTAAACCACGAGCGATTATGAGCAGGAAATGTCTTCGAACTTGATATGCACCCACTACGTGGTCTTAAAGGAATACGCGCAGTAACGTGGGTGCCTTTTTTAATGGGTGGCTGGCTTTGAACCACGATGTCATTATGATATCCACATGTTCTGACGCCCGATATCAATGTACGCTTGTACCACGCAATATTACTGCGATATTACATGTTGTATTGTGACGCCTGTATACAGGACGCGTCTGTTTGTAAAGCATGAAAGTTATTTTCACTGCATTTCCAAGCAGAGGTAGTTATTTTCAAAACAATTGCAAGAAGAAGCGCGGCTGTGTGGTCGAACAGCTGCTTGCCACGCAGACGGCCTGGGTTCGATCCTCACTCGGACACGAAAAATTTTACGGTTTATTTTATCTGCATCTTTCTCGATTTTTCGGTCACGGACAAGATGATGATTTCTCGCTCACAACCAGCGACGCCACCGCCGACGCCGACGCCGGAATTTCTGTGAAATGAGCTCTTTAACGCTATCGCGTTAATATATGAGAGGGTTCATTATATGCTCCAACGTCTTCTCTTGTGATGTAGAGAATTTTGTTGTAAATTTTGTTCAAAGCGAAAGAATAATTTTTAAGTGTAAATGGTACATATAAATAGCTCGCCGTGATAACGCCGTCACAAGCATGGCGCGGCTGTGTTGTCCTGCGCAGCGGGCTATGGAGCGAGGGGTCGCTGGTTCAAATCACCGGGCAGGTGCTTTGGAATTTTTTTCTACAAACTTATTTTTCTCTGTGCTTTTTATTACATATACGGGACATGACGGTGACGGCAAAAATCAGCCGGGAGTGTCTATATAATTGCTATCGCAATAATAAAAAAATGAACACTGTGCACACCTTGCGTCAGACGCCACCGCGTGGCAGGAGACGCAGAGGGGTCATTCGCGCGCCGCACTTTAAAAGAAGAAAATGTCTAAGAGCGTCGGGTTCTGCGTTGTCGACACTTACAGCGCGTTCCTCAAACACCGAGGTGTAACATCTGAGATAGTTGTTAGTTGACGCTTGCCCTGTGTATTCGCAATGCCCACGAACTATAGGTGGCGCGCTGTACGTTTCAAGATGGCGCCGGAAGGAGGGTCAACCCGTTTGTTAGCATAGAAACAGATAGGACGTACGGACGTACGGCCCGTGCCACTTTCATCCGGATGAAGTCATGAGCTGCACTGAAATGGATATGAGACCGAAATACTTTCTCAAACCATGGAAGCTCGCCACCTATTATTCTCCGCGGTGTGAAATGTTATATATCAGCTCCATTACCGTGCATAAGCGATGCTTTGCGAAATCCTGTGCGTGCTGCAGAAAACTTCATGAACTAGAATCGTCGTATGAACTGAACGGCACTAGTATGTACTGATCCTGCCTGACGGATTTGCCGCAGTAGTAGGCCGCTAGCGAGTAGCACCATCGCTGCTGCGCGGGACCGAATGTTTAGTGATGGTTTTGCTTCTTCAAAGTTGCTTCTTCAACGGAACACGAGCATTTAACATCTCATTCAGCAGCGCTTGTGTCACCTCCATTATCAGACTAGCCGTGCGCAATTCGCTGCACTCGGATGTTGCAGGTTCGATCAGCACGATCGAAACATGAATATCGAAAAGAATACGCACGTATGCTTTTCGCAACGACGAATTCTTCGTCGTTGCGAATATTCGTCGAACAACTATGCCGTTCAGAGGGTACCGGTGAAGTACAGGAGAAATTAGCCGAGAGGCGTGAATTGTGGCCGTGACTGCACGTTTCATCGCTCTAACCATTTCGCTTCGCTGGTCGAGCTCGATCGTGTTGGCGGCATGCGGCGCTCATAATACCCACAATAATTGCGCTACATGCAATGCACAAGAAAAACTATGTTTTTATTTTGATCTCGCTCAAGGATATTATAGATCATATACAAACATAGGGACTTACGAGCGTGAAGAAACAAACAAACGAGGGGACGTGCGCTGCAACTCGCTCCTCGCGAGTTAGCAGCTGATCGTTCATCGTCGCTGTCACTTTCGGTGTTTTCACAGCCTTCTATGTCCAGTGAAAAATCCTCGTAGTGAAGATGGTTTCTTTCGAAATCGCCGCTGAAAGCAATCTGAAGCACCACACCGGGTCACCACGTTTATCTGGGCGCGGAGAACATTTAGCTCTCTAACACGTCAGAGAACACATGACCCGTCAACAAGCAAATTGCTTGCAGTGTGCTGCCACCTATCAACAAATATACAAACACAAGCGGCTCATCAGGACAGCAGCGGGGCGCAGCGCTGACAAATTTGAGAATCGCGAGTCCGCGCGACTTCTCGCGTACGATGTTACGGGATTCATGCGGTACAAAAGCGCTGACGAATGCTCTATGCAAGTAAAACAGGGTGAGTTTCAACTGAATAGGTCAGACAATAACCATTTAATTAACCTACGTGGCTACAGAAAACCTCGCGAAGCTGATATGAGTACGCTGCGGGCTATCATTGAAAGGGCGAGTTGCCACGTATCTTCACGAAGACCTCGTGTCTCACAAGAAAGGATCAGCTGATTTAATGCCTCACGGAGGGCCCGGTTTGTTCGCTGATGCAGGGAATATGCTAAAGTCGTAGTGTTTGTTTCGTGCTAACGCGTTAACACTGAGGCTAGCACAGCCGAACAAGGGAGCGATTGCGTAGCGCTGCCATACTGACCCTCCATGAGAGGACGATTCTGAATTCCGCTTGGCGGCGCGACAGTCTATGGGCATTGCGAATACCTGCACGTCCTTTTCAAGCGTCCTTGTTTGTGCATCAGCGGGAAGCTGCAAGTATCGAGCTGCTCGTCGATCTTCGTGTGACATTCCAGTTTCCTGCGATCGCATCCATTGGTTCGCCCTTGCGGCGAAACTGTGACCTTTTTTCTACAACGTGCCGCCACCTGACGCCTGCCTAGCTGTGGAGGGAAGCATTGACGCCTACGGAAGCGTGAAGTTTCAGAACTCTTGTGGGGTGAGTGCCGGCGACTTTATGGAACTGCTCAGTATGTATTTGGCGTCATTCTATGTCGAATTCCAGGGTGTATTGTACAGGCAAAAAGACGGGATATCAATAAGATCGTACATAGCGCCAGTGCTGACTTATTTGTACCTCGTAAAAGGAGATAAGCTGTTGGAACACAAGATTAGCACTTGTGGCGTTTTGAAATGCTATAGATACGTTGAAGATTATATTGTATTACTCCCGTGTAGCCAAATTTCAGAAACGAAGCACCTTGAGATCCTTGACCTTTTTCACACTACCCACAGGGGATTGGAATTCACGTCGGAGACGCCAAAAAGAGGAAAGCTCCAGCATTTGTAACTTACAAATTCAGGTTGGAGAATCCCACGCATGCTGGTCCTATAGAACTAGGTGGGAGAAACCGATGCTGCTGTTCAATTTGGGCCAGTCAAAGGCAGTTAAGAGAGGAATTGCATCAAGCTGTTTCACACAGGCCTTGAAAAAGTCGTGCTTCCATAGCACAGAGAGCAGCTTCCGAGCCCAATGAGCACGACTGCGTTCAATCGGGTTTCCCGCAGAGGTCCTTGTTTCCACAGCGGAGGAATGCTTGAGAGTGCTTAGACGTTGCCATGCTCCGAAGCAAAGGAAAAAAACGGCGGTAGTCATTCTATGCATACGCAACATTTCACACAAGGTTACGAAAGTTGCTGCCATAAACGCGATGTTGGCGTCATGTTCTCGGCCCCAATAAATCTAAGAGACCTTTGCAAAAGAGTAAACCAGGATGAGGCTAACAAGTCCCAAAAAGCTGAATGCGAAGTTAGACAGCAAACCAAATTTGTCGAATGCTCCGTTGGCGTGGTTTACCACATTCCCCTGACATGGAACAACAGCTACTACATTGCACAAACAGGCAGATGCCTGAGCACCAGATTGCTAGAGCACCGCTAGGCATGCGGACAGATCAGCGGGCCAGGGAACTTGGCCCCACGCACTGCAATGAGTGCAGACGCAGGACCTTCTTTGATCAAACTAAGGTCTTGTTTCGCACGAAAAAAACAGCAGAGGAGGGAAATAGCTAAGACATACAGCATGACATCTGGAGAATTCAGCGCATGCGTGAGCATACCGGGCAAGTTGTTGGCAGCACTCCAACTTTGTCGCTAAGCAAAGTAGAAATTGAATTCCTAAACGACACGTTTCCGGCTCTAGCAAAGACAAGCGAGCTGAGCAGCGCTGCACAGCATTGACACGCGCAACATGTTTGAGTACAGTTTCACTTCTCAAATTTGTAGGCGGGAAATAGCAAGCACCGACCAATCGTTGAAAAAAAAAAAACAGAAATGCCGCTTCGGCCCCGCTACGGGCCAATGCCACCTACAAAAATATCAGGCCTGCTCACTGCCTCCGTGACGTCACGCGTCTTGACCAAGCGAGCGCACGGGAGGCTTTGAAGCCATTGCCACCAACCGTCTTCCGTGAAAAGATAAAGCGTTCTCAGCGAGTTTTACATGTGCGACAATCTAATTTTGCCTTTTGCGTCGGGAGTGGTGCTGGTTTAATGAATGTATTAAGGCTTTAATTAAATTTTTTTGGTGATTTATCTGTAAGCCATGTATTATTCCACTGAAAAATGAAAGGATCGTACGCTATCTAACGTGTGACCGATTTATAAGAGCAATGATTGATGGCCCAACAATGTGACGAAAGTAATAAAGTATATTTTATTCATTCTTTATTCTTTATGTATACACACACACACACATGACACACTGTCCAGAACATGCACAGAAACTGTTCGTATTCATTTACTAAATTCCTGCAGTTTTCGCTCCCGAGTTCGTGCTTTTCTACTGTAGCGCCGGTTCTCGGATCGGTGTACTTGGTAGTTGCCCTTAAGTATTCCGGCTTGAAATGGCGCTCACACACCTTACAACCATTTAAGCAGGCGAGTTATCGGAAGCTTTCTGCTCCACATGCCCCTTATGGACGAAGGTACAAAACAGGGAGATCTTTGTCTACAGGCATCCAAATGCGGCTGAATAGCAGAAGTACATACTTCAAGAAAATAAATTAGGCAAAGGTGCTGGCGATATTGGCGCCTAATTATAATACCGCAAGAAAAATGGTAGGAGCAGCGGTAAGAAATACTACGTAGTACATAACAGATGCACCGACGCCACGCACCAGCCCTCCTTCCTTTTTCCCAACAAAGTAATCCGAGGTGTTAGAACAAGCCCACGGCGCTATGCGCAACTAGCGAAAATGTTTACCTGACCCTGAAAGAAAAACGCCTGTTCTGATAATATATTGCCACGCGCGTTTATTGCTTCATTTTGATGTGTTCGGGATGCGAGCAGCATAACGTAAAACGCACTTCTCGCTCAGCTTGTGAAATCGGTTCAGCAGAACGTGAAGATGCGTCATTTCACCGTCATTTTTCAGCCAAGCAGACCGCGTCTCGGCAAACGCGCTCGTCAAAAACGCGAAATATATGCAGTTCCCAGCACTATCTCGGGACGGTATACGTTGTTGCGGGGCTGAGCGTCAGCGACACTAAGCTAAAAGTTTCTAATGTCAAGGCTTGCGCTAACAAGTCAGAAGCATAATTTTACATAAAGAACCAAACATGTTAGAGCTGGCGCTTTTGAAACAAATCAAAAGCGTACCTTCGAATCACGCAGAGAACGCATATCGATGTCATCCCGACGAACGGCACGCTCTCATTCCGCTTTCTGGTCGTCCTTGGGGAATGAACACACTTGGACCTCCGGTACGAAGCGGTGACAGTTGGGCCTGCAGCACTACCCCATTGGGAAAGCTTGCAGGTGTACACTACGCGAACATTCAGTTAACGAAACACATCCTATCACTCCGCAGTACTTCACAGACGCAAAAAACACGGTCATCTTCATGCAGTCGCCAAAAGAATCACCAGCACACCACGACAGGATTCGTCAGGCTTAGCAATCCTGCTCTCTCGAACGGCGGGAGCATGCATGCGCCTGTCTACTCGGCAGCAGACAAGGGGCAAAACTGAGTGACGTCAGAGGACATGCCCGGAGTAGTGAGCAGGTCTGAATTATTTTTCTAGGTGGCATTGTACGGGCGCCTTGTTCACAAAGAATTCTTTGGGAACAAGGCCCCCCTTAAAGCGGGGCCGACACGTCATTTCTATTTTTTGCTTCAACGATTGTTCGGGGCTTGCTATTACTCACCATTTATTTTCCCAACCAGACGGGTTTCCGTCGAGCCCTGGACTTCATTCTCTAGTTTTGTTATTTTGTTTTTTTTTTACATTTTTGTTTCTTTCACCTGTTCACTCGTTGCTTTTGCTTCTTTCGTAGGGCGGCCCCAAGTGGCGCCTCACGAAAGATTTACAGCTGATAGTTTGCACCCGCCTGGTTCTGGTTGTGTGTTTTTCTGTGTCTCCGTTAGTGTCCCCCCCCTGTTACAGCCACTCAGCGCAATGTTCCGCAACATATATCAAGTTCTGGACGTTTCATTTTCATTATTTCTCACGCGGCTTCACACATTTATTGGGAGAGGGCAAGGTGAACCCAGGCTTCCTTTTCTTTTTAAAAAAAATGTTGTTACCGCTCCTTTTTAGTTCCAGTGAACTTGCCGCCAGCTACAGATGGCAGGAAAACCTTCATGTACCAAGTTATTAATAACCCAGACTTGACGACGGCTGTTGACGGTGAAGCAGGTTACGAGGTGAAACAAGTACCGTCGTGCAACACGAAGGTCTATAAATATCATATAACAACATTTGCCGGGCTGGTTCTCCAAACGACACCTATAGACAAGGACCCACGTGAGCTAGGAATCGTACTGAAAAAGATGCAAGCTACTGCGGCATTCAACTTGCAGCTGCAGAGTCGGTAGATACATCAACGGAATTTTTTTATTCGCAACGTTTCTTCGCGAGTACTTTTCGTCGAAGGACTGGCAAATGGAAGTCGACAAGAGAGACCTAGGAAAGACTGCTTTTGTAACACCAGAAGGCCTGTTCGTGTTCAAGGTCAGGACCTTTGGTCCTTGCTCGGCAACTGCGACTTTCCAACGTGTTATGGATACGGTGTTGGCTGGCTTGAAGTGGCAGACGTGCCTCGTATACTTGGACGACCTCGTTGTGTTTGCCTCAAACTTCGACGAACACCTCCGGTGCCTTGAAGCTGTAATTCAAGCAAAGGAGACGTCGGGACTCACCCTGAAGAGAGAAAAGTGCCGTTTCGCGTACGAGGAGCTCTTAGTTTTGGGCCACGTCACTAGCAAGTCTGGAGTTCGCTCCATCCCGAGGAGAACAGCAGCCATCGCTGGCTTCCCGCCGCCCACCGACAAGAAGGCCACACGCCGATTTCTCGGCTTGTGCGCCTATTTAGGACTCTTCGTCAAGAAATTTTCACGGATCGCCAAACTACTAACTCTCCTCACGAAGACCGACGTGGAATTAAAATGCGAAATGGCGCAAGCCGAGGCATTCCAAAAACTGAAACGACGGCTACAAACGTCTCCGATACTTTCACATATCGACGAATACGCCGATACGGAAATCCACACCACGACGCAAGCAGCGTATAGGACTCGGCGCTGTCCTTTTGCAGAGGACTGACGGACTGGAAAGGGTTATCAGTTATGCTAGCCTGTTGCTGTTCAAGGCGGAAGCCAACTATCCTACAAGTAGGAATGACCGTGTGGGTGGCATTATGATTGTTAGGCAATAATAAATCTCAAAAACGAACGACATGAAAGTACAATACTCACGCATTGATATCAGACAATTAAGGGCTATGTAGCACTCAAACTTCTGTTTCCATCGCCTTCAGTTCACGTCATATCGGCGTAATTTCGACTCTAACGCGTATATTAAAGCCAACGTTATCTTTAGTGACCAGCTTCATCGCGACGTGGCTTGGTTATCTCGAGCAACTGCGCATACCGGTCATTATACTGAAAAAAATAGATGTCGCGCTTGAATACGTGAGTACTCTACATATATATATAATCGCGTTATATTATCTATAGTGCATGTTGTCGAGTAAACATTACGTATCACATAAGTCAATGTTGAATTTGCTTTAGGTAACTGCAGAGACTGAGAAGATACCGTTAACTGCTTAGGTGCCCATCTTTATGCAATTCGTTTTAAAGCTTGCGGCAGCTGACCAGCCATAACCTTAATCAGTGCTATCATCGTTTCTGACAATATTTGTTTGCTTCCTTTTTTACTTTTAGTAGGCTTTGTCTATGCGTCATTTTCGCCCTGTCGGTGCTCTCACATGCATAATTTCCAGGAGTCGTTAACTCTTCCGGTGTCCGACGCTTCTAAAAAACGACAGTTCCGAGCACACTTCATTCAGCCGAGAGGCGTGTTGACACAGGGTGAAATAGAACTTCGACGAAACTGGTACAATCGCAAGGTTCATAGAGATCCCAACTTTTAAAGCTCGCAACAAAGTCCTCGCGGGTCGAGCGTTTCGATTGCATAGGCATTCATCGCGCAATTGCGTCCCATTGTTTGCTCTCGCGTGTTGCCGCCGTGCTGCGAAGACTCTCTGCAGCGGGATATCCGCCCGGGAACCGTAATTGCTTCGTGATGAGAGGCGCGGCGGTGTGCGCTGTTTTCAGTACACTGTGCTCTGTCACGGTAAAGTTTGCGAAGGCGGGTTCACACACGGCTTTGTCTTCTATGAAGCACATGCAGGCGCGCGGGCAGCAGCGATATCACGTCTTTTTTCATGCTGTCGTTCTTTTCTCCAACATAGTGCACTCTGTGAATTTCATCTCGTTTTACTCCCTGTATCGCGTTACTCTTGTGAAAAGCTGCTGTTTCCTGTTTCTCTAATCTTGATTTAGATGTGCAAGTTGCGCTAGTTGTAGTTGTTTCACGGTGGAATCTATAAAATAGCGAGGCAGGGCTCGCATCATTTCTTTCTCTTCTTCTGTGCTTGTGTTTGCAGCTGATATATATTGTTCGCTGTATTTATGTTCCATTTTCTCTCTTTTTCTGTAACGAGTGCAGCGACCTTCGTTGGGAACGTCAGGGAATTTTTTTAGTCGATAGCACGCAAACATTTTCAACTGAGCGACAAAGGATGTTGACCTTGCTTACACTAAAGAAAATGGTTTCTTACATAGGAGGCAATGCATACTCGATGTTCGTCATTACCGATACCGTTCAGCCCATCCCAAAGTTACAGACATTTTGGAATGATCAGACCTTCCGCGCGTATTTGGTGGTCTGTGAATGCTTGGCTTTGTATTCGTGTGCAATTAATGTTGGGGCTGTAATGCGATTTCCCTCCTCAAACTTCGCACCATGTTACACAAAGGGTGTGACATCGTGAATGTTTATGTCAAACGTCTATGTGAAGCATTGTTTTAGAACGTAACTCTTCTACGACGAAATGGAAATGCGCGAAAATTCTGAAAAAGCTCGTCACGCATTTTTTTTTCGCCTGCATCACTGAAAGAGCTACAATCCGACGGCAATATAAGAAGCGTCATTCTGAGTGCACAACGAGCCTATTTAATAGCTCGTATTGCAGCTCGTACGCGCCCATAATTCGCGTGGCTGCGTCATTACGACCACAAAACAGCGCTCCCTTGTCCGGCCAGGATTAGTACAACGGTCGTCAGGCTGAATGACGTTGTGGCCGTCCCCAGCCATTATTGTGGTGGTGTGTGTCGCAGAAAGGCACACACAGCAGGGCAATGAAATGCCAGTGCTGGAAGGAAAGAGCAGGGGTGACTAATGGCTCTTTGAGTTTATTTGTCTACGTGCTATGTAACAGGTTGATTGCATTGAGAATGACTATCGCGCTTTTCTGAGAGAAGCACATCTCATCAGCGCGTTAAAACACAGGCGTGCGCGCGGTTGCCCTTAAGGGGGAGGGGGGGTGAAGGGTAATTGCAGCGTGCCCCTCCCCTATTAATTCAATGTATGAGGGAGACTTTGCGCCCCCCCGCTCTTAGATAACTAAAGGGAACAGCCACCTCCCTGCTCCCCCCCCCTCACCCCCGTGCACACGCCAATGGGTTTGAAAGTAAAACTCTAAATGTTAGATGATAAAAGTATACAGGGCAGCTCCTTTTCAAGAGCAACTACGCTCATTGGGACACTTGTAGCTCATCAGTTGGTAACATTTTTCCTTGGCGTTTTCAGACGTTTTTCAATAGTTCTGCAAACCATCTACCACACTGCTGCATAAATTAGACGACACGCATACAGCTGCTGCTTCTTGCGTTGTCATTTCTTTTACATCAGTGAAGAAAGTCACTAGTATCACTTTAAAAAAATCTGAGTGTTTTCTTTGACATTGAGCAATGTCATTTCTTCATTAATAACCTTGTATTACAATTCAGTGATCGCAGCCGGCTGTTTCAGCGATGCCAATCACCACTCTGTCGGCAACTTGGAGTGCCCCAATAATTTATCAGGCGATAATAAGTAGGACATTGGCTCCTCAGGCCAGAAATATTGTCGTGGCAGGAGGCGCTGCACTTTGAGGTGAACTGACGGCTCCGAGCAAGTGTGACACTCCGGTAAATGCCGATAACATATCTTATTTTCACATTAAAGTTGATTTTCTCAAGGCACAACTGCTCACATATCCACTGTCATGACGTCAGGCTACAGTATAAATTCTGGTGGCTTCACACACCGGTATGGCTATTTGTGATGACGTCCTGTGCCAAAACACTCAAAATGGCCAAAACATTCAAAGTACCAGAATATTCCAAAATGGGCGCCTGAGCGTCATCAAGCAAAACTACGTAGCAGAGCGGCCGTGGAAACGCCACGATATCTCGCGCGGACACGTGACGAAGAAACTCATACCATGTCGTGACGTATAGAGGGTACAGAAGGAACCGAAAGTATGTTTTAACAACATATTGTAATTAATTTTTTAGGATGAACTCACGCTTACCAGTACATTCTCGAAGCTCTTGAGACACTGCCCTTTCGTTTGACGTAAAAAAGTCACAGTTTCGCCGCAAGGGCGAAACAATGAATGCTATAGCAACAACTTGGGATTTCACGCGAAGAACGCCAAGCAGATCGAAATTTGCAGCGCGCTGCTCAAGCGCAAAGGACGCACGAAAAGAAGAAACACAGGACGAGCGCGAACTAACAACATTCGCAGCGCGACACTTAACGCTCTGCTCAAACACAAAGGGCGCACGAAACATACGCACAGGTATACACAGGACGAGCGCGAACTAACAAATGTCACAGTTGTTACTTCACTGTGTTTGAACAGCGCGCTTCTTTCGCTAACGAGTGAAGTGAAGTGAAGTCTTTCTGCAGCGAGTGAAGTGACCTTTGTGCGCTCTGTAACCTAAACGCAATCTTTCCGGCGAAAGTACGCGACGTAAAATCCGCCCCCCATCCCAAGATAAGCGTGAGGGCGCGCGCGCACGGGCACGGGCGACTACGCCGCGAGGGCAAAGGGCAGGTTGGAACGAGTGGCGCCCAGCGCACACTTCGCTCCATTTCGCTGGTTTGCTGGTAAGGCAAAGAACACGCTGATATGCCCCCGAGATTCGGCGTACCGCCAGCGGTGAACAGTGTATATCCATAGCTCGCCGTTAGCTTGCTGGAAGGACTTGCGCTTCTGTGGCCTAGCTGGTTAGCGCCACGCGCTGCGGAGCGAGAAGGTCACCCGTTCGATTTCGCGCGTCGGAAAATATTTTTTCGGAATTATTTTTCTGCGTGGCTTTTATATTTATATATATACATGTACATATACGGGGCATGACGATGACGGCCACGCCGACGCCGACGGCGAAAAGCAGCCGAGAGTGTCCACATAATTGCTATCGCGATAAAAACGACAACTGACAATTGTCATGTCGGCGCCCCTTTCATCGTAAGGGAGACGCGTGCGGAGTTTTTACCAACTTGTGATAAAGTTTCTGGCTGATGTCGCCAGGAATGTTCGTCCTCTTAAAGTCACCTAAAATAAAACGGTATGTATTTACATACTCAATCATGGAACTTCTCCGTTGTTGCTGTGAAGAAAATTGAAAAAAAAATTTCTTCGTTATTTGTAAAGTAAATGGGGCGCACTATGTCTTACTGAGACAGCAGCAAAATGTCAGATCTCGCTTAGATTACTGAAAGGAGTTTTTGTTCGCCCAGTGATGCTTTTTC
This sequence comes from Rhipicephalus appendiculatus, assembly GCA_030522465.1. Taxonomy (NCBI): domain Eukaryota; kingdom Metazoa; phylum Arthropoda; class Arachnida; order Ixodida; family Ixodidae; genus Rhipicephalus; species Rhipicephalus appendiculatus. The sequence goes on along the minus strand of JALIZH010032942.1, from coordinate 753,402 downwards.
AAAATACTGTTGCGCATTCATAAGACTTTTTCTATAGTTAACATTTCATCCATTTCATGCACTGACACTTATAACGGTGTTGCGTCTGTAGAGTTGGTTTCGTATTTCGCGTGTTCACTTACCTGTAGTTTATCGCAGGTGCTGCAGGCTGCACTGGTTTCTTGTAAAACGAGTGACTCCCCCCCCCCCCCCCCCCCCATTACAAAGTACTGACTGCTGGCACATGGGAATGGCCACTGAGCGCTTTCATGTCCTGTTCAGCAATCTGTGAAGCTAAGGTTTAGCATCTCCGTTGGTAAGTTCAAGTGAGTGCACTTCGCGATATAAAGAAATCACTTAAGGTTTCATTCTCCACAGGATTGTAACGCCTATTAACAAACTTCGCCATAATTCGCAGCAAAGGGGTTCTCATATTTTAGGGCCACTTAAAAGATAAAACTCTTTGCTGCTACTTAACATCCTTGAAGACACTGATGAGCCCACTGTTCTAGAAACAGAAGCAATTGAAAAATTTGCGTTTAGACGAAGTATTTGGAGCTAAAAGGAACATTAGGAGAAGTGGATTTTCACAGTAACAATCTTCTGGTCACCCTGTGCTGCAGGCCGTACGCTGCGGGTGTACATAGCAACGACCATGTTTGCACATCCGACCCGAGGGGAATAGGGGCACATGGCGATAAGTATTTTTTTTTCAATATTTTGTAGAGTTTACGTATAAGAGACGTTTAGTCGTCTCGGAAGCATATCAGACTGATAACATGGTATTCGCTAGGCGACATACACAGAACATTTTTACCGAAGTGAGGACATAGATACTTGCCGATGTGTGATGCTTGACGCAGAAAACCTCTAGTGGCAGCAAATGTTTCACACGTTCTTCGCATCAAAGTCGTACATCATTCCTTTTGCGAAGGGAGGGCCCGCGTGCTAGAAAAAATGCCCCCACCTCCCCGAAGGGAATCGTGAGGAAATGCGAATGCATTTCGTGCGCGCGTCACTCCATTTATATATGGTGGTTGTGGTTCGAAGAAGGAAAAGGCGCCTAATTTCTGCAGCCTGGTCGGGAGCACGGCGCAGCGCCTGTTTTTTTTTTTTTTGCTTTTTCTGTTTTGTTTTCTTCTTTTTTATTTTTTTTTAAATTTCTTCTTATTTTTTTTGTCTTTTTTTTCTTTTTTTTTATTTAAAATTTTTTTTTCATATATAGCTCCGCCGAGCTCCTGCGATGCGAGCGCCCTCACGCACCAGAGCGCGCTCCTCCTCTCCACTCACTATAACACCTGCCGAGGCCACCACGGACAACGCCAACGTCGGATGCCTGACATAGCCCGACTAAAAAATGCATTCGCATTTAAAACTGGAAATGTGTAAAGCACGCAGCGATGGAGCGGTGTTTCCTACTGGAACATGCCAATCGCTGCTAATGTGCAATGAGAGACAGAAGACTCCGACTGGACACAGAGACTCGCAGTCCGCTTTTAGTTAACGCGCACGCTGCGAATTTTTATTGTTCAACAACGCACAGGAGAAATCTCCCACCGGCACCACCTTGGAGGTCAAGATCCATTGCCATATATACGGGGTGGCCAGTGAACGGTTGTGCAGCGCGAGCAGTCGGTTTTTTAACCAAGAAACTCGCTAGCAGACGCTGCCTGTGTCGGCGTCGCGAGGCGAGAGAGGGAGAGGGGGGGAGCGTAGGAGAGGAGAGAGAGAGGGAGGCGCGCATGCGCAGTGGGAGTGTGGACGCTGCGGGCAGAGAGGCATAGAGAAGAGAGGGGGGAGCGTAGGAGAGGAGAGAGAGGCGGGACGCGCATGCGCAGTGGGAGTGTGGACTGCGCGGGCAGGGATGCCTAGAGGAGAGACGGGGGAGCGTAGCAGGGGAGAGAGGGAGGGGAGGCGCATGCGCAGTGAGGGTGTGGTTGCCGAGGGGAGGGATGCCTAGAGGAGAGAGAGGGAGAGAGGAGGTTTTTTATTTTTATTTTTTTTGAAAGGGTTTGCGCATGCGCAGTAAGGGTGGTCACGCCGCACACCACCACCACCGGATTAAGCTTCGCCATAAGTTGCTTCACATCTAACACCTGCCGGCGCGCACACCTCCTCAACCTATCCTCCTCCTCCTCCTCCGCGGACAACGCCGCACAACGCCAACGCCGGATGCCTGACATAGCCCGACTATGAAATGCATTCGCATTTAAAATTTCCAGCAAGAGACACAGCTGCATCACATGGCACAAGTTTCTTGCGTCTTCGCAAAGTGTTGATAAGAACCAAAATTCGCCGACCATTACGATACTGTCTAATGCGAATTCTAAGCGAAGATTTAGGCGTTTCGATTCTGCGATACGTTAAGGCGCGGCTGCCCTGCTAACCGACAGACCGTGGAAAGCTCCGCGTGGGCGCGTTCCACAACACCCGCCGCAGACAGGCCTCCGTCCATGCAGAGTTTTGTTTCCATATACGGTATCGGTGGACGCCCTCGCCACATACCTTAGTGATGACATCATCGGTGACCACACGACGGCGCGCACTACTGTGGCGTCGCGGTTGGCCGCCGCGGAACCTGCCGTGTCGCCACTGTCGTTCTTTCCTATGTGATATCGGCCGTCTTTCATCCTCCGCCTGCGCTCTGCGTTCACTCTCTTTCGTCCTCGTTCGCTCTGCCGGTTACAACGACGACACTGCTCAACGCAGGAATGGGCGCCTTGGAGCTGCGTTCTAATATACGAGCGTTGTTATAAAAACTGAGGAAGAGGATCGAGTCACTATGTTCAGCGGTATCTCCCACTGGCCACTAAAGACAACCATGGTTGAAAGTAATTTTTTGTTAGTTGTGAAGCTCCTTAGGCTCGCACCACGTTTCGTTGTCGCCGTCGTCGTAGCTCCCCGTCGGGCCGAAACACAGGTGTTACATACACCGTACGTAGAGCGTTCATAGCGCGCATGTAGGTTTAAAATAGACCGTACTCTGTCCGCGCGTCTGTCCGTCCGACCGACCGTCCATGCATCTGTCCGCCCGTCCGTCCGTGAATCTGTCCGTCCGTGCATACGTAGGTCCGTCCGTGCATCCGTCCATCCGTCCGTCCGTCCGTCCGTCCATTCGTCCGGGCATCTGTCCGTCCATCCGTGGGACGGGCGGACAAATTGATTTCATAAACATTCTTTATATCTTTTATCATTTCGTCAGTGGAGCTTCGCTCCATCATCAGCATTCACTTCGTGGATCGGCTGCCAATTCTTTATTCAGTTCGCCTTATGTTTCCAGCCAGTAATGATTGTACGTCTCACTCATTCAGTTATTTTATTCTGCCAAGAGCGCATTCAACACGCTCACAGGCTTTCAACCCAAAGTGGTGTGAAAGAAAACGGCTATGACGGGTGACATGCGACGAGATCTCTGTTGTGGAATATTTTTGATACATAGGAAGAGTCATATGTGGACACAGAAATGACCTCTGCCCCTAAACATTGCTGGAATCTTTTGTTCTACAGAAGCAGATTCTCTGCTTCTTTTGAAGACCGATTTTTTTTATCTTTTTTGGGAAGAAGGGCACTAATTAACGTTAAAGCGCATCGTCTCCGTGCTTTCGGAAATAGTAATAATCTAAAGTGCTGGGGTCTTACATGTCGCAACCACGACATCATTACGAGTAACGTCCATGATGGTGTCTGTGTGTTAATTGGGTTCTTTAAGGTGCGTCTAAATCCAACACATGGGTGCTCTAGCATTTCGCGCTTATGTAAGTGCGGCCGTCGTAGCGGAAAATTGAGTCCGAGTCCTCGAGATTCGTAGCGCGACACCTTACCTGGTAAGCTACCCTGGCGGTTATTCTAGGAAGGTACACCTGTGGTTGTGCGACCACTGGTTGCTGGAATGTAGGCCGCTGGTGTTTTTTTGTAAGCGCCTTTACGGGCGCCCTCAAGGCATTCGGCCTGTTTTCTTTCTTGCCGCGCAAGTAATTTTGTTACTTATAGGATGTGCTACGAATTAACCACGAGTTGCCAAATTTGCAAACCTATATTGTAACATGTTTATCGCATGATAATGAAAGAGCTCTTGATGTGGCGCGAGAACTTTGCAGTAAATGAATATGAGTAACAGTGCGTCAACTGTCATACCTAGCTGCACCGCTTTGTCATCGATTATGTAGTGCATAGCTTTCATGCGGAAACGTCTCTTCACTTTTCGCAACAGCGAAATGTGAAGAGTCGGATTCATGCATTTTATTCAATGGGCGAAAGGGCGGCCTTTGGCAGCTGTGATGCAGTAATTGAATGGTATTGGGCATTTGTTCGCTTTACTTTTTTTCAATGGGTGATTTTAACGTGGCTTTCCTCTTACGGACATTTCTGATAATTTGAAAAGGCTAACCACGGCTACATATTGTCTCTTTATTTTTTGAGTTTGCATCGTGACAACGTGCAGTAGATTTTGAAGGAAATGGCAGTACTCACGGATTGAAATACGACACTTGGAGCTGGTGGCCCCCAGTGCATGTAGCGCCGCTCGTGGGCGCTCGTGGAACCAAGGTGTTGCATTGTGGTATAGAGTGAAAGGGAGAACATCTACAGAGCAGGATTACTGCTTCCTGTCGCCAACGAGTCAGCCTGTAGTGTACCATGTGCACACTGCCAGCGTGGCGCTGCAAGGCTCGCGCGCTTTCGCGTGTCGACCGAACTGGCTCGCCGGTGCGCACCACTTATATTGCGGCGAGAGCAGACGAGTGATTCTACGTGCCTTCGCGACGGGGCGCGCATGCTGTGCAAGTAAGAAACAGGCTTCAGCTAGGACACTGCGCCCTGTATGCATTCGTAGACATGATAAACATCTGCACAAATGCACAGGCAGTTCATTTCGAGTTTTTGTCTCGACAAAAAAGAAAACCAGTCACAGGCCTGCCTTCGTGCTACATTGAAATAATGTACTAGTATTTTGTTGTTGGTTCCGGCCTTAGCAACCAATACCGCGGCCATTCTGCACCGCAAACTTTCGTTCAGACAATCAGCTAAGGAAGAACGCGGCAGCTTCTGCCAATCTTGAACGGCCACCAACAGGTTATAAGGTGTGCGCAATGGCGAGCGAGTTTGGCCGGCATGCGAAAGCGCGCGGAGCTTGCAGCGCCACTCTAGCAGTGTGCACATGGTAAACTACAGGCCGACTCGTTGGCGACCGGAAGCAGTAATCCTGCTGCATAGATGTTCTCCCCCTCACTCTATACCACCATGCAAAACCTTGGTTTCACGAGCACCCACGAGCGCGCTACATGTACCGGCAGCCACGCACTCCGAGTGTCCTATTTCAATTTGTTTTTCAGAAATGTTTTTGTAGTTTCCTGCGCGTAAGCTTGAAATAGTACCCTTACTGCGTAGGCATCGCCGAGTTGCTGCTATTTCAGGAGTGTTCGGTTCCTTGCACACGGAGTCGTAAAAAATATGCATGGTTTCTGAGAAATGATCCTGGATGTAGTGTCAGCTTCTATGCGTTATGGACAGCCGTACCTTGTTCCGAGTTCCGGAACAGATTTTTCAGGATAAAAACAATCTTTTTTTTTTTTTTAGGGAAAACATCCTTCGCGAAGCGAAGCCTTTTGAAAGCTTTTTTTGTCGGAGCCCTGAATCGAGCTGTCCGAATCAATCAGACACTGCGGCCAACACACTGCCGAGATAGCGCTCTGAGAGCACTGCAAAAACAACCATCTTTTAATAGAATCGTACAGCCTGGTTACGGTACCAAATAAAGAAAACAACATTTGAAGCAGGGGAATTGGCTTTGAATACTTGGAGACGGGCAGGTTGAGTTCACATCCTCAATACTTCTCAGCACAAAGCATTTTTGCCCTGTACGCTCAGCAACCTTTTTTTTTTTTCGGGGAGCTCTTTGCAAACATGGAACGCAAGTAGATCAGAATAAGGCAGCCATCTAGTATCGAGATGCACCAGGTAGTAAGATCCGGCAGAAATTATACGAAGAAGCTATTGAGGAGAAAGAAAACGCATTTTAAATGCATATGATAGTTAGGCAACCAAATGCGATAACTTCTCTATCTATCTATCTATCTATCTATCTATCTATCTATCTATCTATCTATCTATCTATCTATCTATCTATCTATCTATCTATCTATCTATCTATCTATCTATCTATCTAAGAGACAAGATTAGCCGGAACCAGACGTTATCTCGAGAAACTGCGCATACCAGTCTTTATGCTACAACATTTGATGTCGCGTCTGAATCCGTAAGTACCGTACACCATCGCACCATATAGCGCAGTTCGTTTTGATAAAACGCATGTCTGCGCCCTAACGTGAGTGCTGACAATACGTCAGACCATAAGTTACCCTTCAAGCGTCAGTGCAGTCAACATGCCTAGTAATATGGTTTAGGAGAACTTTTTGTTGGGCATGTTGGGCGCTCTGTCCCGTGTTCGATCTTGTGTCTGTCCTCATTTGCGCCTTAAAATTCCATTATGATGCCTAGTAAGCACCTCATATGAACAGAACTACTCCATGTACGCGAACACGTCGATCCACTTCGTGACGCTCGGCTCGAAGCCAAATAAATGCAGCACGGGCACCTGCTCACGGACTGTTTCGCATGGAACAGATTGCCACATTGCGTGGGATCATCCAGAATTTGTTTCATAGCGCAGCAAGCTCGTTCCCTTTGTTGTTTAACTTTTTATGTTGCTGATGATTTGTATCTATGCCTTTAGCAATTGCACAGATGCGTAATAATATTTTATTTCTTGCCGTCTAGATTAAGAGTTCCTGTGGTTATTTCTTGTATGTTTACTTTACACACTCTACCATCGCGCAAGGAAGAGCGTCCGCCTGTCATCAATTATAACAGTCTCGCATATCGGCTGCGCCATGATGCTCTCTCTGGTATATAAGTGAATGTTCTGTGAAGCTTAGCTAACTACGACAAAGCCACGAAGCAATAAGAAACAGTTATATATAACGTAATAATAGGAGTTTTACCTCCTAAAATCACGATATGATTATGAAGGGACGCCGTAGTGGATGACTCCAGAAATTTTCACCATCTGGTGTTCTTTAAAGGGCCCCTAAACCACCTCCAATATTTTTTCGAACAGTTCATAAACGCGCGCACTGTGTGCAGAATGCCGTCACGATCAACGTTGCCACACGTGGCAGCGCTACGAGCCGCGGGCGCTCCATAAATTACAAGAAACAATTTCTCCTCCTCTCCGTGCCCTTCCGGCCTCCGTGGGACGTCGCGAAGTTGATTCTGTGATGCGTAACGCAAGTCATGCTGCGATTGATCGAGCAAGAACCTACGACTTCCCGTTAGTCTGCAAGCAGCTGCCCGCGCTCCTTGTTGTTGTTCGTCGTGTTGCGGTGGTGGCGGCTCCTCCTCTCGCGTGGAGTTGCTCTGGCACGGCGTGTCACCGTATGGATCCATCATGTTGGCGATCCTTTGAAGGAGTACGCAGGGTCCATACCGGCACGATTCGTAGGAGCACGGGCCGGCATGGCAGGACAAGCACGGAGTTGACCGGAGTCGCGCCAACCGGATGTAGATGGCGTGTCAAAGAGCGCGTCAGCGATGACGTATGCTACGCGAGGTTGGGAGGGGCACTCGGCGAGGAGGGCAAAGCGACTTTGGGAGAGGAGACCAGCTGAGGGTAGCGAAGGAAAGGGCGAAAGGAGCGATCGCCGCGTTTCTATCATCAAACACGTCCAACTCCGCTTTTCATACACCATTTCGAAAAATTCACACGGCTAGTGCTCGTTGTAGACGCATGCGCAACTTCCCCAGCACAACTACATTTCGACCTCTGGGTGGTTCAGGGTCCCTTTAAGGTCCACTTGCATCACTCAGTGCATGCACCTCTGGAATTTTGCCTCCAATAAGAAAATGTTAGAGTTGTGTTTCAATGGCTACCTGTCATTGCGGCATTCGGGAACATGATCACGCGGATTTGGGAGCCTTACTTCAGTACACCCGCATTTTCGTACACTCGCGGCCACTGGAGTTTCAACTAAAACGGCAAGATTTGAGACAAAAGCTCATCGTGGTACATTGCAATAGGATGAACCCACGTCCAGCCGCCACGTCCACCACCAATGGGAGGTACTGTACGCAACACACGTTCCGATATGCATTCTCTGGTGGAAAATGGGCTGTAGAAATCTTGGTTGTGTTGGTTTTAAGTGCCGTACAGTTGGAACACAATAGCCCCCATTGTGTTCGAAGAAAAATTATCATTTGTATTTTCACTGGGTCTATATACAGCAGCAGCCCTGTATAGTGTTCTAAACAAAATAGTATGTTAACGCAGGCACAGAAATAGCATCTGTATTTTCATTATTATGTATTAAACCTGCCTGGGCCCATGTGGGCCTGCAGTATGTTGTAAATAAATAAATAAATAAAACCGAATCAAGGAGTGTCAACCTAAGGCAGCGGTTCTCAAATGAGTGTCCACGAAGCCATTTTTCGGGGTCCACGTTGCTATCCCGGAGTAAGGGAAAACAACGAGAGAAAGAGAGAGAGAGGTTTATTTAAAGAATTATAGAGAGGTCGGCATGAGCGATAGTATGCTCTAGCTTGCTACTCTACACCGGGACGACTTTTTTCGGAGAGACTACGTTCCGTGACAGTGGCCCCTTCTGATTTTTGGTATGCTTCACCGCAAAATCATTTGTACTGCGGGGAGCTGACATATTTCTGGTTTCTCCATGAGATGGCTGTAAAGCTGTTGTTGCAGTTTCCTACGACGTATGCCCGCGAGCATACTTACTTTAGGCTTGCATATTTGAAGAGAAAATATAACTAGAAACAGACTTATTGCAGCTGCAGACCGCAACACTTATTGACAAGCTGTTGAGATAAATGGGCGAGGCCCTTCTGTTCGACCACTATTGGCCATGCAGAAATGAAAGGCACCCATTTCGCGCAGGATGTTATGCTCTTTTATGCCCCAACCACCATTTTGCTATCACTGCAAGGAGTCCCCTATCCCTTCCGCCGGTCCACAGCGGATCCCTGAAGCATCCACGGCTGACATCCACTGATCTAGAGGGACGTGTATGAGTGACCTAAATCATATACACAGTAGAAGCAAAATATGAAGAAAAGAGCGGGTTGGCGCTTCAAAACGACTCCCGCATGAACCGGTTAAAGGCAATTCATCCTTATCTTGTTTTAGATGTGAAGCATCTTATGGCGAAGCTTAATCCGGTGGTGGTGGTGGTGTGCCGCGTGGCCTCCCTTACTGCGCATGCGCAAACCCTTCAAAAAAAAAATAAAAAATAAAAAACCTCCTCTCCCCCTCTCTCTCCTCTAGGCATCCCTCCCCACGGCAACCACACCCTCACTGCGCATGCGCCTCCCCTCCTCTCTCCCATCCTACGCTCCCCCCCTCTCTCCTCTAGGCATCCCTGCCCGCGGCGTCCACACTCCCCACTGCGCATGCGCGTCCCCCCCTCTCTCTCCTCTCCTACGCTCCCCCCTCTATCCTCTAGGCATCTTGCTTGGGTGAAATAAGTTGAGGGAGTATCTTCCACGTATCCATTCCATTAGGTGCCTTTCCTTAGGAAATGTTGCGTTACGTGCGCTACATTAATAATGCTATCCTACCATGTTGAGCGTAATGCGATGGGTACTGTTTCATTACAAAACAGACAGGAGCACTACTATGAACACAAATTTGTTTTACGACGTTAGGTATATGCTTCACATTCGATGACTCGATGCTTATTGATTAACTGTCGTAACCGCATTATAAAAAGCTCTTTTATGCTTATTTTAGCGTTTCAAAGCACACACCAAACTTCGCTTTGTAATGACTTTTCCTACCATGAAGAACTTGTGCAATCATTACATTATACGCCCCACACGACAACATTCATGTCGTATGAGCTGTGTCATGGGTTGGTGGTCGTTGCTTACCATGCGCGCTCAAACACGTTGGGAGGCCTTAGCGTGTACAACCCATGTCGTTCAGTCTATATCGCTGAAAATTCTAAGTGCGATTCGCGGAAGCTGTATTCAAGCTTCAAAAACCGGCGGATCCCACGCATTGTGGGAATCAATGTAATGCGATGCAGCCAGCAAGGAGCAAATCATGCTGAAGATAAAAGTGAAGGACACTTTGCGCATTCCAAAGTGTGTTCGGGGAAAGCTTGTGGCCATTCAAGCGACTATGCCATGTATTTTTTTTTACACTCTTAGTGCGATGGCACACAAACGGAATGCGTGCGCGTTTTCTTTTTTTACCGCGAATTGCAGCGAGACGCGAGTCTAATCTACCTCCGTTTAGCATGCGTTCGTTTCCTCGCGCTTTGCGCATCGTGCAGACGCCATCCGCGTCCCAGCGCTTAAATTGACGGCCAATGTAAATGCCGAGGTGTGTTTCGCGAACGTCTGTGCCCATTGAGACAGGGTCGGTCAGGATGGAACACGATGCGCGTGTCTCCTTCCTTGCATGACTGCACACGCTGGGCAGAGCGACGCTACGACAGCAAATCGCAAGCGCTGTAGAGTTCGAGGCGACCGGCGTCCGTTTGCGCTCCCCGGCGGCCACCTCGCACCGTGCCAGGGCACGGCCGGTGGGGCGGCTGGACGGACGGACGTGAGCATGAGACATTAAAGGCTTTCGCCTTAATATGCATGTCATAATTTACATGTTAGGACCTGTCATTTATGTTCGCCATACAGTCACGTCATGCAATGCCAATTTTGGTGTAAATCAAGCTAGCGAACTGGACGCAAGCGCACCATGAGCGTGCCATGTAAATGGACATTGTACATGACATGCATGCCAAGATTTTCATGTTACCACCTGCCACTTATGTTCTCTATACAGTCACGTCATGCAATACCAATATTGGTGTATATCAAACTAGTGAAACGTCCGCGAACGTGCCATGAGCGTGGCATGCAGGCCATGTGGCAAATGATGCGTCATGATTTCCATATTAGCACTTGTCATTTATGCCCGTCATACAGTCACGTCATGCAATACAAAATTTGGTGTATATCAAGCTTGCGAAACGGCCGCAAGCGTGCCATGAGCGTGGCATGCAAGTCATGTTGCACATGACATGTCATGATTTCCATATTAGCACTTGGCATTTAGGTTCGTCATACAGTCATGTCACGCAATACCGAATTTGGTGTATATCAAGCTAGCGAAACGGCCGCGAGCGTGCTATGAGCGTGGCATGCAAGTCATGTTGCACATGACATGTCATTGACTTCCATATTACCACTTGTCATTTAGGTTCGTCATACAGTCATGTCACGCAATAGCAAATTTGGTGTATATCAAGCTAGCGAAACGGCCGTCAGCGCATCATGAGCGTGTCATGTAAATCATGTTGTAGATGACATGCCTGTCATGATTTTCATATTACCACTTGTCATTTATGTTGGTCATGCAGAAATGTCTCACCGTACCAATTTTTGAATATATCAAGTTAAGAAAACGGCCTCAGGAGCACTACGGCCCTGGCGTGTAAATATTATTCATTACAATTTAGTCATCATTTTCATGATATGACCAGTCACCCATGTTTGCCATACAATCACGTTAGGCCATACCAATTTTGGTATAAATACCATTTACGATACGGCCAGGAGAGCAAAAAGTCTTAGGCGCATAGATAGATAGATAGATAGATAGATAGATAGATAGATAGATAGATAGATAGATAGATAGATAGATAGATAGATAGATAGATAGATAGATAGATAGATAGATAGATAGATAGATAGATAGGCTCAAAGTCACCGAAGTTCGCTACGAAATGCTTCCCATTTAAAACACTTCTACGGCTGAATCAGAACAGCGTACATTCAAATCAACTATGCAAGCATAAAGGGCAACTATAGTCGGTGACAACCTAAGAATAAGTATAAACTCCGCCCTCGAGGCCGCATTGCTCATATTTTGCATGCCTCCGCGCTACAAACGAAGTAGTTCCTAAACAATGGCATTAATTTTCACGCATATAGACCTTATTTTCCAATACTGCACTGATATTGAAATAAAAAAAGCAAAGCTAGATAAAAAAAATTGTGAACGCACGGCGTTCGGCATCAGCTTAACAATATATCTGTTGTTTAAATCGCACCCTCCGCCGCGCTCATCTCAGAGTCTGCGAAAAAGTAATGTGCGTCTCAAAGGCGACGTTTTATTAAAACAAATAATGCCACATTTTACGTATCAATTAATATCAAGGAACCATTTCTTTACGGTTTCTCAAAACGACACAGGGACATTAATAAATTTTAATAAGGTCCCTCGCATTTTTTTTCTTTTTTACGAAAATTTCGCCGCCAGTTTTCTTCATTGTCTGCAGTAACTATGGCAACAACGACTCAAAGCGAAGAATAGCGAATTGTTCTGAGATTGCCTTCGCGAATTTCGATTCTTGTGTTTCCGTGAATACCATATTTGCGTCTGGAGTTGCCGTGGTTGTCGTCGTGTTTGAGGTGAACGACAAGGCTTTATTTGACGTCGCTTCAGCGAAATAAAAGCGCGTGGCGCTCATGGTGCTTAACTGTGCGGGCCATTGGATACGTTGCCGTTAAGTTCACGCCAAGGTGATGTTCACGGCAGAAGTTGCAGTGACTAAAAGCTTTACGTGAGACTGTTTCTGGCCTCGACAACTTGTACTGGCGCTGCCACGACTCCTTCAGCCCTTGAACGTTCAACTTTTTTCATTTATTTATTATTTATTTATTACATACCTGCAACCAGCAGCGCCCCAGAGGGCATTGCAGCAGGGGGGCCCAGTTTTACTTTCTATGCATATGTGTCTCTGCGCAAAGCTGTCTGTATATACTATATATATATACTATATATATATATATATATATATATATATATATATATATATATATATATATATATATATATATATATATATATATATATATATATATATATATATATATATATATATATATATATATATATATATATATATATATATATATATTGCGAAGAGGCTGTCTTCGATTGCCGTGAGACAAACAGGAAAAGGAGATACGCTTCTAAAAGATACCGTTTATTTTTTAATTGCCAACGTGTCAATCGGAGACCGATCTTTATCGAGGCAAAATTTACGAAGCTTCGATGCCATTTTATGGCAGAGTCCTCCAAGCAGGGACACAGAGAAAGAAGGAGAACACAGAAAATAAAAATAGAAAATGCAAAAATAAAAAATTGAGTAGCCAAAAGACCATACAAAAAAAGACGTGCATCGCAAGAAGGGCAAGCATTTAAAAGAAACTACGGACTATAAGCTTCACGAGAGTCCACTGCAGTTTAAGATCAACAAATTATCACTGATTAATATATGCACACAATACACACAAAATACCGAAAACGCAAGTTAGACAAAAGCAGAATTCTAATGGGATATCGTGGAGTATGATGCAACGCGATCATAAACAAAAGCTGTTTATTTTTTTTTTTTACTCAATGATAGTTTTATCGGTGTTACTTCAGTTGCGATCGCGATCTATGCAATCGAAAGTTCCTGCGTCACAGCGATATTATGTAACGCGCATCATTTCCGCTCTTCCTAGACAACGATTACCTCGCACGGCGTTTTTCATGCAAGGCGTTCGTGCATCGAGCGTGAAAAGACTTACGCGACGGGCACTTCAACCTAGCACATCATTCTGGGCTGGGGGCACACATCACATAATCACACATGAACCGGATGACCACAATTATCTCCTTATAATGCACACACCACAGCATGTTCTCCACACCTGGTTTGTTTACTTTCGCACTGCATTGCGCTAACGGGTTATGATTGTCGCTCTTTCTCTTTCGCTTCGTCCGCACATACTCCATGCATAGAGACGCACAGCACCGCGTATTGCGCAATAGATCACCAAGATTCCCACGTTGCGAGCTCGAAGTAACACACGCGCGCACATGTGGCAACGCTAATGCTATGGCTTTTGCAGACGGTAATCGAGCACAGATGCGCACATTCCGACTCACAGCACACGGGTGAACGCGACAATCGCCATTATGGTGACGCTCAGGCGATATGCTTGGTGCATCCGAGCGATGGAAGGAACACACGCCGTGATGCAACTTGACATTGCCGAAACAAGGGAACGCGATAGAGCGTCCGAGCTGCTAGCGGCCGCTTCGGTGCACTTCAAACGCGGCACAGTCACACGCTTCTACTGCATCGAATGACGACCGGCGACGATGATGCTGCGTACGAGCGGATAACACTAGGAAAGAGCTTCTTCTGGAAGAAAAACACCACAGAAAATTCAAATCAACGGCTCTCGGTCTCAGTGCTGCGGTACCTCGCCTCTCGTCGCGGACGGCGCCATGTTGCACTTTTCATTGGTTCGTCTTAACCGTTACGTCATCATAAAGAGCGGCCGTAGTTGGACGCGCATGATACAAGTGGACAGCGGTACAGTTTACTTTTTATTCTTAGCTTGTCACCGACTATAGTGGTCTAACACTGGAGTATATATATATATATATATATATATATATATATATATATATATATATATATATATATATACTCCAGTGTTAGACCAGCGTAAACTTATCGGCCTACTGCTGCGTTGCAGCAGTAGGCCGATAAGTTTACGGTGGTTTCTTCGTCCGCGCTCGCTACAACTTTGCAGTCACGCGCGCCAACTGGCTGGCAACGGGCCAAGAAACCACTGCCAACTTATCGGCGTACAGTTGCAACGCAGCCGGCGGGTCGTGCTCGCAGCTGATTTTGTTCGCTCAAACCACGGCTGAGAGCAGCACGGTCGCGGCGCGTGAATGCGCTAGTCACGTGGTATTTTTTGTATTTCGCGGGCTTTCTTTGCAGCATGGAAAAAATGGTACGCGTAAAACTTTATCGCAAATGATGCAATCGAGGTTTCTGAAGACGCCCTCGAACTTTGCAACTTTCATTTCTTGCGTAAAGTCAATATTTATCAATTTAGTAAATTAATCATAATTAACAAATTCGTTAATTACAAAAGAAAAAATTGCCTGTAGTGCGCAAGATATCTGTAAGCAATATTCAACTGATTTCACTCGCCTGCCTCAAATATTGTATTTTTTTAACCCTTGGCTAAAGATAGCTGGGACACCCTGTATATATATATATATATATATGGTGGATTTTTAAGGCGAAAGCATTACATGGCTGATCAAACGCGAAATGTGACCGTCGGCGTCAACACGATTGATGCAAAAATTAATGTGATGACGTCACCCTATTACGTCATAATCACGTAACTATGACATCAATACATGATATCGCCACACGTTCAAAGGTTGGGCGGTCCCGAAGGTGACGCAAAGCCATGTGACGTGCAGAAACATTACGATAGCTCTCACGGCGGAGGTGGTGCAAAACCGCATATGCTGCAGAAAGCATCGCGGGCGAGGATGAAAAGGTGGGTATGGGCGTAGAGTTTTCCAAACTTAACTACAGGGAACTCTGGCGCTTTGATCGTTCAGCCACTATGGGAATGATAAGCAGTAAACGGATTTGCCTAATCTTCGTTTTTGCGGCTTCCAACGCACTTGTGACTTCGTTTATTGTTCTGTTTTGGCGTTGGTTCTGGATAAAAGAATAAATCATTGTGAACTTCGCGAACCGATTTCCATCGGTGAGCCTAAAATGTTAAGGTGGTGAAGTGCAATTGCAGAACATTTGCTGACTGTCGTCTCGCGACAAAGAGGCCACGCGAAGCCAAACGGAGCCGAAAGAACGAAGTTTAGACATATCCGTGTCCTACCCATAATTATCATGCTGGCTGAAACGCTATGCGTTGCAGCTCCTACAGACACTAGCGTCAGAGTTCCCTCTAGTGTATTTATAGGAAACTATATGGGTATGGGGATCAATACGATAGGCTCGCAGAAAAAAAAAAAGAAAAAAAAGGATGGCTTTCGCTTTCGAATCGTGTTAGGCAAATGCATAGGTGGTGATCATGTCACCTTTATATATTCGAGGCAGGCACAGGTGCTTCCTCCGTGTACTGTCGGTGCCCTGTGCTGAAACAAGTATCTAGGACGCGACATGGAGGGCAAGGTCAGAGTACCTTTCGGTAAAATTTCTGTAACCCCTGTTTTCCGATTCAACTTGGGAGAGAAACTCAATCTCAGTTCGAACCGGTATAAATCGGTAAATGTTCGGTTACAGAATAAAAGTTGCACTTCAGAAAAAAAATCACCCTTTTCTCTTTTGTTTTCCTGTTTCCTACAAACACACAGACAGGAAGAACAAAAAAGAAACCGTGTGGTGTTGAGGTAACGCCGGGTTTGGTATTATATGACATGCTGCTTCAAGTAGCCGTACTATACGAGCCACAGTGTATAATAGATGATGACGAATTTCAGCTGCTGTTTGCAAAGTGATGGCTATTAATGGCTTGCGGTGGCTATATGACGAAAGATGTCGGTTACAGTGTTGACGTGGACACTCATTATGGTTAGGAGGCCTGCCTTTTGAAGAACTGCACTATAGTGACGGTGTAACCCTCAATACACACGGGCTCATCCAAATCATATCGTTACGCAGCATATTTTCGGCTTGAGTGGTCTGCCCTGCAACCGGCAATCAACAGGATAACACTGTGCGCAATCAAGAGAGCAATGCCTGGCAACGCTGTACGCAAGCGATCCTTTTTGCTAGAACCCCACACGAGCACACCATCGATGTAGGGGGGCGAGGGGGGGGGGACGCAAAGTCAGCCACATACACTGAAATCTCGGAGGCCACGACTGAAAAAATAGGGAGGGGGGCGCTGCGACTCGGGGGGGGGGGGGGGGGGGGAGGGGGAGTCAGCTCCATACATTGACATAATAGGGATGGGGGGCGAAGCTGCGCCGAGTCTTACCCCCCCCCCCCCCCCCCCCTTTTCTGAAGGGGAACCCTGAGCACGCCTATGAGAAGAGTGATACAGCCACGGGGATACAGCCAAGGAAAGTCGACTGCTACCGAATGGCGTTGGGTGTGTTTTGTGTTTTCAGTGTATTTTGTATGTTTCGCCTTCAAAGAAAGGAGGACGCAACGGGCAATCAAGAGGACACACTGCGCATATTCAAGAAAGCGACGCCTGGCAACGCTGTACGCAAGCGTTCCTTTTGTAATGATGAGTCGGTGACAACCTAAGAATAAAAAGTAAACTCTACCGCTGTTCATTTGTGTCATGCGCGTCCAACTACGGCCGCTCTTTACCATGACGTAACGGGTAAGATGAACCAATGAAAAATGCAACATGGCGCCGTTCGCGACGAGAGGCGAGGTACCGGTGCACCGAAACCGTGAGCAGTTAATTCGAATTTTCTGTGGTGTCTCTTTCTACCAGAAGAAGCTCTTTCCTATTGTTATCCACGCGTACGTAGCATCATCGTCGCCGGTCGTCATTCGTTGCAGTAGAAGCTTGTGACTGTGCCGCGTTTGAAGTGCACCGAAGCGGCAGCTAGCAGCTCGGACGCTCCATCGCGTTCCGTCGTTTCGGCAGTGTCAAGTTGCATCACGGCGTGTGTTCCTTCCATCGCTCGGATGCACCAAGCATATCACTTGAGTGTCACCATATCGGCGATTGTCGCGTTCATTCGTGTGCAGTGAGGTGAAGTCGGAATGTGCGCGTCTGTGCTCGAATACCGTCTGCAAAAGCCAGAGCATTAGCGTTGCCACATGTGCGTGCGTGTGTGTGTGTTACTTGGAGCTCGCAACGTGGGAATCTTGGTGATCTACTGCGCAATACGCGGTGCTGTGCGTCTCTATGCATGGAGTATGTGCGGACGAAGCGAAAGAGAAAGAGCGACAATCATAACCCGTTAGCGCAGCACAGTGCGAAAGTAAACAAACCAGGTGTGGAGAACATGCTGTGGTGTGTGCATTATAAGGAGATAATTGTGGTCATCCGGTTCATGTGTGATTATGTGATGTGTGCCCCCCAGCCCAGAATGATGTGCTAGTTCGAAGTGCCCGTCGCGTAAGTCTCACGCTCGATGCACGAACGCCTTGCATGAAAAACGCCGTGCGAGGTAATCGTTGTCTACAAACAGCGAAGGGATGCACGCTACATATTATCGCTGTGACGCAGGAACTTTCGATTGCATGAATCACGACTGCAACTGAAGTGACGCGGCTAAAACTATCATTGAGTAAAAAAAAAAAAAGCTTTTGTTTATAATGGCGTCGCCTCATACTTCACGATATTATATTTGGAATTCTGCTTTTGTCTAACGTGCGCTTTCTGTATTCTATGTGTATTGTGTGAATATATTACGCAGTGATAATTTGTTTATCTTAAACTATAGTGAACTCTCGTGAAACTTATAGTCCGTAGACCTTTCTTTTAAATGCTTACCCTTCTTGTGATGCACGTCATTTTTGTATGGTTTTTTGGCACCTCAATTTTTCATTTTTACATTTTCTATTTTTATTTTCTGTGTCGTTTTCCTTTTTCTCTCTCTCCCTGCTTGGAGGACGATGGTATAAAAGCGCATCGAAGCTTCGTAAATTGTGCCTTGATAAAGATCGGTCTCCGATTGACACGTTGACAAATAAACTATTTCTTTTAGAAGCGTATATCCTTTTCCTGTTTGTCTTACGGCAATTGAAGACAGCCGACAGCGACGACAGCCTCTTCGCAAGATATATATATATATATATATATATATATATATATATATATATATATATAGGTGCTCAAGTGAAGTGGACGACGAACGAAAAAACGATGTTTTTCGTTCGTCGTCCACTTCACTTGAGCACCTATAATACCGAATCCAGGAAGACCTTCTAGACATATATATATATATATATATATATATATATATATATATATATATATATATATATATATATATATATATATATATATATATATATATATATATATATATGGGCCCCTCTTCCATCAGAACTGGGCCCCCCTGCTGTAATGCCCACAGGGGCGATGCAGGTATGTAATAAATAAATAATAAATAAATGAAAAAGTTGAATGTTCAAGGGCTGAAGGAGTCGTGGCAGCGCCAGTGCAAGTTGTCGAAGCCAGAAGCAATCTCACGTAAAGCTTTTAGTCACTGCCACTTTAGCCGCGTACATCGTCTTGGCGTGACCTTAACGGCAACGTATCCAATGACCCGCACAGTTAAGCACCATGAGCGCTACGCGCTTTTATTTCGTTGAAGCGACGTCAAATGAAGCCTTGTCGTTTACCTCAAACACGACGACAACCGCGGCAACTCCAGACACAAATATGGTATTCACGGCAACACAAGAATCGAAATTCGCGAAGGCAATCTCAGAGCTGCAGAAGGATGTCTTGAAGGGCCAGTTGGTACATGATACTGAGGGGAAACAGCGCAAAAACGGGACGAAGAAAGAGTGACCACAAAACACAAGCGCTAACGAACAACTGTGTGTTAGTTTATTACACCGGGAAATATATAGCTGAAAAACATAACTAAAAGAAACCAAACTAAAACCATCACGTGTGCATAATGATGAAAGATGAATCTGCCACAAGTCGAAATGTCCCAAGCTAACAGCTCAAAAACGTAATCTATCTTTCGAGGAAGGCGAGTGAAGGCTCACTGACGCACATATTCCCCTTCTTCTTGATATGGAAGGCTTCGTTGATTTCGCGCTCGATCCTGTGACGATATCGTGAGAGGACCTCACAGTTATGGAAGAGCGGGGTTTACACACAGTTGTTCGTCAGCGCTTGTGTTGTGTGGTCATTCTTTCTTCGTCCCGTTTTTGCGCTGTTTCCCCTCAGAATCTCAGAACACTTCGCTATTCTTCACTTTGAGTCGTTGTTGCCATAGTTACTGCAGACAATGAAGAAAACTGGCGGCGAAATTTTCGTAAAAAGAAAAAGATTGCGTACGACCTTATTAAATTTAATTAATGTCCCTGTGTCGTTTTGTGCAACCGTAAATAAATGGTTCCTTTATATTAATTATACGTTAAATGTAGCATTCTTTGTTTTAATACCATAATAGGCGCTGCGCAGAAACGTAGCCTTTGAGACGTACGTACATTACTTTTCCGTAGACTCTGAGATGACCGCGGCGGGGGGGTGCGTTTTAAACAATAGATATATTGTTAAACTGACGCTGAACGCCGTGCGTTCACACTTTCTTTTATGTAGATTTGCTTTCTTGATTTCAATATCAGTGCAGTATTGAAAAATGTTGTTTGTGTGCGTGAAAATTATTGCCAGTGTTTAGGAACTACTTCGTTTGCAGCGCGGAGGCATGCAAAATATGAGCAATGCGGCCTCGTGGGCGGAGCTCATATTTATTCTTAGGCTGTCACCGACTCTTGTGTCCACCACCTTATGCAGATGCTCTCTACAAGACGCTCGATAGAGCCCGTGTTCCTTGGGCACGCGTAAGTTACGGTTCGGCCCCTGCACGACTACACATGACAGCGGTTCTTCATTCATTCATTCATTCATTCTCATTCATTCATTCATAAATTCATCTGTTCGTTCGTTCAATGATTTACACATTCATTCATTAATTGACATGGATATCAGTCAAGGAGAAATTCTCCTTGACATCAGGGCATCTTTTGGTGGAACCTGTCCTTGCTTGGTGAGCAATTAGTAGCAGACATTTAAACGAAACCATACACGCATTTTCACTTTCTGGCTGTCATTTGGTTAAATAATGAAATGTAAGGGTAATTTGTTTTTCAATACTCTTTACAGTTTCGTCCATGAGTAAAGCTGAAAACTGGATAGGCCGCAAACCAATGCAATATAACCAGACCGAGTAAAGAGTCTTTTCATGGTGACCTAAGCTAGGCACTTCCATACTATACTCCATCTCACAATTACCTTGCAGCACTGCCGAAGCTACGAGGAAACAGGCAGTGTCCTTGCGCTGCACGTAATATAGTTCCGGGCTTAACTCTCATTATCAAGGAGGTGCAAGTGCTTTAGCTGTGCTTCTCGCATGACGCGTTACGGCGATACGTGCACGTTAGGCCCTTCACGCATGCACTTCGAAATTTGTGAAATAATGAAGAGATTACCGGCTGGTAGCCGTAATAACCACCCTAACCGCGGTGACGTACAGCAACATGGCAGCCCCCATACACCCCAGACCACCCGCTTCGATCCGAATTCGTGCTTTTTACTGGCTCCCTGTCCGGACAGCCAGAAATAAGTGGCATAATCTTTCATCGCTTAGTCTAATCTAACGCTGAGGGCAAATAATCAGGTATCTTCTTTCGCAATTATTTATATCGCTCGTTTGTTTTGGTGCTGCTAGGACTACTGAGGCGATGCCAAGCCGTAAAAGTGGTGTGATGTTAACTGAGCAGATGTCGCCACAACATTAGCGTCGGTGATGCGTAGACGATGCGATACACCCTGAATGTCTATATTGTTTTCTGTGCCAATCATTTGCTGTTCCACTCAAGAATGATACGCGATAGCTGCTGAAAGGGCGTCGACCGCGCTGACAAAAAAGAACTCGGTGAAAACGCCAGTATGAACGCTGTTATAAAAATAACCGCGTTCCTCACAAACGCCAGCGAACACGCCCTGCACGAGTGGGTTTCTGAACATAAAGAAACAACGAGGTGGCGTTCCCGCAGAGGTTTTTGCGTTTTGTACTAATTGGAGGGAGTAAGTACCGACAAGGTAGGCGAGCCGACGCCAAAGAGACGACGAGCAGACGACGCGACGCGGATGAACACGTCTCGAGGGGGGGCTTTCGCCTTTCCTATTGGCTAGCAAGCCCTGCAGCTTCCACAGTGCTGCAAGGTACTTCTGAGATGGAGTATAGTTAACTTTATTAACAATTCAGTCCTTCTGATCATGGTTTTTCTATGTTCTTACTACATCGCACTCATTGCATTGTTGCCGCGCACTTTCGCACAGCACCTCAGGACAGTCATCGGAGCATTTGTATGAGAAGATAAACCTGCCAACAAGGTGAAGGCTAGTTGCCTCAATCGCCCCGCAGAGTGCGATGGTCTGGGTCTACCAGATATTAAGGTATTCACTAGAGCACTGGCAGCAAAACCAATCTCTAGGTTGTTCGCTGATCCGGAATACTAAGAAAAAGAGCCTTCGGATGTACTGGACAGGTACTCTAAAAAAATACGTTTACGACAGAGAGATACAGTCAACCGCAAGCTGAAAGGCCCGTAGAGTTTTACAAGACTGTGCGCGACTTTAAACGGACAGATCAGAAAACGGAGGGGGAACGGCTTGAAGAACAAGCGCAAATAGATATAAGCTACTTGCTGATGGAAGAGACCATAGGTCGGTAAACCCACACATGAATCGACTCACTCAGACTCTGATCAAGCCGTGAGTCTGAGTCCGAGTGAGTCCAGATGTGTAATATTTTTGGCGAGTTTGAGTCCGTGTGAGTCCTGTTGAGGAAAATTTTAGTCAGTTTGAGTCCGAGTTAGTCAGTTTGAGTAGAATATTCGTGAGTCTGAGTCCGAGTGAGCCCTTAGCGCAACATATATTTATTGAGTGAGTCTGAGTTAGCTCCGCCTTTCATTGCCGACCTTTGGAAGAGACGCTAGAAGGTGAGCATACAAGAAAAACGAACCCAAGCTAATGGAAGACAAGGAAGAACAGCAAAGTTTCCAAAGTGGTTCGCGAATTTGACTGGCTGAAAAGATAGAGCGTGCTACCGAAATGTCAACGCCTCACGAGGTGGCACGTAGCGCCGAATAATAGGTGCGCGAATTGGGGACAATCCGAGGCCACTAAACAGGAGTTATTTCAATATATTGCTACTAAGGGTGTATGACACCTTGTTTGGCCCACCTTTGGAGTTAGGGCTACATCACTATCTCAAAGGAATAACGGCATGTTTGCCAAATCGGTACACTTAATCAAAATGTACGTGATCTGAAGACGTCGGTGCCAGGCAGAAGCTCGTCGACAACCACAGCGATCAGCGTCCCCGGCTTTACACCAAATTTATCCAATTGTTTTTGGATACCTAGTTGACGAGCTGGATGCGAGTGGTGTTTGGTGCCTTCTTAAGGCTCTGGCACCCTCGGTTTTTCGTATTTCGTAGGGGAAAACTGGAATTTGCGGCAGTGCCATAGTGAATAAAGGAAAAGAAACAAATCATCCGACTCGCTATGTTACTCGAACCCCCCCCCCCCCCCTCCCCCGACCTATTTTTTTTTCTTTCTTTTCTTTTCCCTCTTCACCTCCTTGAGAGGTACCATGTTTCTTGTTCTATAGTTTCTTAGCAGTGAACAGCGTATTATTGGCGTCTGAGTAAAATTGCGTCTAGCGTTTGTATGAGTTATATTGGCGCAATGCATAAGTATTTAGTGTATAAATACCTGTAGTGTTTGATTATACTGATTCAATAAACTTTCCTTTGTGGGTTGCTGCTGAAACAGTCGCCATGTTATTCGCGGATTCGAACTACCACGCTAAACGACTGCAAGTGTACCGGACATAGTATGCAACAAAACATACATGGCACCACTCTGAGAGTCCACTGGTGTTTCACAAGACTGCGATTTTAGGTGTGTAGTATCTGACATGACCAGGATTTGGGGACATTTGCACGTAGCGCCCTCTCTCGTCGGTGACAGCGGCGGCCTGCCGTAACTGAATGGGAAGTAGGCGAAAAAAACCATATCTCATGAAAAAAGCTAGTTATCAAAAACGACTCCCGGTTCTACAAAGCAGAGACTTAATTAAACATTCTGTCAAAATTACAGTGTCGCACTACAAACCGCGTGGCTTCCCAGAGTGTTTAATATTTAACAATGAGTCCCATGTATTTCCAATGGGGGTGTTCAATTGTCTAGGGAAGCCACAGGTTCTGTAGTGCGATACTGAAATTTCGCCACAGTGTTCCAGTAAGTCTGCGCTGTATAGATCCCGGAGTCGTTTTTGATAACTAGCTTATTTCAAAAGATATGATTTTTTTTCGCCTATTTCCCATTCAGTTATGGCAGGATGCGGTTGCTGCCGCCGAGAGATGGCGCCACGTACGAATGTCTCCAAATCCTGGGAATGAGGAACGACGGGAGGGACGAGTATTTGAAGAACTAGTACTTTTTAATATAAGTTACATTGCAACCAAGTGTGCTTTAGAAAAAATTCTGGAGTGGATGCTCCCGCATTGCCTTACGGGCTAAAATGAAGCCATCGCTTACTCACCCTTTTGTCTCGGAAACATGCCTTTTTCAGGGCATGTTTCCGAGACAAAGGGTGAAAGACCCGCTGAGAGATAAAGTTAATGTTTGCAAAATATTCATGATCGAAAAGTAGTAACGATAATAATATCTGTAATTTTACGCGCCAAAACTACGGCATGAGTATCGGGCACGGCACGGCGCACATATATCGCACACTACACGGGCTTCTAACATTCCACCACCCTCGCAAAACGGCCGCCGCGGCCGGGATCGAACCCGCGACGTTAGGGTCAGCAGCCGAGCACCGTAACCGCTACATAACCGCGGCTGACCATGCCTGAAAACTATGCACAAATGTGACCTACACGCATGCGTTGTACCCGCGGTGCAAAACAAAAGCAGCAAGGTAACACTTGGTGTAGGTTTTGCTAACTTTGTAGAAGTGAAATGAACGCCCACTGTACGACAAGATCTAAAGTCGACAGCGTACACATCAGGAATAATAATAATAATAATAATAATAATAATAATAATAATAATAATAAGAAGAAGAAGAAGAAGAAGAAGAATTCTTTATTACCATATGCCAAAGTATCAATACAAATATGGCATGCCTTGGATAATCGAAACTTTGGGAAATTTTCATTCAAAAAAAATTGAAGGACACTTTGTACATTCCAAAGTGTGTTCGGCGAAAGCGTGTGACCATTCCACTGACGGAAAGACAGACGGAAAGACCGACGGACGGACAGACGGACGGACGGATAGACGGACATCTGGACGGACGGACGGACACCGGACGGACATCGGGACGGACGGACGGATGGACGGACATCCGGACGGACAGACGGACGCACGGACATCCGGACGGACGGACGGACAGACGGACATCCGGACGGACGGAGGGAACGGACGGACGGACAGACGGACATCCGGACGGACGGACGGACAGACGGACATCCGGACGGACGGACGGACAGACGGACATCCCGACGGACGGACGGACGGACATCCGGACGGACAGACGGACATCCGGACGGACGGACGGACAGACGGAGATCCGGACGGACGGACGGACGGACAGACAGACAGACAGATGGACAGACGGACGGACGGACAGACGGACATCCGGACGGACTGACGGCCATCCGGCCGGACGGACGGACAGACGGACATCCGGACGGACGGACGGACATCCGGACGGACGGACAGACGGACATCCGGACGGACGGACGGACATCCGGACGGACGGACGGACGGACGGACAGACGGACAGACGGACGGACGGACACCGGACGGACGGACACCGGACGGACGGACGCCGGACGGACACCGGACGGACGGACGCCGGACGGACACCGGACGGACGTGAGCATGAAACATTAAAGGCTTTCGCCTTAATATGCCCTACAGTGGACCCACGTCCGTGGCGCAGCGTTCGAGATAGTGAGGAATGCTAGAAACACGGCCGCTGCATCAAAAGAAGTAAACACAGGGCGGCCCGCTGCGTCGCGTCGCCTTCAATGGGCGAGCGCGTCTGTCCTGAGTTGACAATTGCTGCCGCTGTTCTTAGTGAGGACGCCACTGTTCGGAGAAAACCTTTAACCACTCCGGCGGCAACCACTCCGCATTTTAGGCATTGTTTGCTGACGTACTGTGCTCGCTGCGCTATATGTATAAATTATAATTGTGCAAATTTGGAAAGCTTACAATCTCAGCTTTCAAATGACACCGGCTATTATGGCCTGGTCCTAAGTGTTATCTAACAGAAATGAACATAGCGTGAGCAACAAAACACGTTTTCGCTGTACAAGCCTTCGTTGTACTGCGAGTACGGCGAAACCGTTCAACATAACAGAGCGCGATTTACTGTGCCTTTAGACGAAGTATTATGCAAGGTTTCTATGAAGAGATATTGCGTATGAAGTGATCAGTTATTTATTTACGGTCCAATAAAAATGGGCAAAATAATGAAAGTTTGTCACTGAATATCTTTTTTTTCTTTTCAATGTAGAACTACAATATTTAGTGGTTCTTTAGACTAGAATATACTTATTTTCTACACGAAGTTGTTTTATGTTGTGACGAAAACCTAATGAATTATTATTACATCAATGCGGCAGTTTATGGCTCTACTTGGTCGCGCATTACCGAGGAAGCGACAAAACTATTCAAGCTGAAACTCTGAACTCCTACATAACCAAGCAGCAGGCCTCTCTCTAGGATTCTATGAAGAGAAAATTCTTTTATGTTGTTTAGGGATTCTACAGGGCAGCAGTGAATTTAGGTAATTTTTCTGCTTTGCAGTTCCGTAGAAAGTGGCTTTTTTTCTCTTTTAGACGGTAATTCACAAAGAGTATTGCACATTAGTAGAGGCATATTGTGTCTTGTACCTACTTCTGCGCACTAACTCGACCACCCAGTGCTTGAAACAAAATATTTTCAACAAATTATACATCTCACAGGCGATTTTTAGAAGGTAGCGCCATCTGTGAAATAAAAATCAAGTTGTTTTATGTGAGTTCCAACGTTCGTCAAATGTGGCACCACTGAACATACGAAAGCCGGTCAAATGGGTACGGATTGTTTCTCCAGGCTTCATTGTGTGCCCCAGTAGCTGAGTCTAGTCGCCGCGCCTAACCATCATCAACTGTAAAAGGAGAAGGGCTTAGTTATGTACCATTTACACTCGCACCGCTCGCACAACCTCAGCAGATGGGGCGGTCACATCCACCAGCAAACGGTTTCGGTACGCCGGAGTATTGCGCGTTCGTCGCGCGTCCGCAGAACCGGCGTTCCCTGGCGCGTCTTTGTCGACGTGCATCTCTTCGCCGTTCAGCTGCTCGTTTTTTGCGCGTTCCTTTGAGTGTTTTCGTGCCTGCGAGGTTTGCAATTGTGCCCGATATGCTACGCTGGGCCCGACATTCTATGCTTACATGCCGTGCAAATGCTATGTACTGGCGCTTCACCGGGGACACGATGGTGAACGGTCTCAAAGTTTATAATTGCCGAGAATTTCAGTGTAAGCCTGCAGTGCACTTTGCCGACAAATTCCACTGACCCGTACTGGGAAGTTGTACCCAATCAGGTGATTACATCCCAGCTGCAACGATGTTGTCAGAAGCGAGAATTTGTCAAAGACGCAAGTCGTTCTGGTCAACGTGGCAGTATATGCAGTGTACGGGACCCTGAAAAAGTTGAATTGCGCTAAATGCAGAGACGCGCTGACTATGGATAAGACGATCACTGTTTTAGTCGCTCATGAGCGCTACGGTGTCGGGAAGCAGTTCGACCGAGGACACCGTGACCGAGGAGGACTACTATATTCAGCGATCACGCTGTTGCTCACAGCTACACTGTCCTACAGCTCGCTAGGCAGCCAGAACTGCTACTAATGCCCGAATAACAGCGGCTCTTCCCAAAGCTGATAGTGCGATTGCTGGTCAACGAAGAATAATATGAATTCGTCGCCCGTGAGAATGGCCGCATGAACAAAATATTGATAAAATATATCCTGCGATACTGACAAACATTTTCCTGAAGAACTTTTGCGACAACGTAAATGGAAAACTTGTCGACAGTGCCTGTAAGTCAAAATAAAGGAAAGCCAGAACTCTCCAGAACATATAGGTGTATTGCACAAAATTGCACAAGCACAAAAGGAAACTGGATTCTGTAAATAAATGTTTCGCTCTCACAGTAGTATTGCGTTCATATTTCTTTCCAAATACATGCATGCAAGTGCCTGCAAGAAGAAAAAGAAAACATTACGTATGGAACCTCTTTTGAAGAGCGCTCCATATTTTTACCATGTGCTATAGGAGATTCTAACTCCTGTATATAAGTGGTAGTCGTGTGTACATAGAGTAATCATCCACAAATGTAGCTCTAAACTCCAGAATACTATGCTTATCTTGTGCTGAAATCTGCCCGTTTTTCTATAAATAAGAGCGCGCGAAACACGCCAAAAATGAAACAGACATGCGCTCGCGCGACGCTACTCAAGCTAGTCCACTAAAACGCTTCAAAACGTTTCATTGATGCTATGTTCAATCGTTATTTTATGGACGCGCATTATAGTGAACTAAAACAAAACGCGCTTGAAAGCACGCCGCTCCCGGGTTCATCATCGAGTGTGTGTGCGTGCGTGCGTGCGTGTGTGTGTGTGTGTGTGTGTGTGTGTGTGTGTGTGTGTGTGTGTGTGTGTGTGTGTGTGTGTGTGTGTGTGTGTGTGTGTGTGTGTGTGTGTGTGTGTGTTTGTGTGTAACTCACACGGTGCGCATGCGTTTGGCTACGACAGCTCGAACGCGTCGTCTCTTTCTTCTCAATCTACGCCGTGCTTTCTCTAGGGCTGCATAAGTAGGCGTCTATTCTTACAATCAGTACCACCACTTCGATGTCATCTCACAGTCAGTCCGGTTGAGTGGTACCTGGCTCGGAAGCATTGCGACTTTCAGCGTTGTCTTTCATCTGTGTTTGACCTGTGTCCTGCGTGATATTGCGTGCATCGTGTAGTTCTGCGCCCTCGAGCCCTGCAGCCAGATCGCGCTTGCATATCATGGGGAAGCGGCGCTGTGTAATACTGTAGCACAGAACCAATGGAAAGAAGCTTTATTGGGAGCTTCAGAATGGCGGAAAATAGATATCAGCTGAATCGTCACGTGCTCAACGTGGGTACTATATTCACAGTCGAATCAAACTGGTGTCAGCGGTGATAACGATTCTAATTTCTATGCACGTGAACGTTGTGCGGGCTGTTCTACGCGACCCAACACCACCAGGGTTTGGGGCCAGTGACAAACTTTCTCAGGGGAATCACTGCACAAACGAACTATCTTCTTTCTTTTTTAGAGAGAGATAGAGGGGGGAGAATAAAAAAAACCTTGCCCCAGCACGCCTCAGTGCCTAAAGGCACGGCACGTTTACACTTTTTTTTTTTTTTTGTTTAGCGAAATGGCACCGTTTTCGGTCAGCCGACGGTCGCTGGGAGCGTCTTTCATAGTGTCATTGTTCAATAGCTACTTGGTATGTGCAAGACGCTGTCCGCGTTTTGTCGCTCTCCCAAACTTTCATCGGCCGTGATTCCCTAGTCATACAGGAGACGCGCGCTGCGACGCCGACTGTACATGCTTACGCGAAGAAACAGAGACGAGCTGCGACGCACATTTTTTCTACCTTTTTCTAAACATGGATGAGTGGCGTCGCCTGGTGTCTCAATTGGAACTACGGGCAAGATGGCGGCAGTGGGACCACCACCTTAAATACAGCGAAGGAACGATATAGCAATAAGGTTGACAGCTGGGCTAGTTGGTAATTGATCATTTTAGCGTATGGTGAAGTAGCGCAATTTTCGACAGGGACAAAGAACAGAAGGTGGACACGACACCCGCTACACTCGCAACTGAATTTATTTGAGAAAAAACACTTCATATATATGTCCCCACTCGCCCCCCGAGCGACACAGAAAAGAACTAACAATCAAAGCAAACTTATCAAAAAGGCATCATATTTTTTCACACTCAAGCAATAGCACTACCTGGGCATGTGTAAAACCATCGGTCTCATTAAGTGATTGCGAAGCCGCGTTCCTGGCAGGACTTTAAATTGTGTTTTTACGTTTTCATTGATGAGGCCCACTTCCAGTTAAGACGCTTGTTGGTCTCTATATACCTCGCGACAACTTTCTGTGGCAGCACGGCCAAAGCTACGAAGCCGAATCACGCACTTTTTCACTTCGCGTCTGCATGTAGTCCGCGAACGCTAACTTTTATATACTACGTAGCATAAAAGGAAACATAAAAACAAAAGATGTAGTTATCAGGCTCAAGATCATTCGCATTGTTGTCAAGAAAGCTTATTCTGTACGGGAGTTTCGTTTTTTGCTGTTTCTAGTTTTCTGGTTTTCTGGTGTCATTTCACCTTTTTCCTGCCCCAGTAAACAACGATGGCGTCGTTCGGTTGCAGCAAGTTCACATCGTGGGTTGTGAGCGAGGATGAGTGCGTGTTCGCTGGCGATCTGTATTCATCGAGCAGAAGGAAAGGAAGGCAGCTGTGCTTCGGCAAATATTTTGTTCCCCGCATATGCTCTCACGGAGAAAGAAGTTGTGTGCGAGTGATACCGTCAGCGCAAGTGGGTCTCTCATCGCGATAGCCACCTTGAAAGTGACGCCGTCGACCTGTTCGTCTTCAGCAAGACCAGCTGCTTGAAGGCAAAATTGCGATAGGAAACTGTACGTAAAAACAATGACCCTTTTCATAAATTGCGTTCCGTACGTGGTCGGTATTTCGGTTGCCTGATATTGCTGATACAATAACGCGAAAGATCGCGTACACTGTACCAGTCGGCGTCTACTGCGGGAGTGGCCCTTGGCGCTTTGCGATGACAGCGATTTTGGAGCATAAAATCACCAGTGAAAAGCTTCGCCTGGGCAACAGGCGCGTTCATGTCTATTAGGCGGCTAACTGCCGAAACAGCGTTCTTGACCGAGTAAGGAGTGCGTTTCTCCCTGCTTGGATTTACCACGGCCGTGGATTTACGAACGTGAGACTCCCGCCTGTGACCAGTCGTGGCCAAGATATCTGCGACCCATCGATGACTTCGCGTCCACAAACAAATTAACGTGAGCGTCTCCAGAAAGTTGTTGCGTCTCCAAAATAAGGAAAACGACGATACCGACCCAGTATTCACCGAAATTTAGGACATGGTTTCTTGTGATTGCGTTGAATTTCCTGCTCAGCCGTGCGCCTTCCCCCCCCCCCCCCCTATTTTTTTTCAAAAATAAATCTGACCGCTGCAATAAACCTGCTTCCTGTGTTCCTTAGTAATAATGAATACTTTTTGCTTTGAAAAAAAATTCAAGCAAGCAAATGCAAGCATTACTGAATGGTGCTCACTTTTTACGCGGGCTTGAACCGCTGGCAAATTAGCTATGCTCGAATTCGCAGAAGAACACAGCAATGATTCCACGTATTTTTCCTTCACTTCTGCGTTCATAAGTATCTCAAGGCTTGTCATAGCTTTCGAATAAAGCTACATATAACCTATCTTTTAATACACTATTTCAAAAATAACATCATAAACCTTGGATGTTCGTGCGAAAACGTACATGTTAGATGCGCTTGCGAAACCGAAACCGAAATCGCGCGCAAACGGACTACATGGCGTAGTGATACATGTGCAGAAGCTCCGCCCACGTAGCTTTGGCTGTGCTGCCACAGAAAGTTGTCGCGAGGTATAGTGTAAAATTATGGCGGTTATTATTGACTTTGTCGTTTGCTAAATTATATCAGCTGCACATGTCTAGATTTATCGCATGAGTGTGAGCCGAAGAAAAAAATTGTTCATGGATAAGGATAAAGATACACTAACCGTTGGTTCAGTTTTTACACATGCCCAGGTAGTGCTATTGCTTGAGTGTGAAAAAATATGATGCCTTTTTGATAAGTTTGCTCTGATTGTTAGTTCTTTTCTGTGTCGCTCGGGGGGCGAGTGGGGACATATATATGAAGTGTTTTTTCTCAAATAAATTCAGTTGCGAGTGTAGCGAGTGTCGTGTCCACCTTCTGTTCTTTGTCCCTGTCGAAAATTGCGCTACTTCACCATACGCTAAAATGATATAGCAATATTTCGCGACAGAATTAAAACCATATATTTGTGGTTTCGTCGGTGCCATCCTTTCAGTGGCGTAACTAGGGGGGGGGGGATGCAAAGGGGTACAAGTGCTCCGGGCGCCACTTCGGAGTGGGCGCCGAGCCGAGTCCGCCCAACATGCGCTCGGGGACTCTATGAGGACACAAACGCGCCCCGCGTTTGGGTCTTCGGGCGCCCCGTGCTCCGTGGAAAGGTCGCCCCTACAGGCTCAGAACCAGTGGGGGCGTGGCACCACACTGTTCCAACACCACCTTCCTCGCCTTTTTCTCCCCTAGTAACACCCGTGAGGCTAGAGACTCCTTTGACTAGTTAAATGATGCTCATTTCCTTCAACATACGAAACATTATCTTCTGGGAGCCTGTGGCTTATCAGGAACCTGTGGCTCATATGAAAAGCAATAAGATAAATAGGTCGGTGTAAGCCTGTATCCACACAAGCACGATTTTAACCATGATCGTACCTATCCAGGGTCGTAGACAAAAATATTTTTGCTGTTGTTCTGACTTCCCTTTATTTGTGATCTGGCATCTGTTTGTATGTGTGCGCAAATATATACATATACAAAATGTAATAATATCGGGGCGGTGGGGGGCTGAACCGCCCAAACCTCCTTCTAGCTTAATTCACCACTGAACTTATCGCTTGAAATGTTCGTTTTCTTCTGGTTCGGCCCAAGCCACCATGGTTCTTCCACACGTGAAAATCGGAAAGGGAAAGCACTGCCTACGATCTTGTTGCTGAAGAGTTGCGATCGAGAAGCTCTTTACCAACTCATCAGACATGTCAGCCTCCAAGCTTACGGCGAGCTTTCATGGGCAGACGTCGGGATGAAATGACGAAATGAGAATACTAAGTATGGGCTTTCCTGCAAGTTTTTTTTTTCTTATCTTTTGCAAATCAGAGACTCGTTCACAGACTGCTTTCTTCCATCAAAATTGCGTCCCTTCTCCTCATTTCTCCTCCCCACGACATTTTCCCCGATCAGCGTGCGTAGTATGGGGTTGACTATGAGGAATCACGTCCCCGAAGTACTTTTTGAGGAGACTTCGAGGTTTGGGCGTCGTCACGAGAAAAGGGAGGTGCCACGTGTGGAATTACCTCACTGTCGCTCACCAAATTAACATTTGCGTTCCTAGTCCGTAGACAACGTCGCCTTCTCGGAAGTGCTTGCAGCAAACACGTGCGTGGGACTTCGGCTCATTGCCCCTTCTAAGCTAGATTTATCGGCCATGCGTCGTGATGTTCGTTATACTTGAACTAAAACCGTAAATGTGAAATTACACCCTGCTCTTTTTCATGAGCTGTGCATTAATCGTGCCACACAGCACCACCGAAAACATTGGCCAAACTTTCCCAGCTCATTTTTCTCGATGCCAGTGCACATGAACTGGTTGTGAAACGAGCTAGGCCGATTGAAGGGGTAAACTCGGAGAAAACACTCTCGAGCAAGGTTCCGTGAAGCAAGGTGTCATCACGTGATCGTAATGTCGTAGCATGTCGACTGCATCGCCCGTGTCTCCAGTGGTGGGCCTCGTGCACAGGAGCACTAAAGAGATACAGGAAGTAGAACTTCAATGGCAAATTATCTTATTACGATCACATTCATGCCATTATTGCTGTGAACTGAGCTTTAACAAGCAAGAAAATTGCGAAAAACTGAAGGATATATACATGTACTATCGGCATCAAATGAAACGCGAACAGCGGCAAGTATTGGAAATCGTATGCATGCCATCCCGTCATCACCATTGATTGGCGCACATAAGTTCTGTTTGGCAGCACTGCCAGGCACTGCGCATGTCCACGGTGATGACTGGACGGGGGGGCGCACTAGACCATTGCTAATGCTTGTCGCTGTTCGCGTTTCATTTGGCGCTGATAGTGCTAGCTCTGCTAACGCCCCTTCACGTTTCTCGTAATAATCACAAACGCAGTCCAGTCGTGATTTGCCGAGAGCTGTTCATCTTGATATCTTTCTCATTCGTTTTGTTTTGTTTTCTTGCTTCTACCGGTGAGCGCATTGGCAATAACAGCATCCAGGTGCAGTCTGACTCCAGTGATATTGACGTCGTTTATACGAGCAAGGCCCGCAGCAATTCTGCATCGGATTTCACACGTGTTCTGCCGCTGTCCCGCAGAGAACTATGGGGCTTCGATGGTTTTGATCTCATGGTACATTTTTTCTCAGTTGTACCCTCCCACCTGCTCTTCGGATGCGTACCATGCGTGCCGCATCCCAGGGGCGGATGGAATGGCCCTGCATGGCTCTGCTCTCACTGCACTGCCGCGACTCTCTTCACGGCATGGCGCCTCTGCTCGAGTTCTCCGAAACGAAAACGCCATTAATAAAAACGAAAAAAAAAAACGCGTATACATAAACAGTATTTGGCAATCGGACGCCACGCATGCAGTCGACGAAAACGACACTTCGCTTTCCATCTTTTGGAGCCAGGCTTCGCTCGCAGAAAGAGCTCCTGCAGCCGCGAGAGCACGGGGGGATCATTGCAGACTCACTGAAATGCAATCCTACTTCCATGCAACCACATCTATCGCGGCAATCATGAAAGCCGCGGCTTCGCTGCACCGCGGCCAATCAGGGGCCAATTGCACGCGTGGTGACGTGTGGTGGCGCTTTCTAATGCGCTGAGAGCTATCAGATTCGTGACGACATCCCTTCAGCACTAAGTCTGGGGCGAGAGGAATTAAGTGAGAGGTATTCGGTCTCCGCTTTATCTCCACTAATAACTTATCTTTTCAAACCCAACGAAACCTGCACGCGTTCTTCAATGCCCCTGCTGATTCCACCTCGACTTCATATTTCTCGTTAGCATACCTTTAAGGTGCCTAACTGACTGTGCGTATTGGACGCCCAAGCAGGAGAGTTACACTAGAAAATATCTATACGCTCATGTTTTAGCCACTACCTCGCGGGAGAAGACAGTCACGAACATCGACTTCATTGTCGGCTTCAGTGAGGCGGTAAGCTACAATGGCATTTCATTTTCTGCTAATAGAGCTCGAGATCTTGCGTTTGGTGTCTCATGTAAACGGGTTATGGTGGCTACATGAGATGGTGTCAGCGTCATCTGGTCGATGTAGACTCCAGATGTGGCACAAAACACACACACACACACACAAAAAGACGAATACGTTTCAAATGGCTAACATTGCCATTTGAAATACCTTTCCCCCTATCTCGTATATATGGGTCATTTCTGAAGGCGATTTGGCACCAGAATGCCAACAACGTAACTCTACCTCCAAAATGACTAAAATCTGGACGACGATTCTGAAATAGGGAGTTTTGTTTTGCGGTTATGTATCAACACATGTTGACCGCAGGGGGTTCCCTCAAGAAAAAGATGCTTTAAACAAGTCATACCTGTGTAGCTCATGACTGCACTTAGTAAGAAAATAATAATTAAAAAAAAACATGATCGAGACTAAGACAGTCACGTGCGGGGGCCGCGGTGCGCTATCGAGATGTCCGCGCGCCGCGTGTTTGAGACCCCTGGTCTAAAGCGCAGCCGACGGCGCAAATGTGTGACCGGAGAGCGACAGCTCCTTTCGTAATGCGCGTGGGCCATGTTATATCTCAAATATAAAGAAAGCGTTTTTCTGACAACCATTGTTCACGATCAAAATTAGCACTGGCGTCGCGAAAAGCAATAATATATATGACAAGAGGGTTTGCCGGATCGATTTTTTGAGCGCATCATTAGTATTGATAAAAAAGTAGGCATAGTATGCAGATTTGATGTACACAATAAATAATTTAGAACAATACTTTTCATGGCGATGTAGCCAAAAACGATAAGAACCGTTTACATGCCTACTTCGTCGTTCTCTTTTGTGTGGTTGTATGTAACTTACGAACCTCGCATATTTCGTGTAAAGTGAGACGACAACAAGTTACCGGCAAGGTCCATTTCTTCTGTCACATCTTTTCTAACCTTGTGGACTTCTGGTGTGTCGTACCTTGTGTGGACGTGCGAGCCGGCTTTAGTCCACTGTTGTGAACAATCAATCAACAAATCGCTCATTCGCTTACCCAAAGTAGACGGATGGCTTTTTTTGCACATTAATAATAATAATAATAATAATAATAATAATAATAATAATAGTAATAATAATAATAATAATAATAATAATAATAATAATAATAATAATAATAATAATAATAATAATAATAATCAGTATCATTACCATCATGAAGGGCGCGGAAATATATTTGCCATGGGCGCCGTCCAAGGTAGTTACGCCACTGCATCCTTTGAGACACGGGCCTAATGGTGAAGCGTAGACTTCATGAGTGAGCAGTCCTTCCTGGCAACAGGCGCACGAATCTGAACTTTCGGCAGTGTTTTCCTGTTCTTGGCATCTGTTGATGGCATTCAAAAACGCTTCTGCTGCTGTTCTTTTTCTTAGCTTCTCCTTAGCTAGCCTTATGCTGGGCCGCTTCGGAGCACTACTTCAAGGAATATACAGGTTCCCAACATACGCATTTCAGCTCTCTTTCATTTCAAATATAACGTCTTGGAACTAAAGAAGGACATGATACTGCGGCACAAAACTAGAAAAGAAACACTAAGAGGCAGAAAGAAGTAGGCAAATCGGCCTTTTACTCTTTATATTCGAACTCCGCCCTACTACATCATAATAATAATATCTGGGGTTTAACGTCCCAAAACCAAGATATGATTATGAGAGACGCCGTATTGAAGGGCTCCGGAAATTTCGACCATCTGGTGTTCTCGTGCACTGACATCGCACGGTACACGGGCCTCTACCATTTCGCCTCCATCGAAATGCGACCGCCGCGGCCGGGATCGAACCCGCGACCTTCGGGTCAGCAGCCGAGCACCCTAACCGCTATACCACCGCGGCGGACCCCCTACAACATCATGTCCTTCTGTAAGTGCAAACTCGTCCTAGAAAAATTAATTTTGGAACAAAAGCACAATGGCAAAACAACTAGGACTCAAATGAAACATTGAATGCAGCCATATTTTTTTTTTTTTTTTGGTCGCGATTGTTGTTGCGCTGCTGGCTTAATTGATCTTGCTCAGTATGGTTCAAACAGGTGCCGTGTTTGGCTCATTTTTTTTATTCGAAACTGCTTCGTTTTGTTCATGTTAGAATCAGGGACTGCCTCATTTCGATGACAAGCGTTGTAAAAGTGAAAGGTGCATAGGCGTGCTTCACGTTCCCGTGAGATTTAGCCCAGTTTCGCATACTAGCTTTGGCTCTTTTAGAAAAAAGACCCACATATGATATCTGTGCATATGCTTACTTAAGATAAGGGTCAAACAGTATCGCGATAAGTAGTGGTCATTAATTGAAAGAGTTTATTGAAAGAGCAGGCGTTTTTCTTGTGTGCAGTTGAAATCACTGTGGCACACGGAGGAGCGGATCTCAACCACGCGCTTCTCTACGTGGTCTCTGAGATCTCCTTCGGCAGTGCGAGATACACCGACGTAATCAAGAAATACACCAGGGCACCCGAACGGCCACGTGCGATTGCACTACCAGATACCTAATTGGTCAAGAATAAGGGTGGCCTCCAGATTTTTAAATGCGAATGCATTTCATAGTCAGGGCTATGTCAGGCATCCGGCGTTGTGCGGCGTTGGCGTTGTCCGCGGCAGGTGTTATCTCTCCGCTCTCACTCCCTCTCCCATAGCAACAGCTGCGGGCGCGCGCGCTTATCCTCGCCCCTAGCAACCGCAGCAGCTGGTGTGGGCGGAGTAGCGGAGAGTGAGTGGAGAGGAGGAGCACGCTCTGACGCGTGAGGGCGCTCGCATCGCGGGAGCTCGGCGGAGCTATATATGAAAAAAAAAATGCAAAAAATAAAAAAAAAAAAACAAAAAAAAAAACAAAAAAAGCAAAAAAAAACAGGCGCTGCGCCGTGCTCCCGACCGGGCTGCAGAAATTAGGCGCCTATTAAATGCGAATGCATTTCTTAGTCGGGCTATGTCAGGCGGCGTTGTCCGGCGGCGTCCGCGGAGGAGGAGGAGGAGGATAGGTTGAGGAGGTGTCCGCGCGCCGGCAGGTGTTTTCTCTCCGCTCTCACTCCCTCTCCCATAGCAACAGCTGCGGGCGCGCGCGCTTATCCTCGCCCCTAGCAACCGGATCATGTGGTGCGAGAGAGTGTAGGAGAGTTTAGGTGCAGTGCTCCGCCGCTCCTTCTCTCGCCGTTCGCTCTCTCTCCTCCCTGCGCCCCACTCTCCCGTCCGCTCGCGCCTCACTCTCGACCGTTCGCTGGCTGGGCGCCTCTCAAGGCGATGGCAGAAGTGGGTGTCGGCGCAAGAAATGCATTTTTCTTCTTCGAACCACAACCACCATATATCAAGACATTTTTACATATCATGACTGAAAGCGGCGGTCGTTGTAATGAGTTCTTACCGAACTTCCAGAAGTCGCGCCATTTCCTCCTCAAAGTCAGCTGCACACAAGCACCCGCACCAAGGGGCGCGCACTTACGACTGACATGATGACCTGGACGGCTGGTGACCCCGCCTTCGGTGAACATGAGTGACTGCGTGAGCGGGACTATTTCTTTAGTCAGCTTCCAGGCTACGGTTATCTGGGCTGCACCTCTCCAGACTTCTTAAGTTGTCTCCGGCTATAGACGGGGAAATAAATTTACTGAAAATTGCTATAAAATGTGGAGAGCAAATTGAGACCGCTATCTGAGATCTCAGCCGTGCAATACGCCGTGACCGGGTAG
Source organism: Rhipicephalus appendiculatus (assembly GCA_030522465.1). Classification (NCBI taxonomy): domain Eukaryota; kingdom Metazoa; phylum Arthropoda; class Arachnida; order Ixodida; family Ixodidae; genus Rhipicephalus; species Rhipicephalus appendiculatus. The sequence goes on along the minus strand of JALIZH010032942.1, from coordinate 714,889 downwards.
AGTTACCAACAGATATTACAAAGTGTTCAAGTCGGACATGGCGGCCGCATTGCGTTAGGTATTCAAGAGTCATTTTATAGAGAAAGTTCGCCTCTGTCATTTAATCGTGTGCCCACAGTGCTAACTTCTAAGGACGAACAGAAGCATATCTGAACAAATATGACGGTACAAAGGCCAATCACATTTTCAACGTTGATTACAAGAGATACAATTGAGTTTTTGAGGGTGGGATGCAGGGAAAAGCAAAGTAGTTGTAATGATGAGCTTAAACATTGTGACTTGCGGTGGCACAGCTTATAGAAATATCGAGAAAACGACGTGTACGCATGGCATTAATGAAAGCTGCTGTGTCGCCGATGAAGAGACGTCTCCTTTTAAAATTATTACCATCGGGGAACGTACATTGTTCTAGCACTGATAAGCAGACCAAAGGATGAGTAATGAAAAATTTGAAACAAGGCTGTCCAAGCGACTTTCATAAATCCGAACTACAACCGTTTTCGTATGCCTTCAGGTAAACGAGCGAGGGCCGGTGCCTCGATCTGGTAATTTGAGTCTCGCCAAGCAAGACTCGCCGCTCGCGGGAGATGAAATTACCCGAGCCGAGGGAAATCACCGAGTGCGTGGCCAATCTGCTGCATTGTGTATAGCGCATTCAATGCGTAGCAGAGATGAGGTCGTTAAACTACTAAGCGCGAGCCCTGGAGTAATAGCACCAGACCGACCGCCTGATGCATGGTCCGTCAGCCTGATGCAGGAGTAAGTCGGATGTGCTACGGAGAGATAGAAACAAAGACACTGAACTACAACAGACTGCTGTCGCAATCGCGCACATAAGCGCCACTTTAATGGGACATCAAGGATCGCATTACTGCTGAAAGATTCTCGCAGAAGACCTCGACAACGAGGGAATACTCCGAAATTCGCCCGCAGAATCCGCTGTGTCGTTGAACCCGTGTTTTCGACTGTACACTGAGGTTTACTTCTCGCTGCAACACCGCGAATGCTCGGCGAACCGACGCCGTTTCACGTGCAGAGGTTATTGACACAGGTGTACCTTTCCTTGCAACACGTGATTGGCAACCTCGGCTGTAGACGAATACAAGACCATTTCGGAGTTCAGCACTCCCATTTTATGTTCCTGCGCGAGTACGCCTTTTCTTGTAGTAACGGATCCTTTTTAGCGTCTTTTGGTAAGGAAGAAAATAGAGAGCGTCTGAATGGCCGCAATGAATGCAATGATGTCTATTCACTGGCGTCCATGAGGCGAACGGCGTCGCAGACATGTACGTTGCGCGAGGCATTTCAGACCGCGGATATCACGGCCTGCCATTTCGTGCTTGGAGGACTTGAAATTTCATATTATTACGAGAGATTTTCAAACAGTAAGAGAACACTCAGTCAAGATTGCTAAGCAAGCACATTAGACAGTGACAACGAAACACTCTGTAAGAGTTCTATAACATGGCCTTTAAAGAACGTTCGCGCTTAATTGCTATAATAATTACATGGAATGGTGCTCAAAAAGCTACTGTGAGGTGATAATTATTATAATCAAATAACTACGAAGTTACAATGCGACAAGGACCAAGAAATGTTAGATTATGTTTCCGGTTTAGTTTCCCCGCACAAATGCACAAATGCATGTTCCTTTTTTTTTGTTCCTTCTCTGTGTGCCAATGAATTCACAACTACACACATGTTCCACAGATGGCAACATATTTCATTTTGTTTGATTTATTTTACACATTTTTATTTTATTTAAATTTTATCTTGTGTGTCAGTCATAATAAAGATAAAAATAATCATGAGGTCCATTGATGACAATTTAGCAAATGTTCAAAATACTGCAGATATTACTTTACCCGCTCACAATCGTAATTTAGCGCTGCGTTCAGAAGCTTGAATAATTAGGAATGTAGTGCTGTGGACACCTGAAGGAGATCAAGCCAAATTGACACAGAATATTGGTTTCTCGAGAAAACAAGCACGCAATCCCCGTCAATTATATAACGAGCATTGTTATATAATCGGAACCTGGCGAAATGGCTGCGGCGGACTTTGAGCATTATGAACGAGGTAAAAAAAAAAAAACAGCGGGCATGACCTCTTTTTGCGAGGAACATCCCTGGTGGCCTCCCACCGCCTCCATTTTCTACAGCAAATAGAGAATGTTCATATCTAGGCAATCGCGTGCTACCATATCTGTTACGTGACGACGCCATAAAATGAGTGACCATTGTGCTTCCAAAATTCCATGCTTAGTTTGAACAAGCAAATACCTACAGGTCATTGTTTCCAAATGCACGTTTTACCCCACGCTATGACACAGCTGAGTCGTTTACTACAAGGAATTACGGTATTGAAGAACAGTCGCACAACAGTTTATAGCCCGAAGCTGCAAAATTTCTCACGAAGTGTTGCTCTCCTTTTAGAGCTTCCACAGAACTACTCACTACTTCTTCGACTAACTACTTCGACGCAATTACTGCCCGAGACCTTCGAGTTGTCGGTTCATATCTCCGCACGGGTCTGCTATCACCCTCGTTAGCTAAGATGACAGTGTGAGACCCCCGGAAAGGTGATGGCCTTCGTTTCAAATGCTAGATAATGGACTAATTATTCGTCAACTCGGAAGCTGTCTTCCCAAGAATCTGTATGGATTTCCTTGAACCCTTGCGCTAAAGCCGGTTAGACGTCAGACTTTCCCTGTCAAAACGCTTCCTCCGCCTTGCACGCTGAATCTGAACTGTTTTGCCAGACACTAAATAATCTGAAAGCGCAAATTTAACCTAGTCTCCCCTTTGATCTCAGTAAGCAGCATTCAAAAGGTTAAATAATTTTATAAATGTTACTTTCCTTCTTTTGAGCACGCATTGAGGTTTCGTATGAAACCGCATATTAATTTGGTAAGTAGACCGGGTGTCTCAAACAGCGCTCTGCCACATCTTCCTCCTTTTTTCCTTCGTGTTTCTGTCGATGGCTGAAGCGATAGCAGTTTCCGCCCCTTCTTCCTCTCTCCCATCCCTCCTTCCTAGATTAAGCTACAAAAATTGGGGGACCCTTAAGCTTCGACTTTAAGAGTTGAACACGGTAGCGATATCCTGTCCCTAGTGCTTACTTCAACCACTTAGTGCATACTTGCAATTCACCCACTACGTGGTGTTAAGGGAATACGCGCGGTAACGTGTGTGCCTTTTGCAATGGGTGGCCGGCTTTAAACCACGAAGTCGTTGTGATAGTCACATGTTCTGACGCCCGATGGCAATCTACGCTTGTACCGTGCAATATTTTTATTTACTCATACTGTTGGCCTGTCGGCCGTTACAGGGTGGGTCAAAAGTAGCACTTTGCAAGACATACATTACAAGAAATAATAATAATAATAATAAATAACGAAATACACTTCAAAATAGGAAAAAAATGCATCAGTAGACAATAAAACAAGAACAGAACAAAAATTAAAATGAACGCAGGGATACACAAGGAAATAGTTCGTTCATAGGTTGATAAAATTATACGACACCATAAATGCGAAGTCAGCCAGCAGTGGTACAAACCATAACCGAGCACTACGTACAAGGATACACAGCCGTACATGAGAATATTGCGTACATACATGGATAAAATAATACAAAAATAAAGATAGAATGCTAAAGAATGATCTCTGAGACATCCACAGATAGAGCATGGGCACATGCGTACTTCCGTAATTTCGTGCAAGGTTATTTTGAAATTCATCTGCAGTGGTGCTATCTCGTGTTAGTAGCGGCAATTCATTCCATTCTGTTATGGTTCTTGGGAAAAAAAGAAAACACATAGCTGTTAATGTGCATCTGAGGCACTTCGAAGGTACCCTCCTTCCCTCTTCGCAGTACTCTACCTTCTCGTGCTATCAAGTACTGATAACTATTGATGTTAAATTTCTTTTTAGTGAGACAGTAAAAAAACTTTAACCTTGCGATGCGCCTGCGTTCAGCAAGCGTGGGCAAGTTGAGCAAATTGAGCATTTCGGACACAGAATCTGTACGAGAGTATTGTGATAAGATGAACCTTGCTGCTCGACGTTGGACTCTTTCCAGTCTATGAATTAACCCAGACTGATAAGGGTCCCAGATTATGCTGGCATACTCTAGCGTGGGCCGTACGCAGGTTAAATAAGCAGTTAGCTTAACTGGCTGTGAGGCTAAATGCAGTTTTCTTCGCAAGAGCCAGAGTTTTTTTTCCGCATTTTAACATACTTTTGTAACATGATAGGACCAGCTTAAATTCTTGGATATGTTTACGCCTAAGTATTCCAGCACGTCAACCGTAGAAAGTACCGATGAATTCACGACGTAATTGAAGTCAAAGACATGATTCACTTTATTCGTTACGCGCAATAAAACAGTTTTATTTTCATTTATTTTCATTTTCCATTTGTCGCACCATTTTTTTAACTGTCCTCAGAGCATCACTGAGCAACTGTTGATCTTCCGGGCTATTAATTTCTTTGTACAGAAGACAATCATCCGCGAAAAGTCGCACCGTGATTATTTCGTCTATTTCAGAGGCAATATCATTAATATAGACCAAGAACAGCACCGGGCCTAACACAGACCCCTGTGGAACACCTGACGTCACGTTCAATGGTTTTGATTTAATATGTTCCACTTCTACGTATTGCGTTCTGCCCTGAAGGTACGCGGTTATCCATTTCACTATTTTCTTATTTATTCCCATAACTGTCAGCTTCACGAGCAATTCTGCATGTAGCACTCTGTCGAATGCTTTCGACAGATCAAGACAGACGGCATCTATCTGTTTCTTTTCGTTTAAGTTCATGGCAAAGTCATTAACCGTTTCAAGAAGCTGTGTTGTTGTGGAAAGGCGCTGTCTGAATCCATGTTGGTTGGGAAAAAATTTGTTGGCATTTTCGATGTACGCGTAAATTGACTTAGATACAACGTGCTCCAGGAGCTTGCAGCACACGCAGGTCAGTGATATTGGACGATAGTTTTCAATTACCCGCTTATCACCAGATTTATGCACAGGTATAACTTTGGCCTTAAGCCAATCATCTGGGGTTCGGCATTCTGCGAGTGACGCATCAAATATAGCCTTTAAGTAATGAGCAACCCATTCTGCGTACCTGCGGAGAAATTCGTTCGGTATGTCATCGGGGCCTACAGATTTTTTTACGTCCATATTCAGTAGCTTATATATTAGCTATAGTAGCTATATTAGTACGCTATTACATGTTATTTATATTGCGACGCCTATATGCAGGCTGCGTGTGTTTGTTAAGCATGAACGTTGTTTTCATTGCATTTCCAAACAGAGGAAGTTATTTTCACTGCATGTTCAAGCAGAGGCGCAGCTGTGTGGTAGAACACCTGCTTGCCACGCAGACGGCCTGGGTTTCGACCCTCACTCGGACCCGGAAATTTTTATTATTTATTTTATTTGCATCTTCTCGATTTTTCGGTCACGGACAACATAATGATTTTTCGCTCACAACCAATGACACCAACGCCGGAATTTCTGCGAAACGAGCTCTTTAACGCTATCGCGTTAATATAAGATATCTCTTATCGGAGGCTCACCGTTTCATCTGTCTTGACACTGTCGAAAAGGTAAACACCCACCGAAATTCGATAAATTCACGGTTTTATACAGGCACAAGGATACAGAAACGCGTCTAATGGTTGAGGCCCTAGCATGTTTATAATAGACGTAGCGCATGCGTGAGCCGAACGTTCATGAAGTTACGCAAAGAAGAAATCCAATCCCTGAACACCTATCTCTCACTTACAACACCAACCGTGCCGGATTCATAGATACCGCTTTTTGCCTGGGCATGCGCAGATAAGTTTTTGTGCCTGCCTTCTTTTCCACCGCAGTGCGCCTTTTTAGTTCAGCATTTCTGTTGTCTTGACTTCTCTCTTGCGTCTGTGTTTGCACGCCCGTGTTTGCACGCCAGGTTGTTTTTTTCGTGAGTACTTGGAACAGTGCTCACGAAAAAACAACCTGGAAATCAAAGGCGTTCCGTTTACTCAGGGTGAAAACTGCAATACGATTCTTCAAACTATTGCCTCTAAAATAGATTGCCCTCTTTATGCCAGTGATATTTAAGCTGCACATCGTGTTCCATCTGCGTCTGATACGAAAGCACTTGCTTGTTCCGATTTCACTCTCGAGCCTTCAAAACTGACTTCATAGGCAAAGCCCGAAAGGCACGCCTTAACACTAGTGACATTGGCTTCAGCAAAGCACGAAACAAAGCTGTTTTCGTCAATGACGACATCGCTTCTTTGAACAAGAAATTATTCAGCAAAGCTCTTGCAACTCAAGAAAGACAAAATGTGGCTTTTTTGTAGACTGATGACTGCGTCATCAAGGCGAGACAGTCCAAATATAGCAGGGTTTTTCGCATAAGGCGTGTATCTGACCTGGCGATTTTCGCTTAAATTGACTAGGCTTTCTCAATCATCTTTTATTGTCCCTTCATCTGATGTCGCACATTTCCATTAGCGAAATTCAATCCTGCTTTTCGAATAATTATCATTCTGCGATTCACTTCAACTCACGTAGTCTTCGCAAACATTTTATGATTTTCCAGATATTACTGTCTTCTTCTCTCTACTCTTTTTGAGATTTATGTGCTTCTGAAACATGGCTGAGTGATTTAGATAAAAATCTTTATTGTTTTCCACCTTACAGGTTTAGAATATTGTAATCGCATTTCATCACAACATGGTGACTCAGCTATGTTCATTCGCTCTGACATTCGATACAACCGTAGGCTTGGTCTGCACTTAAATATCTGTGGACTGTGAGTCTGTGTGGATAGAAGTAGACCGCTCTGTAATACGCGCTAATAATAATGTTGTTTTCTGGTGCCATTTATCGATCACCGCATACACCAATCCCTGCTTTTGGTGAAGCACTTGACATTATTCTTGACACTCTTTCAAAGGAAAAAAAATTCGTTGTCATCATGGATGACATTAACATTAATTTACTTGATGCTACTTCATATATAGCTCAGTTTGTCAGTTGTTTCCAGGGTTGTGGTCTTGAATCTTTAATTTCCCTTCCCACCCGTTGCACTAATATTGGTTGAGGAACAATTATTGATCATGCTCTTACAAACCTTCTTTATCATTCTTCCGCATTCATTATACGAAGTAATATTACGGATCATTTCCCAGCGGCATCTTGCTTCGACAATAGTCCTCGAATTAATAACGTGAACTTCGTTACGAATAAGTTTGACCACAATAAAATTATAGAACTGGTATCGAATTCTGATTGGTCTCGTGTCACTTCAATGAATGATATTGAATCCAGTATACACCACATTCATCTCCATAATATCCAACTGCGTGTCTTCATCGACAACTTCTGTTGAATGCCTTAAACGTTATTCCTTTCCTAAGAATCCGTGGTTAACGAAAGGATTACTTATTAGCCTACGTAAACAAGATAACTTGTATACAAAAAACAAGACAAACGTTTAATATGAGTCTGATTGATCGTTGCAAGAAATATTGTAACACATTGAATGCGGTAGTGAAGGATGCGAAAAAGCGCTATTATCAAGGTGAAATCAGTCGTACTGGCTCAGACATAAAAAAACAATGGCGCTCGCTCAATTGTTTTCTTAATAAAACCCATTAATCCACCAATAACTAACATTAACCATGAAGGTTCAGTGATACAAACCCACAAGACATTGTCAACGCATTTAGTGACTACATCTTCCCTGCTATAACCTGTTCCATCCAGTGCGCATTAAGAACTTGATCACTGTGGTCATTCATTTTTTTTCTTTTTCCTACTACTCCCCTGAGGAGGTAAGAAGTACAATTAGCAGAATAAAGTCCTGTATCGCAGGTATTAACATTTCTGCTAACCACATGAATATGGTTGCTGATGTGATTGCAGATGTGCTCACCTACATAATCAATCTAATTAGTTAAAGGTCAGTAAGGTAATTCCAGTGTTTAAAAAGGTGACAGATGCTTAATTTATAATTACAGGCCGATATCCATTCTTCCCTTTTTCAGCAAAGTAACTTGAAAAGCAAATACATGTTCGACTGTCCAGCTACCTTGAAAAATTTAACCTGTTTCATCCGAAAAAGTTTGTGTTTAGAAAAGGATATTCGACTAACTCAACACTCATTTACGTCACAGAAAAAGCGTTTGTTTAATCAAACCTTTGTAATTCTTTGCCGTGTAACATTAAGTGTGCTTTTTTCTGTATCGTCATTCAAATATCAGCTTCGCAATTTCATCTTTAACCAATAGCACCATTTATTGAATGTTCTACAAACACAACTTTGATTCCGTCGTTCTGATTAGTGTTTGCTTTGTATTCTGCTACAGTTCCTTATCCCTATAGTTTTATGTTTTCCATTTGTATTACTGTTTACGTAAATATTTGAATCGCCAATGTTTTGTATTTTTTCCTTTGTACACCCACGAGGTGGCGGAGAGGCTAGGCCTATCTGTCCCGACGTGGGGGAGCGGCCCGCTACGTGCTAGTTCACGCCCAGATGGACCTAAATAAAGTTTTTCCACACCATACCATACCCTGATTATTTTCCAGATTTTTTTTATTTTTGCTGTAAAGTAGTGTTGGTTTTTTTTTAACATTATAATGAGGTCCCCCTACAGTGTTTACACTATGGGACCTTTTTCTGTACTAAAACGTCTATATTTTGTATATGGACTCAATATTTATTAAATTTCAAACTTCAAACGTCAAAAAGGATGGCTTTCATGTAATATGCACCTAAAGTACGTTGCATGAGTGTTTCACTGCTCTCGCTTAAAATTGAGGCCACTGTTGGCGGTAGTTGCGTCCCAATTAGTCTTTGTATTTATTACAACGGCGCAGTCATCGACTTAGCAAAGCATGTGTGTAGCTTTAACTTACAAAGAATATGATGAATGTGACGAGCGACATTGGCCTTACGTAAAACTGCCACGCTCTGCCATGTGTACGAGTCGCCGAAAAAAGAAAACAAAAAAGAAATTATGTGTTTCTGTCACTTCAGCAATGTATCAGTAAGGGCACATAAGTTGTGTTAGCAGAATAATTTAGATATTTAGAGTAACTGGGGTTATCTAACGATACTCAATTTTCGATGCAAGGATGTGCCAACACTGAAGTGCACAGTTCTGGCAAAGCCAGAATTTCAACCCTTGACCTCAAGATCACCGTAGTAGTACCATACCGACGGAGCTATACTGAGGCGCGTTTATGTATTCTTTATGCACGAAAGTTCCTTAGAAAGCTCATTTGTATTGGCATTTAGAATGTTCATATCCACATTCTGCTTTTTTTTTCTCTTTTTTAATCGGACCAGCGCTCACTTGGATGAGGAGGGATATTCAGAAATGCACAGGAGAATCTCCCGTGTCTCGTGTTCCATTGGTGATTCTCGTAAAACAGCTGTCCAGATTTCATCGCTGAAGAGGGAGTTGGGACTGGGCGACCCATATTTCTTGTTGGCCTTTCGCGTAGCCTTGGTCAGTCTTGTATTCGCATGTAAAAGAGTGGATGTGACAGAACGAAAGAGCCTACAACTGTCGCCTGTAATCTGAACTTGACCGAGGAGAACCAGTACAGCTTCTTATTTTTTGTTCAGCGGAGGACAGACGCAATTACTTTCACTAACCTAATTTTCTTCGCTGAGAGCTTCCGGTGATGGAAATTACTAGCGAGCACTATGGGAGGTTGGGTGGCGGGTGTCGGGTGGCATTACTCGATCACCGCTGTGTTCCATTATCAGAGTCGGTCATCGGGGCTTGTTCATGCTGTCCAAATATGGAAACACACACACACACACACACACACACACACACACACACACACACACACACACACACACACACACACACACGCACACACACACACACACACACACACACGCACACACACACACACACGCACGCACGCACGCACGCACACGCACACGCACACACACGCACACACACACACACACACACACACACACACACACACACACACACACACACGCACACACACACACACACACACACACACACACACACACACACACACACACACACGCACACACACACACACACACACACACACACACACACACACACACACACACACAAGAGTAACGGTTCGTCCAATGCGGCTCTTACTGCATAAGTGAAGAGAAGGCTGCCGCCTTAATAACTCAACAGCAGCTCGCTGCGAACTTTACCAATTTCGCTTCGCTTTTCGTTAGCCGTTAAAGAGGTTTGTCAGGCATTCTTGTTCTGTTGCAATAACAATCACATGGAGACTTTAGACTAGTCCTTGTATGATTCCCCCCCCCCCCCCCGCCTAACGTATGTTGCAACCACGAGTAAAAGCGTGCGCGCTAGCGACGAACGCGGCTGAAGCAGAGATGAAACGAATCGGGCATATCCGTCCCATGGAGGGTGCATGCATTAATATGACCGTGCTTGTGAAATGTTCTGTCGATTGCTTCTCAAACAGAGAGGCACCCGGCCCGTATTTCTTCTCGCGAAGGAGCATGAACGGGTGGCATGAAAGGGGTGGGGAGGCCGCTATAGTAGCAACTGTTAAATTTGACAGTAATCGCGTGAGCTGCACGTGCTATTTCAGCCGACAACAATAAACTGCTCATACCCTTCTACGGGCAGCGCTCTACCGGCTTCGCGTTGAGACGACAAACTGCACGAAAGCCAATACTTTCTCTGGAGCGCTCGTATTTCCTTGCACCAGCGTTTTGTACAACTACGCGAGATGGGATCCAAAAGAGTTAGCAGCTAGCTTGACTGAAAGAAGCGCCAACGATACAAACACAAGGAGTGACACGAACAGGAGCTTACTGACACCTGATTTTTTATTGACAGAAACATAGAGGGATCCAGCAGCAAGAGGAACTCAGGAGGCTAAGACCTGCAGTCGTAGGCTGCTTTCACCGTGTAGGCTACAACCTCAGGGAGGTGGCAAATAGGTGTACTATGCGATGTCTGTGCACGTTAAAGAACACCAAAGGGTCGAAATTTCCAGAGGCGTCCTCTACAGCGTCTCTCATAATCATATCATGGTTTTGCGAGATAAAAGCCCAGATATTAATATAAATGTGCTATAAGCTAGTTCAAACTCCTGATAGTTTTCTCCACCCCTTTAAACTTGCTTCTTTGTGCTCCTGGATTATTAACGAAGAAACAACGAAGGTGACCCGCGGAAAACCAGCATGCCAAACCGATTTTCGGGTGCAAGGAAAGTGTACAGTATCAGATCTTGCTTTAATGCAATGATGTGTACATAAAACAAGCGGGATGATCTTTGCACGAATGGCTGAGAGAACATGTACGTTCACTTGACAAAGGGACCGAGTCTAACCTGGAGGTTTATTGGAAAACTGGAGGATGCATGCCGTGTTTGAGGGAAACTATGGATCTGACAAGAGTTGAGACAACATTTCCCGTGAGCTCAATTAAGTTATAAAAGAAAGAGACTAGATTGCGTCAGCGAACCTTCATAAAGTTAACTGACGATTACAATAATACCTAATCCGAATTCTGAGCGTAGCTGTTTTGATTTTGCGATAAGATGACGCGCGACTGCGTCGCTAACAGGGAGACCGTGAAAGGCAGAGCGTGGGCGCGTTCCACAACACCGTCGCAGACAGGTCTCCGTTCATGCAGCGCCTTATTTCCATATATGGTATCGGTGAACGCCCTCGCTGCATACATTAGTGATGATGCCATCGGCGACCACACGACGGCACGCACTACTGTGGCGCCGTGGTGGCCGCCGCGGAACCTGTCGTCTCACCACCGTTGTTCCCTCCTCCTCACGCTCTCCTTCTTATCGCCGTTACTCGCATCAGACGACACGTATCTCAACTGCCGTAAAAAGCGGGAACTTGATAAAGCGCAGCAAAACGTAGCGCACATGTCGCGCAGCGAGTTTGTGAATCGGCCGAAGAAGATTCTACCGATTCCGGGGAAATCCTTCAGGCTTACCTCAAATATTGGCGCCATTGACTCTTTGGTAAGCGCATCAATGAGGACTCTGCGAACGGGAGTCGCTGGGTGCCCATGTGACGCACTTTCCGAGGTTTCACAGTAGGGGAGCTGCAGTAAGTTTTTTATTCAAGGAGGAGGAGGAGGGAAGGAATGAAAGACAGGGAGGTCAACCATACGCGCGTCCGGTTTGCTACCCTGCACTGGGGGGCAAGAGATTAAACGAAAGAAATAAAGGAGTGGGAAGAGAGCATCGTCCCGGTACATGGACGCCTGCCCATTGCACGCCTACAATTGTTCCCTTAACCCGGTCGATTTAAAAAAAAAACGTATCAATGCTTGCGTCGCCTTGCTGGCCTGCGACGCGTAGAGCCACGATCCGAGGATCTTCTCATCGGAAAAAGGTCTGTCGTCTCGCTTATTCAGCGTGTAGCGTAGAACGTTGCGTTCGCTCACAAAACGATCACAGGAACACAGTAGATGTTCTATTGTTTCGTCACTATCGCACGAGTCACATTTGGAGGTATCTGCCATTCCTATGCGAAAAGAGTGCGCCTTCGTGAAAGCTACTCCTAACCACAGGCGGCACAGTAAAGTTGCGTTTCGGCGGGAGATGTCCCGATGGAACTTGAAGCTTCCTCGATGAATCCAATTTATGTAAGCGGCGGTCCCCGATACTAGGGTCGCTCAGCCAAGTTTGCGACATTCTGTCAGCGAACGAGCTAAGGCCCCTTGCAGCGTCTGTTCTCGACAAGGGTATTGGGGTTGTCTGGGCGTTTTCATGGGCGGACCGGGCAGCATCATCAGCGAGGTCGTTACCGACATTGCCACAGTGTCCCGGCAACCACTGGAACACCACGTCATGTCCCTTCAATAAAACCTGGTGTAGGACTTCTCTCATTTCATTTACTAGCTGCTCATGCACCCTTCGTCGTAACGCTGATCGCAAACTCTGAAGGGATGCCTTGGAGTCGCAGAAGACAGCCCATTTTTGAGGCTGAGCTTCCGCGATATAAAGGAAAGCAGCACGTATGGCGGCAAGCTCCGCTGCTGTTGATGTCATCCTGTGAGACACCTTGAACTTTATAGTCACTTGCACGCCAGGATAGCAACAGCACTTGTGCAGCTGCCAGCCGAGACCGATCCATCGGTGTAAATGTGGGTTCTTTTTTATTCAAGACCTCCACTATAGCCAGCATATAGTTATTCTTCCAATTGCAAATGAATAAACGTCGCACCGTTATATCCTGCCGCCATACATTAATTACCTTGCATTTCTATGTAAAATATGTGTTACATTTACTTGTTTGCGATGCTGACGAATTGTAGCGGGTGAACTTGTAGAGCTTCACCTCTTTATTTGACGAACTTTTCTCAGAGAAACGAAACACTCTCAGCGCATCGACAACAGCGACCACAAGAGATTGATTGTTGTTCAGATAACTATAAACTCGGCTACAAAAGTTCAAAGAATGCCGCACTATCTCAGAAATCAGAATTGAACAGCGAATTTAGCCAGCTGTACGCCGGACACGTACGAAAAGACTGAACATTTCTGAACGCTCCCAACCGACGACGTGAGCTCTGCACTGCTGCAATGAGCCGAATTCAACGGTTCATCTCGGCAGTCTCAAAAAAATTTGTTCACGTCGCTGAAGAATGCGCCTGTCACAGTGCTACTACTTTGGAGTTTTGCTGAGTAGAAAGTCACACTGTTTGGAATGCAGTCGTTGTCACAGAGATTCAATTGTCTTGCTTGAAAGAATCTCATTGTTTCCGTGCCATCCGTTCCACTGCGGCGGTTTTCTATGCGGCTGTGTTTCTAATGCATCCCTTTCCCCGGTAAGCACCAGAGAATTCGTGGTTGTTTTCCACAACACATTTTCCACTCTTCCTCGCGTCAAATAACTGGACTCATAAACCAGGTAAGGTTGTTCGGTCTGTAAGAAAAAGAAACATTCTGGGCACTGACAACGCAAGGGGCGTCTTGACACTAAATAATCCGTGAACTGAATGGGAACGTCAACATGTACCTCCGCTATAGAATTCCCAACTGTTTCAATAGGTGTCTTGAGGTGCCGCATGGCCTTCGCAGTGACTGCCCTCGTTGCAATATTTGCGTAGGCATGCGCACACTGGAAGGGGGGGGGGGGGGGTGAGGCTGTCCCTAGGTATTATTTGTTCCTTGATGTATACATAGGGTTGAGTTGAAGCCTTGAAGAAGAAGGTCTGCTTGTCAAAACGTAGGGTCCAGCGGCACCCCGCGTTCCCCAATTTTCCCATCTTTTGCCGTAGTCAAGAAACATACACTGTGGAAACAAAATGAATTCCGAGGTTTTGATAGCCAGACCTACGATGTAACTTTATGAGGAACGCTGTACTATGGACTCCGGATAGATTTTGAGCACCTAATGTGCTTCAAATGTATCTATATCTAAGCACACTAGTGTTCTTGCATTTCATTCCTACTTAAATGCAGCCTCATGGTCGGGAATCGAACCCGTATCCTCGAGCTTAGCCCCTAGGATACCACATCCTGTAATGGCGAAATCTTAAAGAAGTCAGGCAATCTGCACTCTATGCTGCACCGAGTACTCATTCTATTCTTGAATAACGAGCGCACGCGAAAGCTTTATCTGTGTGCGCTGTTCTCTTAAGATATCTCTTCGTAGGAGATTAACTAGAGCAATGTCATGGTTTTTTTTTCTAAATAAAGGCATATTCACTGAAGCAAATGACGTAAAAGCCGGCTTTATAAAATAAAACGGGGGCTCAATGCGCAATACGCTTCAGTAAAACGGACTTGATGCACTGCTGCTACTTTATGGCGCCGTAGAGATCTTACTTAGAGGGACTCGCCTTTATTCCGTACATCCACGCAACGTTTCCGCTCGTGAGTTATCCCGCATTGCCAAACACTGGAAACCTAGTGCTTCCATTTTTCAAGGTATTGCAGAAACAGCAATTTTACATTCAAGGAGAGGGTTTTTTTATCGCTAAATTTATTTTTCTCTATCTCCCACGGAAGCATTTGCTTGATGTGCGCTGGCTCCGAGAACAAATATCCCCCCGCTGCAACAATATTCCATTACTTTTCTACATCAAACAACATCGAGTAGCCTACAGTGTAAGTAGCCCGTAAATTTCGCGACTTGCATTTTCATTCCAGCGGGGGTGCGCTACTCTCCTCTGCTCTCAATAGAGTTGAACATCGGGATGAAAGTACACCTACGCACGGTACGGGCAGTTTGGCGATTTCATTACTGTTCATGTGTTTATTCGGAAGCGGCTCCTAGTCCTGTCTCTTTTTTCTTCTATACATAGCAACCTACAGTCTTTTGAAAATGGACTGGAGTGGAAGAGCACAGCGCAACAACATTGGAGCAATTCAAGCATAAAGCCGTACTCTGACTACAAAGTAGACCATTCACATAGCTTCTTCCTTAGATTACTGCTTAATGGAGCTTTGAATGCAAGGGGTATTGCAAAACGTGCTTTTAATATGTCCCGAAGTAAGAGATAATTGACTGTTACTAATCTGTCGCGCTTTTCAGAAATTTCGGAGAGAGCTCAAGTGATATATTTCTATTCCAAAGGCGTTTACTGAAGGCTGGAGTAAGACTGGATCGGTAGCTTCATCAACGGCTTAATTTAAGGAACCCGACAGCCAACGGCCTGCACGAGCAATGCGTGATAGAGACAGACCCACCTGACGTGCCTGGAGAGGAAGATCCGCCATATCATTCACATTCTCTTCGTTATAGTTTATTTTCAGTGCTTGTAGCAACGCTATCACGTGTTCT
Source organism: Rhipicephalus appendiculatus (assembly GCA_030522465.1). NCBI lineage: Eukaryota > Metazoa > Arthropoda > Arachnida > Ixodida > Ixodidae > Rhipicephalus > Rhipicephalus appendiculatus. The sequence goes on along the minus strand of JALIZH010032942.1, from coordinate 699,075 downwards.
AACGCATTACGCTGCTCTAATGAAAAGACAACAAAGTACGCACCTCCAAGTCCATCGTATGAATCGTATAGTCTATTATTAATTTGGGACTCTCGGGGCTACACTTTCTTAACGAGTAGTAATCATGCATGTGATGTGCTATGCGGCACGAGTACGCTATACAAGTGAAATGCTGCAAATGCGCGATGCACGTGACCACGCAAATCGAGGTAAAGGAACGGGATTATGATACTACATGTTGGCTGCATTCTCGGCGTCTTAGAGTTTCTAAAAGAACGTGTTGTAATCCACGCGTAAAAACTAAATCAGCAGTTTGTAGTTATTTCCTGTTATTGCACAATATAAGGACGCGCGCTAGGCAACATCTAAAAAAACAGGTAAGTTAAGGTCATCACAAAATCTACGAAAATCGGTCATTTTCGGCGATTTCCAAGCCACTCTAGAATCTATGACAAAATTTCTTCAAGCTCTGTGTCGCTGTAAAAAAACTCGTGAAATAAAGTCGCTAAACCAAGTGCAGTCAAGCCCGTGGATGCATTTTATCGGATACCAGCACACTGCAACATTCCAGGTAACACTGCAGCGGCCACAGTTGTGAATCGGGAGCACAATATCGTAGAGGCAATTAATTAGATGTGAAGCATCTTATGGCGAAGCTTAATCCGGTGGTGGTGGTGGTGGTGGTGGTGGTGGTGTGCCGCGTGCCCACCCTCACTGCGCATGCGCAAACCCTTTAAAAAAATAAAAATAAAAAACCTCCTCTCCCCCCTCTCTCTCCTCTAGGCATCCCTCCGCGCGGCAGCCACACCCTCACTGCGCATGCGCCTCCCCTCCTCTCTCCCCTCTTACACTCCCCCCCCTCTCTCCTCTAGGCATCCCTGCCCGCGGCGTCTGCACTCCCACTGCGCATGCGCGTCCCCCCCTCTCCCCCCTCTCCTACGCCCCCCCCCTCTCTCCTCTACGCATCCCTGCCCACGGCGTTCACACTCCCACTGCGCATGCGTGTCACCCCCCTCTCTCTCCTCTCCTACGCTCCCCCCCTCTCTCGCCTCGCGACGCGACGCCGACGCAGGCAGCGTCTGCTAGCGAGTTTCTTGGTTGAAAAAACCGACTGCTCGCGCTGCACAACCGTTCACTGGCCATCCCAGTATATATGGCAATGGATCTTGGACCTCCAAGGTGGTGCCGGTGGGAGATTTCTCCTGTGCGTTGTTGAACAATAAAAATTCGCAGCGTGCGCGTTAACTAAAAGCCGACTGCGGGTCTCTGTGTCCAGTCGGAGTCTTCTGTCTCTCATTGCCCATTAGCAGCGATTGGCATGTTCCAGTAGGAAACACCGCTCCATCACTGCGTGCTTTGCGCCTCCCCAGTTTTCTCTCCTGCGCAACGCTGCGATGAGCGCCAGCGTCAACGCCGCCGCCAGTGTAAGCGTTAGCGCCCGCTGCTTCACATCTACACATGGTTCCCTTTAGCGGGAAATGGTGTAATTTTTTTTTTCTCTTTCATGCAATGAAATACCTTTCCTGCTGTGACAGATGTCATTCCGTCTAAGGAAAAGCAACTACTCTGATCAACAGTCTAAATGTTCGCAATATTCTTTTAAAAAACCTTGTCTAAAACTATCAATTCCTTCAAATCCCAAGGAAAACAGGAAATTTGAAACATTAGTTCATCGCCTACGGCTTGGTGCAGCGTTTATGCGATACATCCTGCACGTGATAAAGTGGTAGCCTAGTCCGAAGTGTTATTTGTGGCCACATGCGAACACACGAAGATGTGCATCATTTCCTCCTAGAGTGCGCGAAAGATGAATGAGTAAGGAGTGTATTACAAGCAGCTCCGTTACATTCAGATAGAAGACTATTCACCCTGAAAAAAGATACCTAATTCATGGCCAACAGCAGGCTTTATAAAATAGCGTTTGTCGCACAGAAAAAGTTCCTTGCAGAAACAAATTTTTGACGGAAATATCAACCTTCAATTTATTCCGGAAGCTATATGAGTGGCATAAGTTCGTGTTGTTACGCACTCAAATACTGTTGAATGTTATGGTCGTGTACTTCACATTATAGTTAAGTGTTTTTCTTCTTTGCTTTTCCTCTGTATGACAAGTCATACTGAACACTTCACTTTATACGTGTACATGTGAGACTTACCTGAAGTCGTGCTCCGGTATCTGTCACTCATGTGCGGCAGGATAATGCTGTGCTTCCACATTTTGGGCTCTACTATACGACCTATTTTGTGCCATTTTTAAAGACGATAGTCTTTCTTGGGATACTTCTTCGCAGAAATTTTGGTCTGTCTGTCTGTCTGTCCGTCTGTCTGTCTGTCCGTGATCCGATTCAGCTACTCAGCCAAAGTTTAACCACATTCTCAGCGCCCAGCCATCTTGCACAAGCGTTTTTGTTCATACTTGTGAATATTGTCGATCAAAAAGCAAATGTTACGCAGGCTGTCTGAGGAGCAACGTCAATACATAAGTAGTCTCTGGTATGTTTCTTTATAAGAAAATACATAGATACGTAATTATGTAGACCCCAGTGTTTCTAAGGCTGCGCTCAAAAAACGACGCTATGCACGAAAAAGCCCTCGGCCACGATATGTTGCTGCTGGGTTCTGCACAAGGTGACGTTTCTCGACAGCACTGCCAGATGGCGTCCATGTCTCACGCAGCGCCTCCTCTATTTTATCAAGGCCAGCCAGATGCGGCCGATTCAACATAGAGAAAGCGCTGTCTGAGGCAAGGCAAAACATTGTATGTACGGCCGGCAGAAGACTATCGTCTTTCGACGTCATTTGCAGCGAAGCACGCAGATACGCGGCCTAATTTTTAGTTTCCTCGTTTGTTTTCTTAGTTTGTTATGTTTTATTTGCTCAGCGAAAAGGAGCAGCCGCGGTGCCGCCATAAAAGACTGCCACCTGTCTTATGCATAATTTCAATGAAACAGTAACTGTTATCCCCTTACTGTATTATTATCAGTAATTATCACGAAGAATTTTCTTTTTTCCCTCTTGTACATTTGAATTACAGAAATTTAGCGATCTTGAAGCCAAGATTTTTACGACTTGGCAGCACATCGTAGCCCGCAATTTGGGGCGAAAGATTTCTAAGCAGCACTAGAACTGAGAGTTTCAGTCGATTGGAGTGAAACCTAATATCGATTAGTTATTTTTTTTGCTGTCATATGGCTCAACTGATAACGCTTTGGAGCGTTTTCTTAATTTCTAGACAGCCGACTTTACTTGCAGACTTTAACGCCACCCCCCCCCCTCCCACTTCTTACTCCAGGAATTTTTTATGTTATGTTACCATTTTTAATATAAAATTGCGTAGGAGTTCATCGACGACTGTACGCTCCATTCGGCGCTGTTCGTAAAAAAAAGAAGCCTATATCCGGCGGCTGAAGCTCGCGTACTTAATGAACTGCACTAGCGGTAATTAAACCACGCACTTTGCACTTTGCGCAGAAATCACCAGTAACCTGCCCACAATTCTCGTAAAATATCAACAATAACGCTGACTTATTTACTTCACTGAGAAGACGGCGCAGTCACATCGGGTTTGACTTGAATATTAGGGCAAAACTAAGGCCTAAATGAATATTTTCAAAGCGTCTAAGCAATTCACGAGCGCCTCAGTCTTGCCAGAAATCATAAGCTTTAATGCACCCAATGGTTTTTCTAAATGATATCTTAGTTTATTGCGAAATTTATTCGCGGAAGTGGGAAACTGGAAAAAAGATTTCGTAAATTTTAGCCTTCGAAAACTCGTATCTGGGAGCCTTGCGGTCCTCGAAATTGAGGACCTCATGTTAATTTCGACCATTGGAAGCTCATACGAGAGTTCTGAAAACTCGGTACAGAAGCCTTTTTAAGAGTAAAGCTATTTAAGCCGCCGTTAAAATGTGCACGTGACACCAAAAGCCAGATTTCCGCCGCTCGATCAGATGAAGCCATGGGACGCGTGGTAGCGACAACCCTGGAGCTGCTATCGCTAAGCCACGCCAAGTGACGGAGACACCTCGCGCAACCAATTTCCGCCGCGCCGGCCGCTCTTCCACCACTCGATCAGATCAGCGCCTCCGGAAGCGTTGATCAGATCAGCGCCTCCACTATTTTTTCAATGCCAGCTCGATGCACACGATCCAGCCGGTCACCACACTCTCTTCTAGCCCTTTCCTACTCTCGCCCATCGCCTAGCCTTCGCGTGTGCTTTGCGTTCATGAGGGAGAGTACCCTTGAGGTGGTGTCTCACGACGGAAATCATATGAAGTAATGTTTTGTTCAGCTGTGTATGGATCCTTGGGGCGGCGTCTTGCATCCTCATGTTCAAGGAAACAAATCTGACAGACGCATGATATTGGAGAGGGAAAGCGCGTTTATCGCATCTCCGTGGGAAAGCGCTCAGACGCACGTGTGACGCCAACAGGCCGTACCCTTTATGTGGCGTCGCATCACGACCACTTCCTGAACAAAGGCGAACCGACGGCTCCCATTGAGGAGCGAGCGTTTGCACTGGCATTGAAAAAAAAAATAAAGGAGGCGTTGATCAGATAAAGCTATGGGACGGGCAAGAAAAGACGTAATCCCGAAGGAGAAATAGCGTGCCGTGAAGTGAGGCTTGTCTCTGTGCGAGAACGGCAACGGCAACGACGAGCAGATCCGGACTATGCAGTCAAGAAAAGGGAGAACAAAAGACGCCGAGAAGATACTGCCGATCACCGTGAGTGGAATGCAACCCGTATGCGAGTTCTACGTCAGGATCCAGCCTACAGGAACGCCGAGTACGAGTGGCACCGTCCTCGTGCTTCTACCGGCTGTGCCGACGCGAGATTCCAACGTGAGTTCCTCTCATTGGAATTTGGACATTCATGCCAAGTTTGTGATTGGTTGTGGTCAAGCCAAGAAAGGCCTACTATTGCCAAGTTCAACCTAGTTGCGGCCACGTTCAGACTTAGCTACATCCAAGTTTAAACCTCGAGACAGCCAAGTTCAACCTAGCTACAATCAAGTTCAACCTAGAGCCAGCCGCGAAACGCCATTAAATCGGCCAGCTTCGCTGTGTCTCAAGCCTTGCACGCCCGAGTGCAAGCTTTTTCGCTTACTTTGCGTGTTCCAGCCCATTTCAGAATGGCGGAGCTGCATCTGGTATTCGAAATTGTAACCTTGTTCATTTTTTGCAGGGCAATGTCATAATCATTCAGCTGCAGGGGGTGGGTGGGCTGACATAACATATGCACTTCAGTCTGTCGAAACCTATGCAAGCCTACATTCCTTGAATTCACATTGGAAGAACTATATTTTGCATATCTCCAAGATAATATTGCTTCATCAGTGTGTAAAAATCAGAGGAACGCCACAGTGACCCTTTCCAGCTACAATAACTCCGTCAAGTAAGAACTTGGAGGGTGCATAAATAATGCTTTTTATGATTATGTTTCTACTACTCAGATTATGAGCATTATAACTGCTAATATACATTTTAAAAAATAGGAGCTTTACTATATGATTTATACGAAAAAAATTATGCGAAATCCTGCGATTTTAAAATAAAACACATGTCACAATTTAGTGTGAAAGCTTTGGCATCGTTTTAGTGCGTGTTTTTTTAGGCAACTAACAAGCTGTTTTGCAAAGTGGCAATGAAGTATGCGAATAACCTCACTGAATAGCAGCACTTCTAACATCCCAACCTACACCGGCGCATATCTTTCCATCCTCTTTCTTCTTGTATTCGCATGCGAGCAAGATGAAAACTCCAGAGAACGCGAAACTTTGGCCTGCCTGATGTTTATCAAATTATAAAGCGGTTAAGAGCACCGCAATTTAAGTACACCGACGATAATGCGATGACGTTTGTATACACGTCACACGAAAACGACGATGAAGGAAGAATGGCGATGACAGAGATGTGATAGTGACGACGACACAACAGCGACCACGCACTAAGTGACGGCGGCATGTAATGGCAGTGGCGGGACAAAGTCGAGAACGCGACAATACGTCTAATCGAAAAATTGGCCGCGTATCTGCGTGCTTCGCCGCAAATGTCGTCGAAAGACGATAGTCTTCTGCCGGCCGTGTACTACACTGTTTTGCCTTGCCTCAGACAGCGCTTTCTCTATGTTGAATCGGCCGCATCTGGCTGGCCTTGAAAAAATAGAAGAGGCGCTGCGTGATACATGGACGCCATCTGGCAGTGCTGTCGAGAAACATCACTTTGTGCAGAACCCAGCAGCAACATATCGTCGGCCGAGGGCTTTTTCGTGCATAGCGTCGCTTTTTGAGCGCAGCCTAAGAAACGCTGGGGTCTTCATAATTACGTATCTATGTATTTTCTTATAAAGAAACATACCAGAGACTACTTATTTATTGACGTTGCTCCTCAGACATGCGTAACATTTGCTTTTTGATCGACAATGTTCACAAGTATGAACAAAAATACTTGTGGAAGATGGCTGGGCGCTCAGAAAGTGGTTAAACTTTGGCCGGGTGGCTGAATCGTGTGACGTGCCGACAAACAGAAAAACAGACAGACAGACAGACAGACAGACAGACAGACCAAAATTTCCCCGTTTAAGTATCCCAAGAAAGACTATCGTCTTTAAAAAAAAAAGTGCCGGATCTTGTCCCGGCGGTGTTTTCTCATACGTGTCAATGAGAATGATTCAAATTACGTCTCTTCTTGTCGCTGTGGTGCCAGATTTACTCTCAGCCTTATTTCTCCAGGGATCTACTCTCTCGAATCGCCAAACTTCCTAATCTGACAAGGGAGTGGGCGCGCACAAATTAGATTATAGAACGGTGAATTGTGCAAGCGGTCATCAGCGATGCAGAGAGCCTACGGGAGTCTGCGCACTCCTCTAGAAATCTGTGGTGCTCTGTCCAATTACGAGTAAGCTTAGAAAGGGCAGCTACAGCCAAACCTGTTGTGTCACTCGGTCTTGCCTTCGCGCTAATCCGCGCTGACAGAAGCACCCTGCGGCATCGGAGTGGAAGCCGTCTGGCAGCTCACAGCCGCAGCGTAATTTCTCGGAATGCTCGCGCCTGAGGTGCCATTATTTATAAAGGGCAGCAGGTGAGAAGGCCGAGCGGAGCACTACTGCCCAGGAAAATTTTTAATCAACGCTAGGCGATAAATTGCGTAGGAAGCGGTGGAAAACACACGTGCGCGTGAACATTAGCAGAAAAGAAAAGTAGCGTTGCCAACCTTGACGTAATTACATGCAGTGGTCTTTTGCAGGGACTGCAGGGACCTTACACGCAGGGTTGTTTTTATTTTATTTTTTTTCTCTCTGTTGGGACTGTATGACTTTGGGTCGGTGGTGACTACATGCCACATTTTGTTACATGGACACGCTTACTGAATGTCAAGGAATATAATGGCCATAATATCTGAACGCCACGCAACCGCTATTTTGTTGCAGAGCTCAACTTTCATGTAATTAAGCTGAGAAGCGTGGGATTGTATAGGTACGGGTGTCCTGTGTTTAGTAGTTGGAAAACGGCTATTGTACATCATATGTTGTGATATATTATTATATAACTGTTATTATAAGTTATTATATGTTTTATGAAAACTGTTATGATATATTTTATATATGTCAGTTGTGGTATCAATCCTTACTTGGAGCTTCTTTAGTTTCGTCTCGTTTTTATAACCGAAACTCGCATTTCAAAGCGAGACTGTCTGCTCTAACCAATCGTCATGCATGGTTGGAATTTTCGTCGCGTGTTAAATTGTTCTAGGTTGATGCGCCTCAATTCTCCTCTCAAAGTCTAACATAAATAAAAACTGCTTATCCAAAGCTAATGCGCAGCTGATGGAAGAACAAACGACCAGACACTTGTGATTGCTTCCCTCAATTTAGCTTGTCTATGCATGCCCATCTAACTATGCTTTTTCACAACTGCCGAAATGTGTGACGTTAACCTGCAGTTCAATTTTGCTTAACTTGGGCATTTGTTCTTCGCTCATTTCTTGCCAGCAGGCAGCGGAAAGCTGCAGCATATTGTGCATTGTTTATTAGATGTGAAGCATCTTATGGCGAAGCTTAATCCGGTGGTGGTGGTGGTGGTGGTGGTGGTGGTGTGCCGGCGTGACCACCCTTACTGCGCATGCGCAAACCTTTCAAAAAATAAAAAATAAAAAAACCTCCTCTCCCCCTCTCTCTCCTCTAGGCATCCCTCCCCGCGGCAACCACACCCTCACTGCGCATGCGCCTCCCCTCCTCTCTCCCCTCCTACGCTCCCCCCCTCTCTTCTCTAGGCATCCCTCCCCGCGCTCCCCACTGCGCATGCGCGTCCCCCCCTCTCTCTCCTCTAATACGCTCCCCCCCTCTCTCCTCTAGGCATCCCTGCCCACAGCGTCCACACCCCCCACTGCGCATGCGCCCCCCCCCTCTCTCTCCTCTCCTACGCTACCCCCCCTCTCTCGCCTCGAGACGCCGACGCAGGCAGCGTCTGCTAGCGAGTTTCTTGGTTGAAAAAACCGACTGCTCGCGCTGCACAACCGTTCATTGTCCATCCCGTATATATGGCAATGGATCTTGACCTCCAATGTGGTGCCGGTGGGATATTTCTCCTGTGCGTTGTTGAACAATAAAAATTCGCAGCGTGCGCGTTAACTAAAAGCCGACTGCGGGTCTCTGTGTCCAGTCGGAGTCTTCTGTCTCTCATTGCCCATTAGCAGCGATTGGCATGTTCCAGTAGGAAACACCGCTCCATCACTGCGTGCTTTGCGCCTCCTCAGTTTTCTCTCCTGCGCAACGCTGCGATAGCGCCAGCGTCAACGCCACCGCCAGTGTAAGCGTTAGCGCCCGCTGCTTCACATCTACACATGGTTCCCTTTAGCGGGAGATGGTGTAATTTTTTTTCTTAGCATGATCTATAGGAGAAAAAAACAGTGTCCTAATAAAGCGACTGTTAATAAATTAAAGCTATTGTCTGGAAAGTGCGATGGCCGTATAAGCATCGTCGTAAGCATCCCATGAGTAATTTGCAGTTGCAAAACAAAAAACAATGGAAGTTATTTCTCTTTTGCGAAAAGAAAAAAAAAACAAGACAGACAGACTAATCGTAAGCGGGCATTTCACGAGATATTTCCCATGGGAATCATTCTGCCATATGAAAGCACATTGTCTTCTAATTAGGGCCTAGGCAGCAGCCTGAAAATTTCGCACTGGCTGATTGAGTATGGTGCATTGAACAAAAATACTTTAGGCGAAAGTTGACGTTTGAACTTGGTGTAGTGTATGTGGAACACTGGCTATTATGGGCTTAAAGCGTACTGTACTTCAAGTAATGGTAGTGTACGGTTCTAATATTGCAAAACCGATGTTTTACTTAATCTCTGACACGCCGATAGATATGACGCACGAAAATTTATGCGCTCAGAAAACAAGCATTCATTACCCCATAATACACGCTTCCTACGGACAGCTGCAGTGCGAGCAAATGAACACGAACATTGCATCGTGGTCACTCAGGCAATACCGGACACGTCCTTCCCCTTAATTTTGTGTCAGCTTCTCTTCCATTCCGCTAACTTGGTCTGCAAAGAGCGAATTAACAGTAAACGCAAAAAAATAATTAGCAGTCGGTGATATCCCCGTCATTCAGTGAAACATACAGTGCCTCTCCGTGGCTGGCCTTGTTCCCTTGCGTCTTTGCAATATTGAACGTGACCTGACTGAAGGAGAATCCGACTATTGAATTAGGGCGTACGGAGCTGAGCTACTTCTGCCTAGAAGGATAGACTAAGTGCGGCTGACTGAACTTAGCTTGCACAAGTTTGGCTCATTTCCCTAACAAGTAACCTGCTTACTCAGTTCAACCCCTGGCCCTCTCAAGGAAATAAATAAAAAACGGACTCGCGATTACGCAATACAACGGAACACAAGAACTCGGTATCCTCATAGTCTTCTCGAGAAAGGTTTACTTCACGAGAAATAGTGTTTCGCAATGATTTCTTTTTTTGCTTTTTGGCTGTTTTTCTCCACAAAAGGCCGTTCTCTAAAATATTTGTTTCTCGGAACGCTACGCCACCAAAACTTTTCATTTATTAAAGTTAATTGAAGATGCGGAGTATAATGACGTTAGCATATAGACTAAGCCATCTACATCAATATTCCATGAGTTGCCAAACCTCTTTAAAGGCTATAATCATTTTTTTAATTATTCTCGTTTGCATATCTATCCTGACCGCTAACATCGACTCGGCGAGGCCTTCAATGGTTTAGTGCGTGCCGGAGGTAGTTTTTGCTTCTTTGCGCCGCGCGAAATAAATTCTGAGTGATTTCCTCGCGTTTTAAGTTTTTCGTTTAAATCTGTTGCTGCATATACAAGCCTTTCACTTGAATGTTTAGATCTATATGTCATTTAAACAAGTCGACGCTACTTTACAAATAAATTTAAAGGAGTAGTAGTTCCTCGAAGACATCGAAATAATATTTCTCTTAGGCTGCACATTTCAGAGGCTGCATTGTAGCTCATTCTTATGCAGGAAAGAATAGATTGTGTGAAATATTCAACCACTAGTTTTTCGAAATACACAAAGTCAAGCTGCGGGGTAGGACGCAATTCTGTCCTGCTTAATGTGCTGGGCTGCAAATATATGCAAAACTGTGTCAAAGCAGCGAAATAATCGATACCATTTGCCGCACACTTTCTTTTGGTATTGCAACTTGTAGTATTCTGTAATTAATCGGTTACTAGTACTAGTCTCTAACTTGTATTATTTACAGAATTCGTTCCAAATTGAACACATCTTGCCTACTTACTGGCTAAAATTTACCCTTCCATCACGTCCAATGAAGTCACTGATTGAATATACATTATTCGTGATTTTGTTGGTCTAGCTTCTCACACTATAAACTATATGGAAAGAAAAAAAATATGCGCCAATCAAACCAATTGAGCTCATGACAATACAGTTAATGAAACTACCCCGACCGCGGCATGGCGATAACATGAGAGTGCTTTTGGTTTGCAAAGAATTGCTTCACATTTAAAAGAGTCCTGTATGCACTTGCGTATATAAAAATACCACATTGTAAACCCATGTATACTCTCTGAAAATCTATACTTTCTGTGTTACAACAGTAACTAACATGAGTTTCCGGATCGAACAGCTTTTATTGCCAATGGGAAACAGTGCGAAAAAAATAAAGAGAGAGAGCAGTAGCACAAGCGAAGGAACACACAGGACTAGACCTTTGCTTTTTATTGAATTTTTATAGTCCCTTACTCGCCAGACGTACCGCAGTCACCCACAACAAAGACCCAGGATATTGATGGCCGCTTAAGTTTTCTCAAGGCAACAATATGAATAAGTACTATAAATAACCTTTTCTATGTTTTTCCGAAAAAAAAATTTATTAAATTTTCACTCAAGAATAGGTAGAAGGCTGCGAATTCAATAATTACCAATGGTGCTGCCCGACGGCCTTTTGTAGATAACCTTTGGCCACATAGCGAACGTGCACTGAAGGGCCTTCGACACTCTGTAAAAAGTTTATTCGCACTTATGGCGCCCTCTTGAGCGAGTGGTTTTCATGTTGAGTGAATAACGGTGAACTTCCCCATGGATACCTAGCAACTATGTGCATCTATCACCTTTTTTCGCACGAATGTTATCCTGTGTCGTAGAACTTAGGAATAAAAAAAAAGCCTGCGATCACTAAGTCTTTAAGTTTACGAAGTCTTTAAGTTTACGAGTCTAAGTTTACGAAGCCAACGATTAGCCAATGAATAGGTCCAAAGGAGAGACACAGAGGGCGAGCGGATACTTTTATTTTGTTGAACGTAAGCTTCAAAGAAATCACTAGAAAGAAACACTCACAAAAATGAACGCAAAACAATAAGCGAAGTAAAATATTTCTCGTTTGACACGAAGAAAGAGTTCCAGCCACTATATAGAGACACATTCTTACCGAAAGTTAGTACACTGACACTCTTTGAGATTTCCAAGCAGTTTGCAGCGCTGTCTGGTTCGTGACTTTTTAGATTCGATGGAGTCAAAGTGGCTGTGAAAGAATGTCCTGCCCTTTGTAGAAGTGTGCTTCCATCACAGTAAACGACTTCAAAGCTGAGGGATTCTCTGAAGTTTCTTTTTTATCTTCTTGGTCGCGTCACTGCCTTACGGGGGTGCTCTGAAGAAAGTGCTGTGACAGTAGATTGAAGAAAGGTAGCGTTTGTTTCTTCTACTCAGTGTAAGAATTCAACAGTAATGAACACAACAGCACAAAAGCGGCTTATTGTCAACATAAAATGGTACTCTGAGTCTAAATTAGTGTAACTCTATCCTCGACACTATTACCAGATCGCGAAAGCTCTCTGTAAACTTGAAGTTCTTCGAAGAAGTTTCTTCGCGCGGAAGTCTTAACTCAAATCAAGACGAACGACTCCTGACAATAACATTACATTCAGAGTTATTGCTTCACCCTTTTCATCCTTACAGGAATTATTCTCTTGTGGAATTCAGCAAAACAGCAAGATCAAATTTGACATTCTGCCTGCAGAATTTCTTTATCCGAGATGGATACAAACAAGAGTAGGTGAGCAGTAATGTAATTTATCCGTATTGCTTTCGCAAGTGCACACCACGCACTGGCTATAGTGATTAAGCCGTGTTGTAGCACATGATCTAAATCCAGACCTCACACCTATGTAGTCGTAGAGGATTGGGGCACTCAATGCACGAATTGTCGAAGACACGAAATTCTACAGCATTACATAGGGTTCCGAAGCGGAACAGAAGAGCTACCTGCTTACATGAGGGAGAACCATGAGTCGTTGTTATCACCTCGTTCGTAATATTACTCTTATTACCACCATTGTATATACACCATTGTTTATATCCAGTGCCGGCCGTTCGCGCCATATTTGAAAAATATAATCGAATGCAAGTGCTAACAATACCCAAGGCTCCAGAAAGAGGGACGGCGAAATTCTGCATGACATATTCGATAAAAGCGGCCTTGCGGCGGTTGACTTCACTTCACCTTACACCTGCAAACTTCCCACTTCTATCAGATAACTGCCGTTCTCAGTTGCACGTCCAGGCGCCTTTACGTAACCTTTACATCACTCTTATGTAGACTATCAGTTACCTACCGTCAGAAGGGGGGGGACGTTTGAGCGTGTTGGTAGTTCATCGTATAGTTCAGAAATTACAGCGCACTAACGAACAAGGTACCAGAAGCAGACGGAACAGGTGGACAAGCGCTTGTCCTGTCTGCTTCTTGTCCCGTGTTCGGAAGTGCGTTAAGGTTTCTGAATTACAGCTAACTATCCTATGCTTTTCCTGGCCCACGCAAGACATTTTCCACGTATATTTTTCTCCATGAATTAGGTTGCCCAGTTTTTGCCCTCTGAACCTGACACCTCAGGACTAAAAACTCAAGAATAAACCCTCGCACGCTCTTTAAAGTCATGAAACCTGCACGGTCGAGACCCGTGATATGGAATAAACGAATAAAAACAGAATAGATAGGGAGGCAAGTGTTATTTTTGTGTTTTTGTAAATCCATTTAACCCATCAGTCAAGCAAACCGTGGAAAACACGGGGGCGTGTTTCTAGCATTTAATTGAAATATCGAAATTATTATATCAAGGGAAAGTGAGCTAATGTGAAGAAAACAACTGTACTCAAGAGGGTACTGAGGCGAGCTCGTTGGTGCGGATCTATTAGAATACACAGCTCTCAAGGAACACAAAAACCTAAGGCGCACGTCCTTGTTCTCACCTCATGTGCTTGTGTTGCTTGAGCGCTGTGTATTCTAATGGAACTGTACTCGCCGTCCGTGGGAATTTGATCCACAGCATTCGCCATACACGCTTCCAGTAAGAAACTATGCGACCGAATAAACTTGCCTATTATTAATAGGATAAAAATGTGTTTGGTTTGGGAAAACTTTATTAATAAATGTCCGAAGGCGTGTGCCCTAGCCCACGGCGGGCCGCTCCCACGACGGGACAGTAAGGCCGAGACCTACTGCCGCATCGTGGGCCCTCTGGACAGCCCAAAGTTGTGATTGTATGTCCGGACTCCTCAGAGCGGAGGCCCACTTGCTGGCCGATGCTGTATCAGTGCCACGTACCGACGGGAACTCCCAGAGCATGAGGTGTAAGGTGGCTAAACCGCCACATTTCGTACACGAGTTAGTTAAGTAAACATCAGGATAAAGCTTGTGGAGAAAGGCAGGGTTATGATACGTTTCCGTTTGAAGTAATCTCAATGTCAGTGCCTGCGCTCTATTTAACTTCCTATGTGGAGGTGGAAAAACTATCCTATCCATAGCGAAGTGCTGAGTAGCTTCATTGTAAGTAGTTGGCGGATCACTATTTACCAAGTCTCCAGGTTCACCCAGAGGTCCTCCATGGCCGCGGACAGCTAAACCTCGCGCCGTAGAGTGGGCAAACTCATTGAGATTGATAGTCCCTTCTCCGATGGTTCCCGTATGAGCCGGGAGGGAATGTGTTATAAGTGACTTGTGTGCCATAATTTTATTACTAAAGTGTCAAAAAGAAGGTCAATAAAGTGTTCACAGAAGGAAAACGAGGCGAGGTCAGTCTGGAGAGCATGTCTCTAGCCGGCGTCTCGTCATTGACGCAAAGAAAAAGGAAAAAAGCAGATAGTTATGATGACACATGGCTACATATGGTATAATGAGTCACTGTAGACACCTTGTCCTCTGATTGGATGTGCAGCATTTTCACTTGTCGCATGCTTTAGATACGAACCTATCTCACTTTAATAAATAATTTCAACACGTATGCATAGGCGGAACAATGTTTTCCTTGAAATAATTCGGTAGTCCTGGTAATCTTTCACGCAATTAAGCGTACGTTTTTTCAGCCGTATGTTGAAAGCACACAAAAATAATGTGGTGTAGTGTTTCAAGCTTGATGAATGGCGTTTCTTTATAAAACTTTCTAAATTGTGACAGACTCAGTAGTCGTTGTTTTCTTTCTGCGCCATGTCTAGAAAAGATACAATGACAAAGTGTAAATATGTTAAGGGGTCGAAGCAACAACTCATTAGTTTTCTAAGCTGGAACGTCTGAGTTAAGTATTTGACGGTAGTTACCAAAAGATTTTAGTGTCATTCGTTCCTGACATCACCTTTTTCCGGTCCCTATATCCAAAGTTCTAGTCAACACGGGTGGCCTGTTTTCTTGAGTTAACGCAGTCACCGATTATTTGATTTATTTGCAGTTGTTGCAATGTCAGAGACTGACAGTTGTCGACGTTATATTTAAAGAGCTCTGTGAGCAAACCAGGGTGTACTGCAGAAATCCTCCATTTTTTCTAATTCTTCGCGCCTTTCATCACTGGGCATTTCTCTCAGCCATCGCAGTGAGGCACCACCCCTTTACTGTCTGCCGGGTAGAGTGCTGAATTCGATGTATCTACTTTGATATTGCAGAGGTGCTTAAACTTTCGTTAAAGAAATATGTATCAAAATGCAATAATGGATTACTTCCTCAAATGGGAGATTGAAGCAACTGCCCTGCTGATTTTATTTCCGATGTCTGCAAAAATTTGTCTCGTAGATCTTTTGAAAGTTAAGCCATTTATGGTGAAAAAAAAATTGAAGGACACTTTGTGCATTCCAAAGTGTGTTCGGCGAAAGCGATGTGACCATTCCACTGACGGGAAGACGGCGGACAGACGGACGGACGGACACCGGACGGACGGACGGACAAACGGACATCCGGACGGACGGACGGACGGACAGACGGACATCCGGACGGACGGACGGACGGACGGACATCCGGACGGACGGATGGACGGACGGACATCCGGACATCCGGTTGGACGGATGGACGGACGACGGACATCCGGACGGACGGACTGATGGACATCCAGACGGACGGACAGACGGACATCCGGACGGACGGACGGACGGACATCCGGATGGACGGACGGACGGACAGATGGACATCCGGACGGACGGACGGACATCCGGACGGACAGACGGACATCCGGACGGACGGACGGACAGACGGACATCCGGACGGACGGACATCCGGCCGGACGGACGGACAGACGGACACCGGACGGCGGACACCGCACGGACGGACACCGGACGCCGGACGGACACCGGACGGACGTGACATGAGACATTAAAGGCTTTCGCATTAATATGTTGTTCGGTCCTATAAACTCTATTGGGGGGTGCTGAACATTTGATGTAATGACCCGTGACCGTATTTGTAAAAATAGATATTTATAATCTGTACTCCCAACTACCCCTCCCCGCTGTTTTGTGCTATTGGAATGTTATAATGTTAGCGAAAGAAAGAGTAGCGTTGACCAAATCATTGCCGTTCTCAACATCTATAGTACAAACGAGGATCAGTTTCACTAAACGGTGTTGTAATGCCCATTATGTAATTCTTTTGTTGTTATAATCTTAACTTGTCTTTAGTGTTTACGGTGAACAAAAAATAAAAAAAAAGTATTTCATGCATCGCGGCTGCGTTCGTTTTAAAATATTTCAAGCATTTCTCCAGCTCGCTGCTAATGAACCGTGCAAAGGTGTGCATGGGTCATTACCGTACTTTGCGCAGCAAGTGTCGCGTAGCGTAGATTTTTATTCGCAACAATATTTCGAACATTTAGACTCTGCATGTCAGGTACAGGAAACGATGACGAGCATGATCGCTTTCATACCGCTTGTTTAAAAATGGAAGCACCATACATTTCGGCGGAGCTAGAAAAGGTCGCCTTATCACTTTTTCTTTCCACTGCTACAGGCGGAGTCAGCCACTGCGCACTGTTTCTCTTTTGTGATTGGGATCAGTGATTGCCATTAAGGGGAGATGCGAGTCGAAAAACGCGTTTTTTTCAAAAATGACATATTTTTGTTTTTATTTGCTTTCACAAGTTCAGTTTCTGCACTTTCACGTAAAAAAAAACTGAAGATTGTAATTAAACTCGAAGTAGCTCAAAATCGCTTTTAAAGAGCAAAAGGTGGCTACTAAAACTCTAAGAAATCCTGATTGTCTAGAGTCCCCTGGAAATTGTCACCAGGCTGCTTGCCATTGCATTTCACATGAGGGGTTCACTAAAGTCACATGCTCAAAATAACCATGATTGCCAAGCTCTCATGATGGAATAAATCATCTTAAATGACGAATCTTTTCCGCATAGATGAGCTTTCACTTATACCTTTAAAATGCGTTTTTCTAGAGATACAATTCTGGGACAACTTCATGAGTTTTTACATCATGTTTTTGGTACTTCTGATAGCGAAATCGGGATGAAATTTTGCCCACATATTTCTTAACATGTGCGGAGTGCAAGTATCTACTTTACAACTTGATATCACCAAATATAATTATTACGAAACTAAAATAAGCAATTAGTATGGTCTGAACATTCTAAGGCTTCTCACATTACAATTTTTCTTGTCCATTAGAATGGCTTATACGCGCTTTCTTGATAGTTATTTGCATTCTGCAGATAATGTGGAGCAATATGAGCCAATAATGGCTCAGAACGATACACATTTACTGGCAAAAGAAGTGTCTACAAAAATAACTATATTTTACACATTGTCGTGGCACAAAACGAAAACTGTAAAGCTTACTATGAAACTAATTGCATATTTGAAATCAGCATAAAATCCTCTATATACAGCAAAAAGTTCACTGCCTTAGGCTACAGATTAACGCAACTTTTTTTTCCGAATCGCATCTCCCCTTAAATTCAAAGTTGTTAGCATATTGTCAGCGTAGCGAAATCGGCACTTAGCCTAATCGGACAATGCGGTGTAAACGAAGCGCGTCTCATTATCCCTGGAAATGATCCTCATGCAAGCTGCTCGACCCAATTTAATGTCTGGCAGTCACTGCGTAATCTCTGCGTAGTCTCCACGTTGTGGATGCTGAGGAGGACGGCATCTCGATATAGCTTGCGTACGAGGAAATCTGCAGCTGTGACATTCTATTCACTGGTTCCAGATCCTCGTGTACATTCCAAACTCGTTAGCATATTTCCCGACTGTAGAACATGTTCAGAGGCGCCAACCTAATTCGGAAGTTTGGGAACCGATGAAACACTTCAGTCTTCAATACGTGGTTCGCAGGGGAACTTAATCACTTAGCCAATATTATTCCGCCAACTCGCGAAATCTGTTTGCTCGAAACACGACTGCACATACTCTAACGAAAACTCATTTCTACGACGGAATACGTTGAATTTGAGCCCACATTCTCAAGTGGACGGTGGAATACTGTTTGCAGTCGGACTTCGAAATTACACTGAGGCGTTGAAGTAATGCCAACTGCGTCAATGTATTGTGCATTCATGTATATTGTTGGATGCTATTCTGCGATTTTTCATATAGCTAACTTCCTTGTCTTGAATGGTTGCCTCTGTGCTGTCGCGTCATCCGTTCATCGATTGGTACTATGCAGTTTCCTCTCCTATCGGCACTATACGTTGCTACAGTCACTTGAATGTGAAGGTGAACAAGGCAGAATTCCCGCCTTGTCAAACACGCGGCTTTTCGTGTTGCTCAGTCAACAGACGAGAATCGACAAAAGCATTCGAGAATGCAGCGGTACACTATAGGTGCCGCTTGCACTGAACAATGACATGTGTAACATTCTTCAGCTGGTGAAACTCGGTCGTTATGGAAACATGCAGGCGTGTCATTACATTTTTGCTATTTTTGCGCGTGCAACGATTAGGCGTTTATAATGATTCCTCGCTCTCTCTACTTCCTTGGATATTCAACAAAGGGTGTAAATAAAACATAAAAATTAATTAGACGGCATCAGCAAAAAATTCTTGTATTTGTTTCCAAGGTTGTCCTATGAAGCCATTTGCGCATTCAATTTGACGTCTTTGCGCTAAACCGATCGGGGTAGATGAAAGAGAAATGTGTCATCACGAAAGGAAGAAAATCCGGAAAACATTCGCTGAGCATTACCTGTAAGGTGACGTGGTTTACCCTGATGTTTGACTATACAGCCGTTAGCTTGTATGAAATTGACAACAATCTATGGTCGTCAGATTACTACTGTTTTACCACTGCACATGTTTGATGGTAAGTGGCCGAACTTGGTTAGTTGCGTTGGTTAATTACGCTTTGGTTGGTCACGACATAGTCCAGTCGATACTCAACGTAAATGCCACTGTCTACAAAAAAAGCGTTGAACGGCTTTGAACAATGCGATATAGGAAAACTGCAGTATTTTACACGAGTTTCTCAAGGCAACAAACATGGCACTGTGCCAATAGTATAGGCTGCCAGGACATCTGTGCCATAAAACGGGAGTACGTAAAAAGAGATATCATTACATCAATAAAAATTATCATTAGCATTATTATGGCCCTGGAATTTTATGATTTTCCATATGTAAAACGCTAAGGGTTAATAATAAACGCTAAGGCAATAATAATAAATTTATTATTGACGTCACCTTAGTTATACCAAAGTTAAACATCGGTGAACGCCATTCTATACGATGGTACATTTTCGTATAGTGATCCTATTAGAGAATGAGCTCTCTTTAGTCACGGCTCTTTGCATGGGAAACAGTAACAGGCACTTCAGTTCAGGAGGAGCAAGTAAGACGATCCAGCTTTTACAGAAGGGATGTTGCTGGGATCATTCCATTGGCTTTCATCAGATCGTACGAGATCCCTTCGATAGTACCTTAGGAGAGCATGCATGTGTACCTGTTTTTATATGCTACTACTTGTCAGGTCCACATGCTGAATCTGTACAGGTGGCCCCTGTTACTTTTTTTTTCACGGCTGACCTCGATAACGTCGTGTAAGGCAACCAACTAGAGCGCATCAAGTCAACCTTGATGTGTGTCCTTTATCATATATAACCTCGAACTCACACACACGCACACGCACGCACACACACATACACAAACGCACACACGCACACACACACACGCACGCACGCACGCACACACACACACACACACACACACACACACACACACACACAAACACACACACACACACACACACACACACACACACACACACACACACACACGCGCACGCGCGCGCGCGCTTGGCGGACATATATCACCGCCCCGGACACTTGCTGTCATGAAATTTAACTTAAATATTGCACTAAAAGAGGGCCCGCCGGATATCAGGTGGTTGCCTCAACCACCTGATATCTGACACAGACCAAGTTACCGTCACAAAAACTACATACGGCAAATCAAGCATAAAAAGAAAAATAAAGGAGTCCAAGTTTTGCTGCGTCAGGTAAGTTGAGAAGCTGGTAAGCTTGTCACGGCCGAATGCATCACGGACTCCCTAGCGCTCAAGCTTACGTTCCGTGACTCGCCCGCGAATGTGGGCGTTGTATTTGTAGGCTCGTCTTCAAAGACGGAGACATCATACTAACAATTTCGTAGGTCTCTGGACTTTAGATGGTTTGTATACGTACCAGAAGAAACTATGACCATGTTCGGGATAGCCAGTTCTTCAACGCGTTTAATGCGCGGTAAAAGTTCTGAACTCGCAAAGAAATTCAAGAAAAGTTATCGGCATTTATGCATTCTGCACTGCTTAGTAAAGGGCGGCCTGCCTGTAGACGTCATAGTGGACAACACAATGAAAATCGCTGCCGTAATTGGGAGGCTTATGCATCGGTGCACTCTCAAAGCAATGTCATGGTAGTGTGGATTTTTGTTTATGTTGCAGGAACTTGCGCATTCACAGACATAGCATGGAGAGGTTCTAAACCTTGACGCATAAGCGCTACTTTAAAATACGAGGTTGATACTGCTGAAGAACGTTATACACTCAAACAAATTTTGTCAGAATGTACATCCACACTAACGAATTGGTTTTAGCGGCGAAGCTCCTCACGCTGTGGCTCAGTCCCTCCTCCGTCGTAGCCACCGTATAGTGGAATGTACCCACTACACGTGATAACAATGACGATGACGCTGATGACCATGAAGAATAAGCGCGTTCCAGTATAGTGGAATGTACCCACTACACGTGATACCGATGACGATGACGCTGATGACCATGAAGTAGAAGCGCGTTCCAGACCACACATTCTCTTTCTGCCATGGATGAAAACGATCGTGAACGCGCTCTCGCCCTCGAAAGGCAAAACGGCAACGCCGGCAACAAACGTTCCCCTGAGCTTAATGTAAATAATGAAACATTGGGTATATGCTGTATGTATAATCACACCACACCCCCGTGTTTGTGTGTCAGGTCTTTGTATGATGATCGAGTGGGCAAAATTTACGGAGGATTGACGGTTTACCAGATTACCTCCGGAGATTCGCCCACTCATCATCATTCATTTCGTGGATATGGCGGGATTTTTTTAAACACACTATGTCGAGAAACCAGGTACCAGCTTCGAACGCCAGAAGTTATTAATGTGCAACTAAATACGAAACATTACAACGGAAGCTCTTGCTTCCTCTTTTATTTATTTACTTATTCAAAGTACCTGCAGTGCCCGAAGGCATTACAGTTGAACCCACTTATAACAATACTCAAGTGCCAGGAAAATTTCATTGTTATTATAACCGATAATTGATATATATACGGGCGAGACGAAAAAAGCAAAATAGGGGGATGGCAGGCTGTTGTGAGAAAACTGCTATATCGGATGGGATCTGCCAGCAGACATCAGTGACAAGGATGACAAAGCTGCCGGTTTTCCGGACATAATTGAAAATTCGGATGCTTTCACGGGACCGCCACAATCCCCATAGAGCCAACGTATGACAACGTCTCAAATTTGCGGACGCGTAAACTCTTGGAAGTCTGAAATAACACCCAAGTTGCATGTTTTAACAGATGCCATTGCCCGCGCCGTAGCAGATTTCTAAAGTTAGCTTTGCCCCATCTCCACAGCGGTATGCGACGAAGCATACCGCAAATCCGAAGGGGTGCTGGGGTACGTGGGGTTGTGGGTGGGGGGTTCAGCAGCTTGGATTTGTCGTTTTCTTCTTTCTTTTCAAGGATTTTACGTTCCATTACCTTTCGGCACGGACACCCAACAGTCAGAGTACATTGTTATAGCCGATAATGCGGCATCCGGGCATTGTTGCAAGCGGGTTCTTTCCAGTGTTGTACGGAACGACGTTCCAGGAACTAGTTCCTTTTGGCAGGAACGGAGGAACGCCACCGTTCCATTCAGGATCGGTGGAACTGTAACGGTAACTTGTTACGTTTAAGCAGGAACGGTAGAGGGAACGGCGTTCCTTCTGTGAACGTTCCACGGCATTCAACAGGCGCACGCACGCAGCACGTCATGCAGAACAGAGCTGATGGGCGACCGTGTGAGGCGCGAAAATGCAGCGCTCGCCCATCACGTGACTGCGATGCATCCTGGTTTTTACTTCAAGGCGCCCGACGGGGGGCGCAGGAAAACGAAAGACGCTGAGACTCACCACGTGCGGGAGGAAGAGTTGAGTTTTTACAGCAGAGATGTTATCGAGGTTTCCATGTGTCATAGAAATAAAATTATTATCATCATGAACCAGCATGCACTCTCTTCGTCATCGCCATCCTCTTCGGCTTCTCTCCCAGAACACGGGCGCTGACTTGTCCGGCGTGGGATGCAAAAACTCTGATGGGGCGAGAGAACGAATACAGAGAGGGAGAAAGAAAGGGATATAGAGAAAGAGATAAATTCTTGGCAACAAAATGTTTTCGGCGAGGTGAGATTCGACACCGCCTATCCACGATCTGAAGGCAAGCGTCGTAACCACTCGGCTATCTAGTTTTTTTTTCTTTCATGGCATTTAATCAACATAGGTATGGCACTTTGAAGCAATTAAATACAGACAGAGAACTAATATGTTCATTTTGCTCGTATCGCGACCCAACGACGAACACATAGTACTGAAGAATTCGCATACATCTCTAGAGCGAATGCATCAAAGAACTGCCATTGCCCATTATAGACTAGAACGGTAGTAAGGATAAACACCTCACCAATGCAATATACCGTTCTGGCTGACCTTCCATTTGCTCGTATACATCTATTAGCTGAGTGACCATATACTAATGAAGTAGGATGTTGAAGAAATTGCTGACTATGCGTTTTTCTGGAGCATGCGCGCACACTAGAGGTGTATAGCATATCATTGTATAGTACAGTATATCAAGGGGGGTGGGAAGGAGAAGTGATGGTGACGAAGAGGGAAAGAAGGAGGGAAAACGAGTATAGAGAGACAGAGAAGGAGGAAAAAATATAGAAGGCGAGCGAACGTACACAGAGAGACAGAGAGAGAGAAATATAAAGAGAAAAATGTAGAGAACGAAAGGCAAGAAATAAAGCAAAAGATAGAAAGACAGAGGACGAAATATACAGAAATACGTTCGCTGACTGTGAACCGGGGACTTTACTAAGGCGCAAATGTGTATCCTGAATATTATTTTCTGCTCACACTGAAATATTGAATGGGCACTCATTAAACGCCTAAGTATTGTCCCTTTCGATGCGATTTCCTGTGCAAGTAATTCAGTTATATTGGCGCATGGGTGGAGATTACTATTTGAATATGTGAAGTGCAGTATCCTGACTGCGCCTTTGAAGACCGACGTTCAAAAG
The DNA here is from genome assembly GCA_030522465.1 of Rhipicephalus appendiculatus. Lineage (NCBI taxonomy): Eukaryota > Metazoa > Arthropoda > Arachnida > Ixodida > Ixodidae > Rhipicephalus > Rhipicephalus appendiculatus. Next base: position 675,491 of record JALIZH010032942.1, on the reverse strand, counting down.
TGCCACATGTGTTGGACTTGAAATAGATGAGCCCGAAAGTTGCAGTTACATGTGTGTAGTAAGGCCAGTGGTCTCGAAAAAATTTGTCTAGGAGCTTTTATTTAGATTTCTTTACCTACGTATTACCTCCTGTCGGCAATGTTAAATTCGTTTGATATATGTAGCGTAATGGAAGCTTTAAATTTCTCACTTTATTTCGCCCCAGAATTATCCGACACTATATATTTATTTAAAACTCCAATGTAACGTTAATGTAACGACACGTTCCAATTTTGGAAATGTAACTGTAACGAGTTCCTTTTGCATTTGAGGAACTTGTAACGGGAACTCGTTCCGAAATTGGGAAGGAACGAGGAACGGGCTTTCGTTCCTGTTTTAGAGGAACGTGTACAACACTGGTTCTTTCATCATAGAAAACATACAAAAGATGGCGGCGCAGCAGCTTCTCATTGTTATAAACGATATATTGTTAAAACCGTTATAAGCGGGTTCGACTGTACTTCAGGGGGGGGAATACACAGGGTAACACATGCTTACACAAAAGGATACCTATGGAAACAAGATTAACACAAAAACAGGAAAAAAAAGAAAAAAAAAGATGTAGCTATGACTGTGTGGCGAAAGAAATTAATCCCTATAGAAAAGATCACCCACGCAATAAGGAAATAAATAAAACACATTTAATTTTCTAGACGAGGCTGGATTTGAACGCGGACCCGCAAGCTCCTTCTTAGTATGTGGTGCCTCATGAATTCCTCGTTAGCGCAGTTATTGCGATGTGTCTGTACACCGAGGGCCGCTTTTAGCATTTGTAAACAGAAACGTTCTCAATGCACGCTAAAAGGGGTAACTCTAATGGCACAGCTTGGGCCCTACATATCTAACTTGTAATATCATTTTAACGCAATAGCGTTAAAGAGCTCGTTTCGCAGAAATTCCGGCGTCGGCGTCGGCGTCGGTGTCGGCGTCGTTGGTTGTGAGCGAAAAATCATCATCTTGTCCGTGACCGAAAAATCGAGAAAGATGCAAATAAAATAAATAATAAACATTATCGGGTCCGAGTGAGGATCGAACCCGGGTCGTCTGCGTGGCAAGCAGGTGTTCTACCACACAGCCATGCCTCTGCTTGGAAATACTGTGAAAATAACTTCCTCTGCTTGGAAATGCAGTGAAAATAGCTTCCATGCTTCGCAAACGCAAGCGTCTTTTATATAGGCGTCGCAATATAACATGTAATATCCCAGGAATATTGCGTGGTACAAGCGTACATTGCCATCGGGCGTCAGAATATGTGACTATCATAACGATTTCATAGTTTAAAGCCAGCCACCCATTACAAACGGCACACACCTTACTGCGCGTATTCCCTTAACACCACGTAGTGGGTGCATTGCAAGTTCGAAAACGTTTCCCACATTTGCCGCGCATAATTGCTCCTGGTTTAAAGCATACTACCCATTACATAGTATGCACTAAGTGATTGAAGTAGGCACTAGGGACGGGATATCGCTATCGCGTTCAACTCTCAAAGGCGAAGCTTAAGGGTCCCCCAATTTTTGAATAAACATGTGGAAAAAGTCAATATTACGGCGGCGGTGTCATCACTTTTCGAACTTCACCTGCTTTTGTAACAGAGGCGTAATTCAAGCCTCCTGTTGCGTATTCGGGTTGATAAGAGCACTAAAACCATTCCACGAAGAGAGTTCGTAAAAAATGAAACACGTGTGTTCGGTTAGTATGCATGCCCATGTGTGATTTTTTGACGGGTTTACTGCAAATGAAGACGCTTGAAATCTTGGATTCGGCCCTGTTGGTATTTACTGAGCCACACATATGAGGGCTAATAGAAGACGAAGGGAGGAAAAAAGACAGAAAACAAGGAGACGTTAATGCGAATGACTCACTACGGACAAATACTCAGTTGTATCAACAAATTTTACATATGTATCGGCCTAGGAGGCTTGCAAAACACCACTCCCGACCATTGTAATTGCTTGTTTGTGCATTTTATATAAAGTTACAAAAAATACTAAATCGATGCTAACCCAAATGGTCAGAAACCCAGCCGGGCCAAACAAACAGGCCTCTAGTCTTACGGGCTGTTAGGTAGCATCGCTAATGCCGCAGCCTCTATCGTGAGAATAAAAAGAAAAAGATGTCCCCGACAAAAACCGGACGTTAAAGTGGTGCGAACGTAAGCGGCTGCTGGCTTCTTTGATGCGGGTCAGTGTCGAAAGCAGCGAAACGTGATTGCGCCAGGCGAGTGCAGAGCGCAATCAAAAGCTGGGGGGCGATTGGAAAGCTGTAAAGACATGGCTACGCGTGAATTGCCAGTTAACGACCTTTGGCCTTCTAGAAACAGTTTCTTGCCTTTTCAAGCTTCACTTTGGCGTTTTGTATCAAAGGATGTCCGTTTCTTGGGCCCGTGCGCCATGTTATAGCACTCACACTGTTTCTTATTTTGTAGAGACACGTTAAGGTCACAGGTGTCCGAAGTTCATTCGCAAGAACCTTTTACAACATACAAACTCGTTTCCATTCGCGTCAGAGCTAGTGCCGATTCCTCTAGATCAGGAAAACCTCTTTTGTATTAGGTAAATGAACGAAATTTCACTTCTTTTCTTGGTGTCGTATAATGTTAGGCTAGACGTGCGACTGCTTTTTATCTCTTTTACATTTGCTTGGGTTCTTTCATTCTAAAGCCTCTCTTTCAATTGTGTACCCCAATCCTATCAACACCCACGCACCTTCTCTAGATAACATCGATGGCTGTGTTCAAAAGAAACTCTTGCGTCAACATCTGTGGGGACATCAATTTGCTAAGAGCCCGGCGTCTGTCCTTGCTCATTTTATTTTGTGAAGGCAACCCTCTTTTCTCGCGTGTGCCTGCATGTATTCACGCACACGATTACCTTGGCATGAGTGCTTAGTCAGGCTGTTTTCGCACGCCAACCCTAAATGTTTCCGCTTCATCATGCTGTTTTTAACTCTTCATATTTGTAATGCCTGTTCGCATATTACCTAAGGCGTCTGCGAGATAGGCATGGACATCTGGGTCAAATTTACAGCCTCGCTTTTACACTGGAACGTCCGCCGCGGTGATGTAGCGGTTACGGTGCTTGGCTGCGGATCCAAAGGTCGCGGGTTTGGTCCCGGCCGCTGCGGTCGCATTTCGATGGAGGCGAAATGGTAGAGGCCCGTGTACTGTGCGATGTCAGTGCACGTTAAAGAACGCCAGATGGTCAAAATTTCCAGAGCCCTCCACTGCGGCGTCTCTCATAATCATATCTTGATTTTGGGACGTAAAACCCCAGATATTATTCTTATTAATATTCACACTAGAACACATTTATGGTAAACGTTGATGCCACATAAAAAACATGAGCTGACGAAAACTAACCTTCAATTCTAGTCTGCATCTTCGCGTATTTCGTGTTCCGCATTAGTGACCTCTAATTTTTATCAGTTAATCAATTAATTAATCAAAACTACTCACAGTGATATTCCAAAAATAGAGGATTTAATATTTAGCATGCAATATGTTTCTGCATGCTTCCCGAGATTTAGATATATATTTGAAGAATTCGTATTTGCTTTTAGAAAACGCCCTAATAGTTGCATCATTTCTTGAATATCCTATAGAAAAAGCAACTTATTATACGGCACCTGGATTTTTGTTGAAACTTGAGAATTCCGAAAATAATACATCGTTATTCGAACGTCACACTAGTTACGTTTCGCCGTATACCTCGGAATGTACAGTTTATTTCACCCCAAAACTCACGAACTGTATGTATTGCACTACTAATCGAAAATGGAGAGGCGGCAACACACGGAGCTTCAAGTATTTCTTGTGGACCCGCAGAAGTTTTACACGATCCCAAATTCGGTCCTAGCATTTGTAGTTTGTCGCTTTCTTCCAAAAAAGCATTCCCTCGTTTCCTAGTATATTCGAACACACTTTGAATCTTTCTGCCTTTTTATGAAGGCTGCCCTGATATTGCTGTTTTATATATTCGACTAACACCATGGTGTAGCGAAAGCTTGAGTGTTCGGGGTGCGCTGCTAAAAGTTTTGGCTTTGCCTCGATAAGATATGTGCGCTTGCAAATTACGTTCAGTGATCACTTTATTCGCATACTGTCGCTATATCATGTTTGCTTTGTTTAGCAGCAGTAGCTCTAATGAACAAACTTGTCCGCAATAAAGATACCAAGACATTACGAAAGTAAGACATCATTAATATAGTGTGGGCATTTATAAGGTACCTCTTCATCACCTGTGCACGCGCATCATCACATCGTGTGCTTCATCTTCATCGCTTGTGGCGACACATCTAGATACTGTTCTGTGCCTCCGATGCGACTGGTTCGCCACTTCTTCAAGGAGCATATATATGTTTATGCTCCTTTGAAATCGAAATGTGGCCCTTGGGTAAATCACCTGCATGTGCCAAGTCCTCATTACTTTTTTCTGCTGTTAAAGGGAATACCTTATCTACTTTCCCGGCACATCCAATGCGAAACTGGAATAATCCGTGTGGTGTATCACCGGCGCGGATGTGCATCTAACGGCATGCGCGCACACGCATAGTTTGAGTGTAAGCGCAAATTGTGGTGGGAATGACGGTGGGCCTCGTTTGAAGGAGGCAGCTGCTGTTAACATGAAGCCGTGAATCGCCTTCGGATATGACCCAACGCTCAGACACACCTGGCCTCACGAGCTTTTCTCCGCATATGCACCCAAGTTCTCAATCGCCGTGTGATATTGATGACGGCTTATGACCAAAGTGGTTTCTAGTAGAAACCACAAATGAACTAAGAGACATAACGTGTTAACCTGAAGTGGACGTACGACGAAAACTGCGTACCCGAAACTCAGTTGTGTTGGAAGCAGCCGGCAGCAGCAGCACGCGCATGGTCATCACAATTAGATAGGCTAGCAAACTTTTGCTTTAAAATACTGCCTCTTCACATATTCCCACAGCAATGCCAGTACGGAAAACAGTACGTTCTAGAAACACAGCCTGATCTTTGTTTTATATCGCAGATAGTCGTTTTCCCTCTGTTTGTGGCACCCCGACAAAAACTGACAGTGTCTCTTATGCACTCGTCTGAGGCGACTCGAAGGCGGAAGTGAATCTTCTTCTTTTCTGAGTCAATGTATTAAACCTCCCCCGCCCGTCTCCGAGAGCTTTCTGCACCTAACGTGCTTTCGCACTGCCTCCGTCATCGTTCCATCTTTGACCCAGCGGTGATGCCAATGTGATGTCGTCATAATGTGACGTCACATAATGTGAGATCATTGTGACGTCGCACTGACACCATGATAGCGTACAAATATTGGCGATCTATGGTTCTGTTCTGTTATACCTGTCTTGCTGTGGAGAGGTTGAGGTTCATATTACCTCGGCTACTCCATATCTATGAGTTCTGCAGCCAAAAAAAAAATGTTACACAAAATGAACAATGAGCAACTGTGGTCTCATTATCACGCCTTCTGGCGACGTCATCAAGCGATTATTTTTGGAACACTCGTGTTGACGCCCACGCGAGACGCCGACACCACCGACGGTCAATTTTCGCGTTTGATGAGGCACCTAAGGCTTTCGCCTTAATAGCCATCTTAGTCCCTCCAATACGGCGTTCCACCAAAGCGAGCTTGTAAAGTGGGTTTCCTCACACAATGCCCCTTATTGCGGGAAAGCCCTCTAAGCAACGGTTTCCGATATAAACAGGCATTACAGAAGGATCGATTGCGACGTTGACCTAACTAGGCTGGAACGCACGGGCAAACAAAAAAAAGGCAAACTATTAACTGTTACATTTACACGAACGGCAGATCTTAGAGGAAACTTTTGCTCACGCGCACCGAAAGGCACCCGCGGGATGGCAGTGATTGCTTAGCGCCATTGCTGCAGGATTGTCTCAAGTGGAGTAATTCATGCAGAATACGAGAGCATCAAAGAAGCACATTCGAGAGCTTTCCCTCTGATGTGTAAGCCTCAGTGAGTTCAAGTGCTGTATTTATTGCCGGTATTGTCCGAAATGTGAGCAAACGAAAAGTATGCTCACTGCCCATAGACGTGCGTTTCAAACTCCGATAACGACTACTTTCAAAGTCGACGTCTCTTAATCAGTCATCAGTGCCGTGGGTGAGTTCATTCATCGTAAGGTGAAGACTAGGATCGAGCGCTCGGTTGTGAAAGTGATATATTTCAATGGAAATGAGGCTTTGTTGTAATACATCTGTACCTCTAGCTAAAGCTATTAGAACACGTAATCTTTACACGGCGCCTCTGTCATATTTTTCGCCCCCCACAGAACCAGTGCAAGTCTGCATTTGTATCAGGAAAATGTGGAGATACGAAACTGCGTACGAAAGCACGCCAACCAGCTTGTGCACGCCGCTGTTTTCGTTCCTAAAAGGAACGACATCAAGAGAGAGAGAGAGCGAGGGGAAAGGCAGGGATGTTAACCAGTTTGGCATAAATAACAGGCATGCTACGGCATACATCCGTTCCCCCCTGCACAGGGGGGAACGCATGGGGGGAATTAAAAGAAGGGGTAATAAAAATTACACCATCTCCCGCTAAAGGGAACCATGTGTAGATGCGAAGCAGCGGGCGCTAACGCTTACACTGGCGGGGGGCGTTGACGCTGGCGCTCATCGCGGCGTTCCGCAGGAGAGAAACCTGGGGAGGCGCAAAGCACGCAGTGATGGACCGGTGTTTCCTAGTGGAAAATGCCAATCGCTGCTAATGGGCAATGAGAGACAGAAGACTCCGATTGGGCACAGAGACCCGCAGTCCGCTTTTAGTTAACGCGCACGCTGCGAATTTTTATTGTTCAACAACGCACAGGAGAAATCTCCCACCGGCACTACCTTGCAGGTCAAGATCCAGTGCCTACATATACGGGGTGGCCAGTGAACGGTTGTGCAGCGCGAGCAGTCGGTTTTTTCAACCAAGAAACTCGCTAGCAGACGCTGCCTGCGTCGGCGTTGCGAGGCGAGAGAGGGTGGGGGAGCGTAGGAGAGGAGAGAGAGGGGGGAGGGGACGCGCATGCGCAGTGGGGGGTGTGGACGCCCCGGGTAGGGATGCCTAGAGGAGTGAGGGGCGAGCGTAGGAGAGGAGGGAGAGAGGGAGGGGAAGACGCGCATGCGCAGTAGGGGTGTGGTCGCCGCGGCGAGGGATGCCTAAAGGAGAGAGGGGGAGAGGTTTTTTGTATTTTTTAAAGGGTTTGCACATGCGCAGTAAGGATGGTCAGGACGCCCACACCACCACCACCACCACCGGATTGAACTTCGGCCTTAAGCTGCTTCGCATCTAAAAGAGAGAAAGAGATGGGGAGCACACACACATAACGTCACAGAGCAGAGCAGCAGTCTTGTGCTGTATACGGCATCATTACGAGTCTACAGCCGCTCTAGCAAGTCTGTTGTCTTTAAAAAGATGCCAGGACTTTTAGTGTGGGCCAAGCAAGCCGTTGCCCGAATGACCATCTCGGCGTAGGTTAACTAGGTAACCAATCCGGAAGCCACTCATCCTAACGGTAGTCACAAAAGGTTTTGCATGCAAAAAGTACGTGTCTCTTGTTGGCCTTTGAGGCAGGAAGGGCGATAAGTGGCTCGTGTGCTAGTTGAAGCTAAGATTACCATCAAAGACGGTCCTGCTTCTATCAAGGACACTTCAGTAGCCTTATATACTACTTACATTCATCGGTTTCAAACGAGATTGTAGCACCAAACATGCACTGTCTTATGTCCATGTGTCGTGTGTTACGCATGCGTACATAATTCGATTTGTTCTGTCATTGTGCATCGAAAAATTCATCTATGATCTCTGGTGCTTCGCATATGTGTGTGTGTGCGCGTGCGTGCGTGCGTGCATGTGTGTGTGTGCGTGCGTGCATGCGTGCGTGTGTGTGCGTGCGTGCGCGCGCGCGCGTGTGTGTGCGTGTGTGCGTGTGTGTGTGTGTGTGTGTGTGTGTGTGTGTGTGTGTGTGTGTGTGTGTGTGTGTGTGTGAGTGTGTGTGTGTGTGTGTGTGTGTGTGTGTGTGTGTGTGTGTGTGTGTGTGTGTGTGTGTGTGTGTGTGTGTGTGTGTGTGTGTGTGTGCTTGCGTGTTTTTGTGCATGTGCGAGCGCGCGCGCGCGCCCTCCAGTTGCCAACGAAGAAGGGCTTATTCCGAACGAATTTCTGAAGTCTGCCAACAATGCATTTTTAAACATTATTTGTGTTCATTGGTTGGAAACATATCCTTCAGCGACGCGAAAAACCGTGGAAACTATACTAGAAGAAACAAACCGATGCAGCCGGTTTCCCAGCTGAACACGTATTTCGACCCTTGGTGACGATATTTAAGAGATAAAGCCCAAATACACGGGCGACACATGATTATTGACTGCCGGAGCCTGTACGTCGCTCATGCTTGAGCACTTGCCGCTGTTTATTTAGCGTGGCATCGAAATGCCAGTGGCAAACATCATTACCTCTGGCGCACTGTACACTTCTCTTATTTTCAAATGTGCATTGTTGCGTAACTACAGGTACACAACAATATTCTTTTTTTTCTCCTTGCTGTGACGTGCTTCGGGAACAGTCAACAAATAACTTAAGTCACTTCCTAGTACGGCACATTCAGTGCACAGCGACAAGGGAAAATAAAGTAACAGGTTTGAATAGGAGCAAATGAGTGTTGTTGCGATATTGCCGCTGATTGGACGACGCAAACTTTTCGGAAAGATTTGTACGGATAGCGAGCTTGTACCTTCGTACACCTGCGTACTGACTCAGTGCAGAAGCGCTGTCGCTTGTTTGGTGTGGGTCCAGCACGCTGTCTTTGCAGATGAAAACAAAGGTGTTCCGGGGAGACAATCTGACAGCCTGACATAGTTTCCACACAAATTACGTGTCAGACAGCGCTGTTTGCTAAGCGATCCTCTTCTCGTATGCTCTTCGCTGTGGTTTTTGCACAGATTTTTGTACAGGTTTTGCAAATTTTCTTTTGTTAGCTTTTTTTTCTTCTATGAGACGTTCATGTATGGTTGAGCGAACGCTTATATGCAGGTACTATAAAGAACTGCAGGGACACGTAATACCTAGCGGAAACGCAATCTCAGTTTTATGATTTAAAGTTTAAATGTCCACTTTCTGATGACCTCGATTTCTTGAAGGACGCGGACCTTTTTCTTGCTTTTGTTGTTAATGGTATCTGAAACACACCAACTATTTATGTACTTAATAATGCATTCCAAAAGAAGAGTTGCCATTCGCTTACGTTCCAGATTGAACGCTGCAACCAGCTTTGCACATAGACTATCATTAAACAAAAGTTATTTCGCTATAAAATAAGCGACAACATTCTAGAAAGCTTCTGCACAGAAACGGCATGTTCTGCCGTTCGATAACCCCGTTACTCTTGTGTGGCGATGACGAACGGTCTGTGTATTATCATAAACGACGCACACTTTTTAATGTTTCAAACGGCAGAGAAAGAAATTGAACCCATTGTAAAATAACCAATGTTCATACAAAGGGGAATAAACAAACTCTCATTTTCGCTCGAACGCCCCGAAGCCGACGTATTTCTTACATTGTTTGGTATATTTGATAATACTGTTATTGAATTGCGTACAATATTTTCCGTAACTAATGTTTTTGATTGAATCGTGACTATATACAAGACAAGATAGAGTTGCGTCTGTAGCTCATTGGCCATATATAACAGTTAGCACAAACTCGCTAGTTCACAACAAGGGCCGTTTTTGGTGCCGTAGTTGCCCGCCGCCGCCGCTGCCGCCGCCGGTGTCCGTAACCACTATCGCACGAAATAAGAGAAAAACTAAACAAATAAAAATTACCGAGGATAGAATCGGTTTCGAATCCGGGCTCTCTGCGTCGCAGCCCAATATTCTACCACTGAGCTAGGCCGGGGCTTGAAACGCCGTTGCAAAATGACCCTATGCAGGCATCATGTAGGGTAACGAATAGCGTTAACATGTGTAATAAAGCGTTTTATAACAGTGGAGTAACAACCAGGTGTCACACAATGCGAATTACGTAATGAGTGCGTTGTTGAATGCTCCAACCCATTACAAAAGCCTGAGCATAATTCTTCATCATCGTCATCCACAGCACCAACAGCGTGCACATGATGCCTTAGAAGTGTGTAGCGGGTACCACGCTTCTCCGAAGAATGACGAATAATGGCATAGTGGACGCTTCCTACTACACAAAAATCATAATGATTCGTGACGTAGTGGGTACCACGTAGGTAAGTGTTCTTGTAATAGTTGCCTCAAGAGTGTTTAAGAACGGCTCTAGAAAGACCTCTGGTCCAGTTTTCGCTGTAACTGTGCTGCGCGTTCCGCGCAGGCTTGGCATGCCTTTTTTTTTTTTACGCCTTTGACCGTCATGTTTCACTTCCTTCCGCACAAAAGAAACCCACTCGTGCTTTCACTGCTCAAATAGATGAGAAGCGGGGGGACAACGGCCAGAGCCCGGCGAAGTCTCAAGAAGCCAGCCCGTCAGTGGTACAGCCGATGATATGAGCTCAACCTTGGCCTCATTTTCTTTTTTATCTTTTTATTTTGTGTGTGTGTGTGTGCAGGAAACGGATGGACAAGCCCAGCTCGTACATGACACAGAACGGGTTGAAAAGAATAGTGGATTAAGCAGATCGCTTTGAGTACGTCGAACGGCAAAATGGTGTCGTAAATTTGTGAGGTTACGAAGCAGAGACACCGTTGTTCAATATATACAGAGGGCTTTAAAGATGCCTGTTCCTTATTTCGGGAAGTGACCTGGCCATGTTTCTTCTAGTGTTCACGGTGCCTGATTGTCCAAAAGAAAAAGAAAAAGAGACCGCGTGCTCCTTTTACACGGAATCAGAAAAGTCTAGGCGGTATCCCGGCCCACCCGACCGATTTGCAGGACTCAACAAAGTTCTCTCATCTGATCTTAAGAGGCCCTGCGCCCATACTGAGCTGAGTCATTTCTTCTTGGAGTTTATATATAAGCACCTTAGTTCGTGCTTGTCATATTTCTGCTACCGTGGATTAAAACAGTATCAGAAGATTTTCTTCTCAAACAATTTACCTTTTCCTCACAACTCTCATCAAGTTATTCTGCCCATAAGACGACTTCTGAAGCTAATATCATTAACAGCAACACCTTTCACTTCATCTCAGTATTTCGTTGTGCCACCAGAGGTTCAGAAACATTTGATATTTTCGTGACTGAGACACAAGTATCTCTGATCAGCTCACAGCGCAACATAAGACGAAGACGTAGAAGAAGAGTGTGACAACACCAGCGCTGAACTCTCAACTAAAGTTTATTAGAAGGTAAGACACATATAAATACAGATACATCACCACAGCAACTGCGCGTGTGCAGCAGAGTCATCCAAATTACTCAGCACACGTGGAACACGTGCGTGCGTCTAAACACCACATACAAACAAAACAGAAAAAAACCAGAAAAAAAATTGTAATCAATCGTGTGACGCACCCTAATCCGGTGCCAGACAATTTTTTCTGTTTTGTTTGTATGTGGTGTTTAGACGCACGCACGTGTTCCACGTGTGCTGAGTAATTTGGATGACTCTGCTGCACACGCGCAGTTGCTGTGGTGATGTATCTGTATTTATATGTGTCTTACCTTCTAATAAACTTTAGTTGAGAGTTCAGCGCTGGTGTTGTCACACTCTTCTTTTACGTCTTCGTCTTATGTTGCGCTGTGAGCTGATCAAAATGAACTACACCCAACTAGCCCAGATTTCCCTTCTTGTTAAGTATCTCTGAGTTGGTGCTAGCGCTCAGACGAAGATATGGGCTTAGCCTGAGCTTTACTCGACAAAAGGGCGTAAAATGTTGAAACTATCTTTTACATTCCACGCATGCTCGGCTTACGAGATACGCGTTGGAAAGGATCAGTTTTAACGATGCGCTAGGAACGAAAACTCACTTCCTTTTCATCAAGAAACAGAATCTGCCAGTACATCCAGCCTATCTTCCCTTCACGGTGCTTCCGAAATCTGCGCGACGCAAACGCAGCCATTCCTTACTATAGAGAAATGGTTTTGTTCGAAAATGGAATTCTTGTGCGGTCCTATTACGGCTCCAAGGAAATCTCTTGCCGCCGGCGTGCGAGGCACTCTTTATGCAGATCATCTTTCAGTCTTTGCTTTTGATTTGCTCAGGTTTTTCACTCGCGTTATCGATGTTCGCTATAAAAAAAAAAAAACAGAGGCACGAAAGCTAAGGGTTTATGCAAATGCGTTCGCGCGCGAATTTTCGTTTATGCCAGAGATAACACTCCAAGGCTGTCTGTTTATCCCGTGCGATGTGCCCTGGGCCATACTCAGAAATATGTTCACGCTACATTCGATATTCTCAGTATACCCACACTGAAAATGATAATGTCTTGCCTTATTTTTCTGTTGCCTTTAACATCATTCTTGATGTGTTCATGTTAGGCTGCATACAGCAATTCTTCATATGCAAGTAACAGAAAGGAGCAGGGAAACGAAATTTGCAGTTGCGAAACCAAGTTTTAAGCGTCGTCCTATTACGGTCTATGAAAATAGTTGCAGGAGTATCTTTACCACATTTTTTTATTAAATATTTAGTGATTGCAGAAATTTTCCACTGGATAAGGAGAAGCACAACGCTGCCGCGTTTACTAACTAAAACGCTGGTAACCATTTCGTTCTCCGTCCTCTCCACTTCGATTTCCTCTGTAGCTATATGCCTGAAATGAGACACTGCGACAAGATTTAAAGATATAGATAAAGTTCCACTACTAGTGTCGTGTAATGAGAAGTAATTCATACGCTTAGTAGTGGTCGAAAGCCAAACGGTATCTCAACAAGGATCTTTCGGGAAGTTTGCTACACGTAAACGAGTTAGTATATTTGATTTGAATCAATGAGCAGTCTGTAAAGCATAGGTCTCAAACACGCGGCACGCGGGCCGCATTCGCTAGTGGTGTGGGTCTTCAGAAGGAATAAACTTTTGTGACTTTGCTTAATGTTATTTGCGCTATTTTCTCGCCCATTGCGATAAACATCTATTTGTTCGGGGGAGCCACAGAGATGAGAGTGGTCTCAAGTATTTTTTCCCTAAGGCACGCCGTTCGGTCACTATGTGTTGAAACATCACCGTAGAACAAAAAGCCCTATTTCATAATTTTAGTCATTTTGCCGATCGATATCGATATCTTTTTTTTTTTTTTTTTTTTTTTTTTTTTTTTTTTTTTTTTTTTTTTTTTAGAAACGTGCGTTAAATCCTCGGCGGTTATGACCCATAAGACGAGGTAAGGCAATCTGTCAAATGGCAACCTTAGGTGACATTTTCTTAAAATCCCCCCAGCCTCCCTCCTCCTCCACACTCTGACATTCTTCACTGCCCCAGCCCTTGTTGGACTGATTTTAGAGACTGCGGCCCGCTAGCTGAGATGGGTTTGAGACCCCTGCTGTTAAGTATCGGTATTGTAGACTCCTGCTACTGAGTTTCCATGCTTTGCCAGCACTAAGAACAGGCAAATGCGCACGATAATTACTCCCCCAATATACTGTCACGCATGTCGCTTGCCCTGGATCTCACCGCAAACTCTGGACGCCTGAAATCGGTGCCTTTAAATTTCACCGCATGACATGGCCAATTTATTCATGTAAAGGTGCCGTGTTAGAAATGAGAACATCACGTATGATAAAGGAGTGGGTGAAAGTACCGGCTCTACGTACAGCCTAGCTTACCACCAACAAGGGATCCCGGCCGCGGCGGTGGCATTTACTGTGTAATGTCAGTGGACGTTAGAGAACACCAGTTGGTGGGAATTGCCGGAGTCTTCCACTACAGCGCGCCTCACAATCCTTACGTGTCTTTGGCACGTAAAGCCTGAAAAAATTATTTTTGTTACCCAATAAGGTTTCGACAACAAAGAAAGTTCGAATTTTAGTGCATTTTAATTTATCGAGCGTAATCACAGTGAAACAACGACACGTGGCACAATATTGAACCCAGAACACACAACGTGGCGCAAAATCAATTATGCGTGTAACACGCAGCAGCATCCTGTACCATGTGTATTTTTTTTATTTACTCGGCCGCCTGTAGCCTTGCTGTTATGCTGCATAAGTTATATATGTGCTCATGCTTTTCAGTGCGCCTTGATATCTCATTCTGCTTATTTATCCAGATTTCCTGAATGTTTTCAAAATGGCATAGCGGGTAGGCCTAAAAATGTAGTTTTGACAGAGCGAGAATGGCGAACAAACAGCGTCTATAAGAGCACTTCTCTTTTTGATGAGTGAGTGAGTGAAACAACTTTATTGACGATCCGGCATACCTGCCTGCTCAAAGGGGAAAGAAGGAAGAGGAAAAACAAGGAAAGGCAGGAAGGTCAACCAGGCGCGCGTCCGGTTTGCTATCCTACACTGGGGGGAAGGGGAATGAGGGACATAGAAAGTACATGACAATATGGTGCAAAGGAATGAAATGTGGTAGAGAGCCCAATCATTGCGCAGATATCGGCATAAATTATAAAGGCACGCGTTAGTCAACGCCGGCTCATATTTGCCCACATTTCATGCACATTTGCAATCATTCAGAGGCCATTCACTCAACATTAGGCAATGTTACATTTAGCCAATAGTTCAAGCGGGGCCCTGCCTGCAACATTTTTCTAACGCGACAGCGTGGAAAAGCTAGTTTCGCAGAAATTGCAGCGTCGGTGTCTGCGTTGTTGGTTGTGAGTGAAAAATCAGTGTTGTCCGTGAGCGAGAATTCGCGGAAGGTGCAACTAAATAAACAAATAATAAAAATCTTCAGTTCGAGTCCAACCCAGGAATTCTGCGTGTCAAGCAGGTGTTCCAGCACAGAGCCAATCAGAGTGGTATGGGGGGGAAAAAAGCAGTAGGAATGTCATGTTGTGCAAGGTGCCTTCTTAACGCATATAATATTGCATACCAAAAGCGTAGAACCGCACCAGGCGTCAAAACATGTGAATTAAGCAAGGACTGGTTGGCTTAAAGGCCCACGCATTGCAAAGCGCACAGGCATGACTAATCATCAGCAGCAGCGAAAGCATCAACAATGTGTGCAGCGGGGCAGGTGCGCGAGTTCTTACCGACACGTGATGTGTACTCCGTGAATTCACGAAAGGAAGAATTGTGGCGTAGCCCCCTAAGCCGTAATTCACAACTGTATCTGCAGTAGGCATTACCGGGTAGTTTGTAACGCCCATTGTTACGCGCACAGCCGTTCCTTTTCATTGCGGCATGGTTGAGCTTAACCGCGAGAAGCGAAGCTAGGCTAGCCGTTGAGAAGATGAAGCGAACGCCATCGATTTCTACTCTTGAAGGCGAAGCTCAAGCGTCCTCAAAGTTGTTTTTTTTAACATAGGCCAAAAAATGCTGCCGATCGGCAGTCGAGGCTCCTGCGAACATGTGAGCCAAACATTATGGCGGAATTTACAACAAAATTTCAACATTATGGAATTTACAACAAAATTGCAATGTCAGCTAGAAATCGCTCACTCTTCTCTCGACAAACGATGCCATATACCCAAAAATCAACTGCGTCACATGCCCGAAACACATGGACACGGCCATTGGCTGAATGCATAGTTTACAGCGGTAGCCGCGGCATGCCCACGCTGCGCTTGACGGAGCGCGCTCGTGATCACAAGGGAAGTGAGCCTGCGCGTTAAGGAAAAAAGTCACAGTTTCACCGCAAGGATAAAGCAAAGAATACGATAGCAACAAATTGTAATGTTATACGAAGTGAGGCTGGCAGCTAACTCTTTTGGAACCGATCTCACGCAACTCTACAAAACGCTGGTGTAAGAGAATAGGGCCGCTGAAGGCATATTTTCACACCTTTTTCGTCACGTTGAGAGCGCAGCACGTACAAGGATATACGAACCGCCCGCTGACGGCTGCCGAGATAGCCAGATAACGCGCGCACCAGCGATGACCGCCCTCGTAAAATCAAAAGGTCGAAGTGGCTGCTCGAGGGACCCCCCTTCCCCCTCGCGTCTTTTCATGCGCGTTATTAAACGCGGGTAGAACGTACGATGCGGTGGGGAATCATCAATTTGGACTTTATACGGGACATGACGGTGACGGCGACGGTAAAAACCCATCGAGACTGTCCATATAATTGCTATCGCAATAAAACAAGATAATAAAGTGCTCAAGGTCATGATGCGTGCTGCGCAGACGCAGCTTCTTGCAGGGGCCACCCCTCTGCCTTAGCTTTCAGAACGCTCGCTTAGACAAAAGGACTGAGAAAGCGCTTAAGCGGGCGACAAATCCTTGTAACTTCGATTCTACTTGACGGATTCTAAATACTCTTTGCGGCGGTTCATTCATGAGGCAATAAACTCCGATACTGAGGTAATTCCGTGATTACTTGGAAAGGGTTGCAGGCCCACTTAGACCAACTGAGGTCAATACTAGCCACTGACAACAATCGCTTAGCCAATATTCACCACCATTTAGTGAGTGTTAGCCAGTTATAAATGGTGATGCTAGTGTGCGAATCAACTCGGTATTTGAAACGCGTCAGAAATTATCGTCGGCATGATTCCCCTTTGTAGACAGCGGGTCCAACAGGCCGAAGAAGGCCTTACTTTCGAAAGGCATGTTGAACAGCCGGGCCCGATTCATTTACCGCAATAGAACGGCGAACACTTCCGCACAAAATTCTGATATCAGAAATAG
Organism: Rhipicephalus appendiculatus; assembly: GCA_030522465.1. Lineage (NCBI taxonomy): Eukaryota > Metazoa > Arthropoda > Arachnida > Ixodida > Ixodidae > Rhipicephalus > Rhipicephalus appendiculatus. Next base: position 658,762 of record JALIZH010032942.1, on the reverse strand, counting down.
AAAAGCTAAGGATAGCACAGTGGTGGCTTGGCATTGCCCTCGGGGTTATATTACCAGAGATCGGCGACAAAGGACCTGACGCCACACGTGTGAAACTCCTTTCCATCTCGGCAGGGCCGACTTACGTATACGCTGACCCCGCAGTAACTCCTGCTCCACGTGGGTGTCGGGGACCGTGGTAATTAAATCTCGTGCCACCATCTGCCCACGACGCACCCCATATTTCTTAATAAACGGCACAACCTGCCTCGGTAGTTATGACAGCTCTGAGCGAGGGCTTACGGCGTAAACGAACGCTTGTGTGTGTGTGTGTGTGTGTGTGTGTGTGTGTGTGTGTGTGTGTGTGTGTGTGTGTGTGTGTGCGTGTGTGTGTGTGTGTGTGTGTGTGTGTGTGTGTGTGTGTGTGTGTGTGTGTGTGTGTGTGTGTGTGCGTGCGTGCGTGCGTGTGTGTGTGTGTGTGTGTGTGTGTGTGTGTGTGTGTGTGTGTGCGTGCGTGCGTGTGCGTGTGCGTGCGTTTGTGCGTGCGTGTGTGGATAAATAAACGGCTGTGTCAAAGCCATAGCCCTCTACTCTCTCTCTTTTTCTCATTTCGTTATCACATCATGGTAATGAACGAGATCTGCTTGCCTATTTTCTAATGACATCACCCTTAACAGTTTTGTTATGGAATATCTTATTTCCACCGATTATGAGATATCAGGCTTGTGTGCCATTAATAAGCCACTGAATATATCCAGCCCCTTGGCATCTATATTATTGTGCGAACTAGGCTTCCAACATTTTACAGCAAAGGTGACAAACGTACGCAATGACAGCACTGCCAGTCGCTAGAAACCTTTAAAAATGTCGTTCCTCCTACTCTAGGCCCAATAGGTAGAGAAATGTTTCACCAGAATCTGCGCATTCGGGAAAAGTGGCCTTCAGCAATGCTTTCGTAGATGGTTTACACAAATGCAAACGCACTTACCAAAAGTGTTCTATTGATGTGCGAATTCCGTGCAAACAATACATACGATACGCAAACACACGTTACATTTGGTACGTGTTTGCGCATATACGTAGAACGGCCCTTTTCTAAGAGGACAACAAATGCTTGCAATACTGCGTAGGTTCTTTCCCTCGCGGTTGGACCCTCGCGATACTATATGGGAACACAATTTAAATTGTCCGCCTCGGTGGAGCAGTGGTTATGGTGCTCGGTTGCTGACCCGAAGTTCGCGTGTTCGATCCCGGCCGCGGCTGTGGCATTTCGATGGAGGCGAAGTGGTAGAGGCCCGTGTACTGTGCGATGTCAGTGCACGTTAAAGAACACCAGGTGGTCAAAATTTCCGGAGCCCTCCACTACGGCGTTTCTCATAATCATATCGTGGTTTTGGGATGTAAAACCCCAGATATTATTATTATTATTATTATTATTATTATTATTATTATTATTATTATTATTATTATTTAAATTGTGACACTTAAGTGGGGCGTTCTTGCTCCCACCTTCAGGCGCAGTCGACGGGTGTTGCGGCTGCTTTCAAACTGGGAAGCGGGAGCAGGCCTCCTTTCTCGCAATAGTTATACTTCCCTTCGGACACAATACGCCGACTAGCGACGCGCACGCGTAGCCCAGTACCCATCGCGCCGGTGTCAGATGCAAGGGCTCACTGCGCTGAAGGTGCCTGTACGCAACATTCAAACGGCTTTCATCCTTAACCCCGCAGAAGAAACGGAATTAAGAATAATTTTTGTAGCGTTAGCTACACTGGCCTAGCCAAGCCCGTTTCGCGTGGCACATCAAGAGCCGTGCTGCGCATGCGCGAGGATCAGTGATGTCACAGAGCTGGCGCACCTGAGCCGGCAGCTCCCGCGCACTCCGCCGCCGCCGCGCGCGACTCGCCGCTGCCGGTCTGCGCATTCCAGAGGAGTGACGTCGTAGCCGTGGTAGACGCAGTGGCGCCGCCGGCGCGCGCGTGCAGCCTTCGCTGTGCAGTCGCCGTCTGACACTGCGCTGGAGCCGCGGCGCTTCTGACTGGCGTTTGCCTGTGTGGTATAGCCATGGAGAAGGAGAGCGCAAATGCTGCTCAACGGCGCAGAAGAGCGGAGAAGCTTGACTCATCGGATCCTGAAGTAGTTGCCTGGCAATTAGCGTCCCAAGCTGGGATTTGGGATTCATGGAAGCAGGATTTGGGATTCACCACCATCATCTTGTCTATCAGAGACAGATAATTCCAAATACTGCGTTGGGGCCATAGAGACGGCAGCGTGTTACTTCACTGATCACCGAGCCGTCTTTGTGGCAATATAGAAGCAACGACGTTGAGCAAAAATTAATATACATGTGCCACATAATACGTATACCGTCTGTGTGTCATTGGAGCAGCAGTAAGCATGATAATCAAGCTAATCCTAGACTATCTAGACAATCAGGAAAGCTAAGAATAATGAGCTGAAGCCTTGCTAACGCTACGTATATCCTGGCATAGCCGAGCTAAGCCACTGCAGTTTTTCTTACACCTTTTCTGCCTAGCCATGTTTACTCAATGCTGGCGCTTGTGTTCGTGTGTTTCTATCGTATTTTTCGTCCAAGTTGTCGCGCCGTTCAAAATTCATGCATCCGTACCAACTCGCCCAGTTGTCAGTGCTACTGAGCGCGAACATTTATACGATCGCTGTAAAACAAAAATTAAATGTCCCCATATACGGGCATACATCTCGTACTCACTATCTGATGCAAAAGCTGTTGTGTTAGCGCTAGTGTCACACACTTCACGCATTGTAGAACGATATCACCTGGGTTTTCACAAGTCGAACCGAAGCGCCGAAAATACCGGCGAATCTGTCATATAGCTATATTTCAGTCAGGTAGTAAAAAAACGGGTTTGCGTATGGATTCTTTGATGTAGCGTTCAGGCGCACTATGATAGGCGTGAAGTTGAACAGGTCCCAACACAGCAAAAAAAGCCATAATTCACACCACCGTGGACGCCTCCAGAATAAGTTACAGATTCTCAATAGCGCTTCGCACCGCACTGAGGCGAATATCAGACCACGTTCATGCACTGAGTTTGCATTAGTATGCTGCGGCTGACCCCGGAACGTTGACTCGCTTGAAAGTGATATTGGCTGACAAGTTTACAGGGTTCATCAGGGGAAAAAAAAACAAAGAAATATGTCGTCCAAGGCAGTCGTCTTTTTTTCTTTACTGCTATAGCCTATTGAATAGGCTATAGCGCCCTGCCCTCTTTTTCTTTTTTATTCGCGCGTCTACTCTCCTCTTCACTTTCCTTTTCCATCTTTCTTTTCCCTTTCCCCCTCCCCTTAGTGCAGGGTAGCAAACCGGATGCTACACTTCTGGTTAACCTCCCTGCCTTTCTCTCTTTTTATTCTCTCTCTCTCTCTATCATCCGCCCACTAATAATCACTATATGAGGTACGCCGTAGTGGAGGGCACCGGAAATTTCGACCATCTGGTGTTCTTTAACGTGCATCGACATCGTATAGCGCATAAGCCTCTAGCATGTCACCTCCATGAAAAGTCAGCATCCAAGCGCCGTAACCACTGTACCACCGAGGCCGATAACATCGTCATGGTGTATGTCAATACGACGACAGCCTCTCACAGGTTAGCTACAGTTAACGCCATATTGTGCGCGTTTATTTAATTTTATTCCTGCGAACTTCTTAATTTTATTACCCCGTCTCACTCGCTGCCGTCCTTTGCTGTGTTTCCCACCTCTTGGTATACATTTCATTTCCTTAACTGACTACCCGTTCTCTCTCGTACGCATTACGTGGCCCCGCCACGTAATGCGTAGGAGAGAGACTGAATCTGTCGTGTTTGAATTTCTTAGTGATGCTCCTGGCATGTTCTGTTCCATCGGACGCTGCATGTCCTCTTCTTGAATTTCATTCTTAGCATCAAAGTTTTTCTGCATCTTATGCTACTACTGTCGATATGCAATGATCTTAAACTTTCCACTCTAGGGATAGTGGTAAACTGTCCCTCAAAATTGAGGAATGTCTGCCGCATGCACTTCTGCCTGTCCTGATTTCTCAGTGTTTCGTTTTTTAAGTGCGGGACACTTTAGGGGCCCGGGCTGTCGTATGCTGTCGTCGTCGCTTCGTGTAACGCAGGCAAAACCAGGTATAGCATAGACATCTGTAGCATATTGAGCGCGCACTTGCGAGAAGGAGAAGTCTTCATCTTGTTCTTCGAGCGCCTTGATGATGATATTAAGTGCGGAGCTCTTTAGTGACCCGGGCTTTGGTATACTGTCGTCGCTTGACGTAACGCATGTAAAACCATGTATAAAAATAGAAAAAGAGAAGAAGCAAGCAAGAAATATAATGGGAGAGAAAGAAATGGGAGAAAAGGAAGTAAAACAGAAATAAAGGAAAATAGAGAAAAAAGAAATTGGAAAAGAGACAGGAAAGTGAGGGAGGGGGAAGGAAAGAGAAAACCGGAGAAAAACAAAGGAGGCTGCCAAGCTTCGCACTTCTTTCAGTCTTGGCAGCACTAATGCGAAGCTGCCTTATTATTTTTTTCTTATGAGCAGGCTCCTGTTTTTCTAATTAACATGGATATACATACTCTTGCAAAGATTTTGAATGCTCATTTTGAACGACAATTTTAATACTTTCTCGCTTTAAGCTATCAATACACCTTTCTTGTTCTTCGCCACCGTTGGTGAAGAATAATTGGAGAACACATCAGGATTTGTTCCACATTTTTTGTTTCGCAGCTTCTAGAAGGTGCACACGATACTTAATTCCGCGTATGCAAAGTAGTGTTGTATGCATTACCCAAAAAGAGTAACAAAATACGTTATTCGTTACGCTAACAAAAAAGGAACGCGTTACTGACCTGCCTTACCAACCAAAAAAATGTAACGCGTTACCGTTACTGTTACCGAAAAAAAGTAACCCACGTTGCTTTTGCCGTCACTCCAGTGTCATTAATTTGAATCATCTGTGTGTCTTCGCTGGAGGTACCAGAATAACAATTTAATAGACCTCATACTTATATTCCCATAAAACCTTTAACCAAAATAAAGATTTTACTGAATTACAGACATATCTGGAAAAATTTGCACTAGTGTTCGGGACTTTAGCAATATGATAGTGACCTAATGTTTACTGTACACCTGCATGTGATGGCTTATATCTTCGTGGCACATGGCAAAGCCATTTCTCGAAGTGAGAGTAAACAAAAATTAGAGAATGCGTAAACAGGGGGTGTGTGCTCGAGCCGACCTTTCGGTAAATGAACTTTTCTTCAAGGCTGAAACAGTTAGCTTTGAAGGAAGACAAGACCACTAGTCGAAACGCCGGCTTCGGCACACCCCCTGTTTACGGAATTTTCTCAGCTTAAGCTTACATCTTCCCCTTCCTGCCTTTTTATTGCGATAGCAATTATATGTACTCTCGGCTGGTTTTCGCCGTCGGCGTCGCCGTCGCCGTCATATCCCGTATATGTATATGTATCTATAGATTTATAAAAGCCACAAAGAAAATTAATTCAGAAAAATGTTTCCGACGCGCGGCATCGAACGAGGGACCTCTCGCTCTGCAGCGCGCGGCGCTAACCGCAGAGCCACGAAAGCGCACGTCCTTCAACGTTCAAACGGCGAGCTATTCCATATACAGCAAGTTTTCAGCGTGTTTTCAGCATTACCAGTGAGATGGCGCAACGGCCGCGCTCCGCGGGGCTTAGCTCGGCGCCCCTCTCGTCGCGACGCCCGCGCTCATCTCCCTCGCGCTGCCTCGCGCACTTCGCCCCGTGGTGGGTAGACGCCCTTGCGCGCGCACGCGCGTATCTCGCGGTGCGGGAGAATTGGGCTTTCGCCGGAACGATCGCGTTGTAGTTACCCAGCGCACGAAGGTCACTTCGCTCGCGGCAGTCTCCCCGTTTGCGAAAAGAACACGCTTTTCAAACACAGCGAACTAACAACTGTGACACTTGTTAGTTCGAGCTCGTCTGTACCTGTGAATACGTTTCATGCGTCGTTTTTGTTTGAACAGCGCGTTAAGTGTCGAGCTGTGAACGTTGTTAGTTCTCTCTCGTCCTGTGCGTGTTGTTTTTGTGCGTCGTGTGTGCGTGAGCAGTGCGCTGCATGTTTCGACCTGCTTGCCATTCGTCGCTTGACATCCCAATTTGTTTCTATCGCGTTCATTGCTTCGCCTTGTGGCGAAACTGTGACTTTTTTTTTCAGTAAACAGAAAATGAGATTTCATCATTAATGCTCCCCGGAAAGAAAACATCACTGATCTCTCAACAAATACGCAATAATTCTGATGGTGTTCTTCTGCTAGCGTACCAAACAGGTGCGCTGATCTTGTAGTAATAAGTAAATCCTTAAATTGCCTAGTCCTGGAAAAAAATATTTGAAGCACACATCATTTTTGCTCCTTTAACCTATATTCTTCCCTTGAAGATTGCGAGTGTTTATGCGAAGGCATTCGAGGTCACCCTCGCTCGCTCAGGAATTCAACAACCAGAAACGTATACCCACAGTTAAAACCAGATAAAGCACATTTTATTTTGATAACAGAACTGATAAACAGCGCTATAGTATTGCATGTACTATTTGCTGACCACTACAACTAGTAGAATTAAGGCGACAGCTCTATTTCTAAGCGGTCGTCGGAGAGCATGCCTGAGTTCTTAGTGAACTTGTTCCGCATATACGGTAAATAGGCGGTCGATGAACCCGTTAGATCATACTCCCATTGCCAACATCTGGCAGGCCGATAGCAATTCGCCGCTGCGACATAACAGCTCTGGGAATGTGGCGCCTACAAGACGAAGGAGTTTTATGTAAGACTCGCGGGATAATTGGAACAAGAAGTAAGGAGTAACGTGGCCCCTGACGATACCGAAAAACGTTAACGTAAGTACGTTGCCCTTTATAGTTACGAAATAGTAACGAATACGTTACTAAACTACCGGAAAAATAACACGTTACTGCTAGCACTGATGGAAAGTAATTTGAGAAAGAGCAGAACATTAAAATAAAGCTTTGTTTTCTATCCTGTAGCCAGCGTGCAATATACTATGTCGCGCCACTTGAACAAGGTCGCTACTGAACGGTACGTGAATGTGTGCGGTTTCGCAGCAACATAACGTCTCCATTTAAATCTAACGGGTGGCCCAATAAACTTACGCTCATAAAACAATTGTTAAGTACCTACACGCGCACTTGAAGTCGTGGCCAAGACGAACATATAGCCTTAGTTAAAAAAACATAGACTCCAGTCGCTATTAAAACTCTTAACATCATTAAAATCTGCATTAACAAATTAAGCTCGCGTGTAATAATTTGCTTGCACGCTTGTAAATTCCATTTGTTTTTTTGCTAAGGATGAGTACGAAGCACGAAACACTGTAGCGTTTGCGACTATGAGGTGATGGCTTCGTAAGTGCTGGTTTGCCTCCGCCTCCTCAATATGCTGTCGTAACACCGCAGGATACCTACCCACTCTAATACATTAAGGTCGAGTCCCATCGAGGCTTCGCCGAGTAGACGCGACCCTTCTGTGTAGGCTGTGGTTGGGCGTTGCGTTTACCAACGCGTATGCTATCCGCATTGGGATGGCCGACACCGCAGCCTGTGACTACTGTGGCAATGAGGAGACAATTGCACATATCTTTTGCGATTGCCTACAGTGTCGGGCACAGCGACTATGCCTTTGCAACGCGCTCAACAAGTTAGATGACCGACCTTTGTCGGAAGAAAGGATTTTAAGCCATCGACAGGACGCGACGTCACAGAAGAAGGCCCTGCAAGCGCTACTGCGATTTTTGCGATCGACTGGTCTTTCTGAACGACTTTAGCCAGAACGCCCTTCCTGTGCGCGTTGTTTATTATCCTGCGTGTGCGTGCATTTTTTTCCTTTCATTTTTTTTTCTTCTCTCTCTCTCTACACCCTCTTTCTTGCTCCTATTTCCCCTCCCCAGTGCTGGGTAGCAAACCGGATGCTAGTATCTGGTTAACCTCCCGGCCTTCCTCTCCATCTCTCTCTCTCCCTCTCTCTCTCTAAGGTCGAGTTAGCCATGGTTTTATGCGCAATTGCCATTGGCCGCCGGCTGACTTCGCTCTTGTGTTCAGCATCAAACTTTATAGATGTTCGCTCCTGGGAACAATAGACCTCTCCCTGGGTACACCGCAGAGCGCCGGGAATGCCGCAGCATGACGTCATCGGAGTGCGTGCAATGACCTTGGTTGACAAAGCACAGCCATCACCGCCACCCTATGCGGTGCAGCCGCGTACTGTTTGGTGCAGGTATGCGTGATGTCAACGGCGTGTTTCTTTTCTGCTTTTTCTCATGCTTCAGTACTATTGCGTGAAGGGGCACGTCCGCGGGTGGTAACTTGCGCAATGAGAAACTTGCAGTGCTGGCATTATTGCTCGCGGCAACGAACCTGGAGCGTGTCATAAGGAACAGCGACATCAGATTTTCTATCGAAATACGTCACCTTTGTTTCGGCATGATGAAATGAGCGGCGAAAGACAGCAACGACGCTGGTTCATTCATGGAGCAGAGAAACAGGCCCCACTAAAGGCGCGTGTGATGCGTGGGCGCCACTAAGTAATACATCACGTATGTGAAACATGAGGACATCCGTTGGTGACAGAGGGGACCATTCGTCGAGAAAAAGAGTGGACTATTCTTTAGGTTCTTTCATTTATTCTATGCGAAAGAAAGTGAGACTAAGTGATCAACGAAGCTGTATCCATGATATGAGTTTATAGAGATAAAGGCTGCAATGAATAACTTGCGCATGTGCGCTCTTGTAGCCTTTTTTTTCACATTTCTTGGTATGGCATGCATACCGTCATCACGGGAAATGTGGATGCTCTGGTAGCAGGTTTTTTACTGTTGCCATAGGCATGGCTACACTCCGCCACAGGCAATACTCAAAATTCAGCCCATAGAAATTCGCGCGTTTCATCGCAGATTTCGTAAATCTTAAGGAAATCGGTAAAATGTCTTGTTAACTTTGCTGTCCTTACATTCATTTTACTTCACAAACTTTAAGGCGGGGTGCACACGATGCAAACGGCCAATCACAATCATTCAGTGTAAAGTAGCAGAGGGAGGCAGCATACACGTTGACGCATCAGCAATATGGAACTTGCCGCGCAACGGTTTATATATGCGTCAATACATATGCTTTGCGAATTCGGATACCGACCACTGATACAGAAAAGAACTGTTACGGTGTCTCACATCCTAAAATTGCACGCTGTCGTTACGGCGATTCCTATCAGATGTCTCTCGAATAATCTTGACCGCTAGCGGTTGCATAAAGTAAACCTGAAGCACGATACAAAATGCTTTTGCAGGCTACACCCATCAGAGTTCGGGCGCTGCAGCACAAAGAAAGAAGCTGGGGACATTAATTGAAATCAGCGTTTCAGCATGATATCCACTGTTTCGCGGCGGTGTTATGAGTAACATCTATTGGCCAAATTATTTCTAGCTAGAGGAGCCATGGAGAAGTGGATGTTGAAAGCCGAATGTAATAATTAACAAGCCGATGCAGTCGCATTGTCCGCATAAAAAGTTCACATTGGTGCAGTCAGAATCAGCATTTTGCAAATGAAGATCACGTTTGACTTAGTCGCCGTCAGCGGCGACCTCCTGTCATCGTGGGTTTCCAAGCAGAGGGCCAGAGATACAAGGAGCTGAACGAAGACACTACAACTTCGAGCCTTCTTGAGACGGTTGCCGATATCGCGGCAGCCACTGTTAATGGCCTCGTCGTTGAAGTTAGTATGTCCGTGAAGTGTCTCTTGATGAATTGGTATCTCATTAGTTGAAAATTCCACCGGCATGTAAATTGAGAATATCGACAAACCTCCCTGCTTATAACACTGTTGATGCCGTTCGCGCGTTACCTGAACTGCAGAAGCTGTACATGGCACAGCAAAAACAGCTTTTACAGCTTCTTGTTTCAGTTGCAAATATAAGAGAGGAGAAGAAAGTGTCTGTGAGGCCGGACATGTTTGACTGTTCCAGAAACCATTGGACAAACGATTAAGACCGCACACTTAATTTGAGACATTTTCTCTTTGGGAGAGCATGGAACGCGGTTTGATTTACAAATAACTACACATGCAAGCACTTCATCGGCTGCATGGAGGAAAATCTTTGCCAGTGCTTTCGAAACCAACCTCGCAGAGCTTTGAAGCAGTGCCATCGTTCATAGGCAAATACGCACTAATATCAAGGAGTGCGTTTTCGAAAAGTGGAACTTACCTCGTGCAGCTGACCCAACATTGGCGGACTCCTCTGTCGTTGCTATTGGTATGCATGGTATGACGAATTGTTATTAAAGACATATACCATGGAGGTCCCTCGCACTATGAACGACCTACTTTTAGCACTGAAATGCATTGCAGCCCCTTTAATGCACCTATTCAAGCGGCAAATGTCGGCACATGTGATTGCGATGGCAAGAAGACAGCCCCAACTCTAAGCGTACCAGAAGCTAGCATCGAATCTAGCCTGCGTTCCAGCATGAGATTGATTTTACGGTGTCAGGACTTAACTAAAGAACGCTGCACTGCTGAGGATACAGTCTTTCTCGTGAAGGCAGGAATTCTGGGTGTCCAGATGCAAGTGAATGGGCGCAATCTATCAGTCTTGATTGACACTTGCGCTTCTGTCAGATTAATGAACGGGAGTCCTGTAAGTGCTAGTGCCATTGTATGTGGGAACCTATTCGTGAGTGCTGCTACGATAGGTTCTTGTCGTGATTATAACAGATGGGTGCGAGTTTGTCAGACGGGTACCAGTGGTCGGCAACCTGCGGCCATTTGGCGACGTGCTGCTAGTGCGGCAGTATTATTCGGACCCCGGAATGACGTCAGAACACCCCTGCCCCTTGTCAGTTCCTATCTGAAGCCCGACATATGAGTTTTGACCTGTACCTCAAATGTGGTTTCAAGAAAGTAACAGCAGCGATGATTACAGTGTTCGGCAGCACATACATCTGTGAACATACGTTTTTGCACAGATGTTTTTGCCCTGTTAACCTTAACCGCGCAGCGCCATGAACTGAAAAGCAAAAAAAATAAAAGATTAGAAGCTGCACGGTGTATCTAATGCAACGCCGACACAGTTATAAAGCGTAAGCTTGGTTCAGAGAAGAGCTAAGATGAAAGCAAGAGGCTTTTGTATCCGCGGAAGCAAAGGCTGCAGGCTAACTAACCATGCAGGTACAATGCTTCATCTGCGTTGGGATCTCCCTGACTTGCTTTTACAGATCACTGTTTCTCTGAACTATGGCTGACCTGCGGTCGTTAATGGGTCTTCGTTGGTCACCCACTTTTCTTGGCAATCTTGCTAGAAAAAGGGAACATGAAGACACACGACTTAGTGCGTATATCTTTCGATACAGTCGGTGATGACTTGAACAACATTATTTACTGAGAGGGCATTCTTTGACTAGGCAGCAAAGAATTTCATTCGGATAGTTAGTCATTAATTCTATAAATTTAAAATCTAGTTTAATGGTATAAATGCCGATTGTAATAGAGAGTTTTACGATGCCTGCGTGCATAGACTTCGGTAGCGTACCTTAAAACATGTTCTCCGTGAGGTGCTTGGCAATGTCGGGAGCCATAGTGTGCGCAACGTTTTATCAACGTCCTGTGATGCTCTCCAAAAGCTTCCGGCGGGTGTATATCACGCCGCTTGAGAGCTTCCTTGGGATTTAAAACTCTCTAATCTAGCACTTTTATCACTGCTGAAGCACATGGCCGTTTCCCCAAAAGCTGTACTTCGCTCAAGTGTCACGACTAGCTCTTTTCTCTCACAGTTAACATTCGAATGCGTTCTGCGGATGCACATTAGGTGGCACATTTAGCTGACGTACCAGCTTCTGCTGCCGGCTACTATAGACATTCTTTTGCGTTCGATTCCAGATTATCTGCAGGCGAGTTTACATTCATATCATTCGCCTTCACTTTACCGCTGATGAATGCTCGTGCATTACTTGTGGACAGATTAAGTCTGTTACTATACACTACCTGCATATGACCACACCATATTTATCACAATGTAATTATACAAACCGTTGACCAGCTTCAGTAGCGATCTTGTTGGCCATATCTTGTTACTTTGGTAGTCAGAGTCAATGATGTCGTCTTTTCTTTGGCACGCTATCAGCACCACCATAGCTCCGTGTAATAGTTTTCAGCGATTACTTCGTTCAATGTTCTTATGTCAAGTATTACGAGGTGTTCAGTATTGTCAGGTTTTGCAGAATTTCGCAGTACATAGTTGGAACAAAACCGTTAATGTAAATAGCATCAGCCAAGTATAGATCAACCAAGAGGAAAAAAACTGTAGTGAAGCACCACACGCAAGCCCTCCGATGAAATAACCTATCCAGCTGTTGAAACATGTCGTTTTTCTTAGAGTTCTCGATTTCGTATAATAATTGCACAAGAATCGAAATCGACAGTGAGTGGATTTATGCAGGCGCTGATTAACGTCTGTTTTCCCAGTAATGACCTACGTTAAATATAAATTCTGTGAAGTTTAAAACAGCCCACAAAGCTCCGGAGACATGTTAGGTAATTTCAAGTTTTTATTCCGCAAGTAAAACGGCGCATCAACGCGTCGCTTAGAGTTACAAAACGGCTCGTTCCCGTTCAAATTAATTCTTTGATTTGAACGGGAATCGTTACGTAACTCGTAGCTGGGAGCGAAAATGTAAAAAAAAAGAGGGTGTATGAACCTTCAATAGCTCAGGGAAATTCCTTTCACTTGACAAAAGGACATGTGTGAAGATGTAACACCGAAAAGGGCTTAGTCGTCACAGATTTCAAAACTTCGGCACTCTTGTCCACTGAGCACGCTTCTAGAGAGTTTTATGGGCTTAACTTGAAACAGCTTCTTAGCTTTCCATATGGCGCAAGGGAATTGCGCGGACTTCTTAAAAAAAAATAAATGAGGAGAACGAATCCAGCGCGCTAGTCAATTGCACCACGTGGCGAAATTTTCTGAAAGCCCTTACTCGCGCAATGCCAAATTTTCGCAACAAGAATGTCAGTGGAAAGGAAATAACGAAAAGTGTCGCTGAGGAAAGCTTTTCATGTAAAACAAAAAAGAGAATAAATGCTAGCCGTTGCATAACACTGCTCTGAGCGAGCAAAAATACTCACCCGACATTTGAACACTATCGAAGTAGCATTCGGATGAAATTAGCTCAAATCAAAAAGAAAAAAAGAAAGACAAAGAAAAACGGTAGGCAATTTCGAACATCCCGAAAATTATATCTGGGGAAGTACAATGCTCGGAATTTTTAACAGGCACAATAGGAAAATTATGCGTATCGTAACACGTACACAGGCATGTTCCTGTGGCTGGCATATGAATATTAAACAGCGTAACCTGGGCATTCAAAACGTAATCCACGGGTGTTCAACATTACGCACTAAGAAAAAAAGAGTCCTTTAACTTTTTTTTTCTTGGTGGGGGATGGGGAGGGAGTGAAGCCCTGGCTTGCAGCATGTACGAATCTCTTTAAAGATACAGGTGGACTCTCGTTGGTGCTCATACTCTCGTCGGGGAGTTGTGGGATCCAAATGTCAGTTACCGTGTCTCTTTAAAAGAGTGCCATATCCGTGTCAAGTCAGGAATCCCTGATAGCTGTAACACATGCGCTTTTTTTCAGAGTGTTTAGGAACACTTTCATCCGACTATTTTTGGCCATACTTCAACTGGTGCTGTCGTATCTCTAAAGGAGGCATGCGGTGCTTAGCCTGGACATGTTAGGGGACAGCCTTAGCCATTTAGTGCGAAATCAAGAAAGGCACGTTTACGAAAGAAAACTCGAATTTTCAGGTCATTGTATATCGCGTTTGGCTGAACACAGCTTAGGCATAATCCAGTGCGCGATTCGCACGCGCCCAGAGTGAATGAGAGGCTCTACATGCTCTGATCGCCAGTATAGCTAACATTGAAAAATAATCATTCTTGAGTTCCAGTAGGCTATAAGAACATTGTCGCGACTGAAGCTTCGACAGGCCTGAAGAGGTACAACTGCTAGCCGCTGTTTTCTTGCCATCCCTAAAACAGTAGAGTCAGGCATGCGTGTACAGGTGCGTAAAAGACGCTTGACTGAAAGCAAACTTTTGTCGACCAGAAACCACCCCTTGTTCCCCCCCTCCAAAAAAAAAAAACGTCAGCGTGCAATCAGTGTGGATTAGCTAACATATGTATAAAGGCAACGTACAGAGAAATGAAAATCTAAAGGGCAGTAGCGGAAATAGACGCGACAGAACAAGTTGAAAAGTAGAAGCGACAGTGCAGTTACACGCATTTCCAGCACCGGCAGCTTAGGTTCTTGCACATTGCATACGGCAGAGGTGTGTGTGTGTGTGTGTGTGTGTGTGTGTGTGTGTGTGTGTGTGTGTGTGTGTGTGTGTGTGTGTGTGTGTGTGTGTGTGTGTGTGTGTGTGTGTGTGTGTGTGTGTGTGTGTGTGTGTGTGTGTGTGTGTGTGTGTGTGTGTGTGTGTGTGTGCGCGTGTTTGTGTGTGTGTGTGTGTTTGTGTGTGTGTGTGTGTGTGTGTGTGTGTGTGTTTGTGCGTGTGCTCGTGGTATGTACTTAAGTGCGTGTGTATGCCGCACTGTGCTTATATTCTTGCTTGGTGCAGTCTTTTTGTGTACGAGAATACAGGTTTCATTTTAACCATGCCCAGTAAATAGTCAGTGCCGCAAGAATATAGCGAAAATGGCACCTTCCCTTATTATTGCGCTAGCAAATTTACGGACATTGTCACCGCGATTTTGACGTCACCGTCACCATCGCCATAGCCGTCATGTTCCGTATAACATCCCAATCCATAACATCGCCCCGCGTATGCAGAACATCCAGCCCACCCCCCTCCCACCCCTATGTTCTATCCGCGAGTGAAAGCGCGCGCGCGCGCAGGCTACGAGCGAGGCTGAAGCAGAGATGATACGAGCCGGCTGTCTCCGTCGCATGGAATGCGCTTGCGAAAACATCACTCCGCGCTCTATGACGGCTGTCGATTGCTCCGCAAGCACACTGGAAACGCCCGGCTCCACTTGAAGGAACATGCAAAGACGCCAATGGGAGGGGGGAGGGACTGTGTAGCTCGAACAACAACTGTGAACTTTGATCGTAAGTGTGCGGTTGCCATCGCTGGCGCGCGCGCTTTTTCGGCGTACATCATCAAACGGCTCGTATACCCTCTACGTGCTGTGCTCTTACTGCTTCGCGTTGAGACGACGGACTGCACGAAAATCGCATACCTCCCTGGAGCGGCCCTATTCCATTACACCAGCGCTTTCAAGAGTTATGCGAGATGGAATCCAAATGATTTAGCTGCTAGCCATTCATCGTATAGCATTACATCTTGTTGCTATCGCAATCAGTGCTTCCCCGTTGCCCGGAAACTGTTATTTCTCCTTGTATATGCCGCCACCTAGAAACTGTTTCTCATTATTATAGAAACAAGATTATTAAATGCGATGCATTTCGTAGCGAACTTCGGCGACTTTGAGCGTATCTAATCTATCTATCTATCTATCTATCTATCTATCTATCTATCTATCTATCTATCTATCTATCTATCTATCTATCTATCTATCTATCTATCTATCTATCTATCTATCTATCTATCTATCTATCTATCTATCTATCTATCTATCTATCTATCTATCTAGCCGCCTACGATTTGGTGCTCTGCTGGCCATATCCTTAATGGAATTAATACCAAAATTGGTATGGCATAACATGACTGTATGACAAACATGAATGACTGGTCATATCATGAAGAGCATGACTAACTTGTCATGAAAAGTATGAGTTAGACGCCATGGCCATAGCGCTCCTGAGGCCGTTTTCTTAATTTGATATATCCAAAAATTGGTACGATGAGACATTTCTGCATGCCCAAAATAAATGACAGGTGGTAATTTGAAAATAATGACCTGCATGTCATGTACAACATGATTTACATGCCACGCTCATGGTGCGCTGACGGCCGTTTCGCTAGCTTGATCTGCACCAAATTTGGTATTGGTTGACGTGACTGTATGACGAACATAAATTCCAAGTGGTAATATGGAAATCATGACATGTCATGTGCAACATGACTTGCATGCCACGCTCATGACACTCTCATGACCGTTTCGCTAGCTTGAGATACACCAAATTTCGTATTGAGTGACGTGACTGTATGACGAGCATAAATGACAAGTGGTAATATGGAAATCATGACATGTCATGAGTAACATGACTTGCATGCCATACTCAGGACAGTCTCGGGGCCGTTTCGCTAGCTTGATATACATCAAATTTGGTATTGAGGGACGTGACTGTATGACGAGCATAACTGACAAGTGGTAATATGCAAATAATGACATGTCCTGTGCAACATGACTTGCATGCCACGCTCATGACACTCTCGTGACCGTTTCGCCATCTTGTGCATGAAATTTTTAAGGCGAAAGCGTTTAATGTCTCATGCTCACGTCCGTCCGTCCGGTCGTCCGTCCCTCCTTCCAGCCGTGCCCTGGCACGGTGCCAGGTGGGCGCCGGGGCGCGCAAACGGACGCCGGTCGCGTTGGACTCTAGAGCGCTCGCGCTTTGCTTGCGTAGCGTCGCTGGACCCAGCGTCTGTAATCATACAAGGAAGGAGACGCGCGCATCACGTTCCATTCTTACCGACCCTGTCTCAGTGGGCACAGGCGTTCGCCGAACACACTTTGGAAATGACAAAGTGTCCGTCAATTGAAACGCTGAAACGCGGATGGCGTCTGAACGATGCGCAGAGCGCGAGAATACGAACGCATGCGAAACGGAGGCAGATTGGTCTCGCGTCTCGCTGCGATTCGAGGTAAAAAATTAAGCGAACGTAAGTGGCAGGTGGTAACATGAAAATCTTGGCATGCATGTCATATACAATGTCATTTACATGCCACGCTCATGGTGCGCTTGCGTCCAGTTCGCTAGCTTGATATACGCCAAAATTTGTATTGCGCGACGTGACTGTATGACGAACACAAATGACAGGTCCTAACATGTAAATAATGACATGCATATTATGTACAGCATGATTTGCTCCTTGCTGGCTGCTTCGCACTATATCAATTCCCGCAGTGCGGGGGATCTGCCGTTTTTTATTTACATTTCGCTCCTCAATCCTCCTTTGTCGGTGCACGGGAGGTTGGGTAACACCAGTATGCACCAATCACCATCATGTTTTCATTAGTGAAGTTCTTCTTATTCGTTTTCTTCTCAGTACTCTTATGGAAATGCGTATTTGTCCTACAGCGGAGTGCATTTGACACATATTGCCATGGTTTTAAACAGTTGTGTGAGCTGAAGGACTAATCATAGTAAGACGAAAGATCAAATTTCCTAGCCTGCTATGTTGCAGTTGCGCAAGCTCGAATCAATTCTTTTGAAGGCTGCACATTTTGTTTCAGCAGAGCTGTGCCTACGAGCGGATTACTCATTGCAAATTTGGCAAGTGCGAGCTGCTTTGAAACGAGCCTTCATACTGCACTACTTTTTTTACGCTCAGGAACGATAAACAGCGGAACCGCGTGCCGCTCTAACGAGAAATAGTACAACTTACTCTGAATCAGCAACCATTTTTATAAATGCAGAGTCTTTTCTCATTCGACACGTGCTTTTCCTTGTAATGCATCGCTTCATCATACATTAAAATCACGTTGATTCGAAATCGAAGGTGATTTAAAAATTGGGGGACCCTTAAGCTTCGCCTTTAAGAGTTGAATGCGATAGCGATATCCCGTCCCTAGTGCGTACTTCAATCACTTAGTGCATACTATGTAATGGGTAGTATGCTTTAAACCAGGAGAAATTATGCGCGGCAAATGTGGGAAATGTTTTCGAACTTGCTATGAACCCACTACGTGGTGTTAAGGGAATACGTGCAGTAAGGTGTGTGCCGTTTGTAATGGGTGGCTGGCTTTAAACTATGGAATTGTTATGATAGTCACATATTCTGACGCCCGATGGCAATGTACGCTTGTACCACGCAATATTCCTGGGATATTACATGTTATATTGCGGCGCCTATATAAAGGACGCTTGCGTTTGCGAAGCATGCAAGTTATTTTCACTGCATTTCCAAGCAGAGGAAGTTATTTTCACAGTATTTCCAAGCAGAGGCATGGCTGTGTGGTAGAACACCTGCTTGCCCACGCAGACAACCCGGGTTCGATCCTCACTCGGACCCGAAAATTTTTATTATTTATTTTATTTGCATCTTTCTCGATTTTTCGGCCTCGGACAAGATGATGATTTTTTCGGTCACGGAGAAGATGATGATTTTTCGCTCACAACCAACGACGCCGACGCCGACACCGACACCGACACTGACGCCGACGCCGGAATTTCTGCGAAACGAGCTCTTTAACGCTATCGCGTTAAAAATTCTTCGAATTAAGCGGGGTTCGAATTACTTCGCGGGTTTAGAACGAACGGGACATCGCGCTGCACTGAGCGGGCGGAACCCAAAGAAGGCACCTCTGGACTCTTTATCGCGAATCTGGCGCTAGTATACATGATTGTGGCGGGTCATTTCATAAATTATGAAGCTCTAACAGCGAACAAAATTAATTGATCAGTGAGTAATACGCCACAAACGAGCACCGACATGCATTCATGAGAGCAGTGAGCCGTAATGTCGAAACATATGACGTTATTTATGCTGCGAAACACGTTTATTGACATTGCAGATTCAATGCAATCAAAATTAAAATAATCAATAATTTCCATTTGCTTGCGCTTCTTCTGTCGCGGCTCCACGGCCATCGTTTTCAGCTTGCCCAAGCGCTCCAGCGCAACGTCCGAATTCTCATCTGCTGGGAATGCTGCTGTTTCGTTGCTTTTGCATCTCTAGTAAATTTGGTTTGGTTTGGCTTTGTAACACATTGTGATCACTCTGGGCCGACTTCGGCGAGGAGCGATGAAAACCAGGGGCTCCCAGTTAAAATTAACCATTGCGGATACCGACGCGCTCGACTTATCGGGAGTTTTCCCCCTAGAAATACACAGGGCTGTGCCGGGACCAGGGAGTCAGTTCGAATTACCTATAAGTCTGAGTTAGCCGAGTTCGAGTTAACGACCTTTACTGTAACAGTCACTCACCAGCTTCTAACAACCAACCTGTCCTACTATTCTCATCTCTTACACACTGAACTCCACGCGGGATGTCGGTTTCTACATAGATTAATCATTAAAGAAAGGCAATTCTGCAGCTGCGAAAGCATCTCGGAAACAATTACAGCAGAACCATTTGTCACCCCGAAAGCCGACGCATTTTTTCTCTGGCTCGACTGGCACACGAAACAAGATCTACGATTCTACATCGACGTGGAGGTCACATGCAGTTAATTGTGGGAATGTCTCTAACTAATGAGGGCGCGACATAGCACCGACCTCTTATCCGTCAGTGCCTGCCTTGCTCTTCTAATGGATGGTCATCTTACGGCGAAAGGTCATGGAGCAGTTTCGCCATGAGATGAAGGGAGCATGGTTCAGGATTGCGCTGAAGGCATCTCAAAGATGTGTGAATGATGCGCGGCAACGACGGATTTGGTGAGCTCCGCTTATTCACAAAAAAAAAGCTATTTCGCTAGAATTGTTTCTAGAAGAAAATACGAGTCAATCCTCGTTCTCAAAAGGACATATTTATCCAGGAGGGCGCCAAACCAGGGACACTTACGAAAGAGAAGCTTTGCGGCTTGTGCCCCAAGAGATAAGGTTATGCAAGCACTTCTGCGCACCGCATTTAAAAAGCCTGTGAAACGGCTGAGAATATACTCGCGCTTTAACATGCGTCGCCACCGACTTTGCAGGACTCAAACCCCAACAGTGCGCAAGACGAAACAAAAGCAAAGCGGTAAAGTCTGACGCTTGAAGTGTACTGTCTTGCAAGCTTAAGGCTTTTTTTTTCTTTTCTTTTTATTTTCCTTTTTTTTTTTGCAGTACGGTGTGTTACGTAATACATGGCTGCTCACTACAAAAGCCATAGGATTCGATAACGCCACGCTGAACGCGCAGAGCGTGGTTTCCAGTGAAGGCTTTACTTACGTTATTTTTCGATGCGTGAACAACGGGGCATACGAAAGCGTGCAAGCCGGTATACAAATAAAGGTCAGACGAGTTCAAAAAAATTCTACAATGGGGCGAGGCTGCGGGTAGGCAAAACTTATTGGCTGCGGATTTCTCAATCTTTTTCTTTTGCCCGTTTTTTAAGCACCAAGATATCAGCAAAATCCGTCGTTTTCATCATTTATATATTGATACTGAAGTGCAGCTTCAAATTTTAGGCGGTGCTGTGTACGGATGAGTGTTGTATTATGTCCCGCCATGTGTTGTTTGTGTCGCGAATACGTGTATTTGTGTGTAAACTACAAGCACAGAGGATGTTATACTGAGACCAGTTCTTGTTAATTCATCGTATGCGTAGAGTTGCATCCATCTTCGGTAAATGTTCAAGAGTCGCTCTGGCATGAGATGTTCGATAGCTTCTAGACCATTCAAAACAGGCCTCTTATACTAATAATTAGTGAGTGCTTTTTGTGCTTCATCATTAGATTGTAGCACATTTCGTAAAATTCTTATGTCGTCACGTAGCAGGTATTGGACGTTCCTATCTTCCTCGCGAGAAAGCTGAGCTACTCCAAATTAGTTGGTGTAAATAGGGTCTGCATAATTCCCTTACAGTGTGGGCATGAAGGAGAAGTGTTTGAAATTGCTCGTATGGCTTCGATCCATTTTCCAAGTACATGTTGTGCGTGTGCTGCATTTTTGTCGTGTGCGTTTGTTAGCGTCAAGGAGTATTCTGTAGACTAGAGGACAAAAGAACGCTTTCAGTGCCGCAGCTTCACCCCCAATTTCCAATTTCTCCACCAGTATACCACCGCTACAGCGAACGTATATCTTGGAAATCATAGCGGTGCTAACGTTTATGTTGTAGATGCGGAATCAAAACATGGCAGTTGTTTACAATTGGCGAAATTGACTCGGTTTTCACGTACGGGCACAGTTGATTGAATTCGAAGCACTGCAGCCTTGCTCTTTTGTTCTTTTCCAGTCGCCAGTCTCACTCAGCTACTAGCTCGCTTCCGCTACCAACATATAGGGATGCAGCACCGAGTTATCTCCCTAAGTTTCGAAACAAGTTCATTTGCGTAGCAAGTCTGTCGCGGCGTCAGATATCAGGTCTCGAAAACTAGAGCTGTAGTCGGAAGAGTTGCAGCACTGACTGCAACTCGGCAACTTCGCATAAAGTTTTCTCAATATAGAGACGCGTTGGCTCGATGCCGCGCTTACAATTAAGTTTCGTCGGCGAACCTCATCGCATTGTTTACCGCGCAGTCGGCACTTTGTCTAACGGAGGAAGCGTATACGCTCCCGGTGAAGCTACAACCCGGTGAGTCTAATTGCCTCCTTTATAGGATAGCGTGTCAGTGCTGCCTTTCATAAAGTGCCAGGCAGAAGCAAGCGCAGATTTGTATGTGGCTATGCGTGAACATCAACATCAAGCGCTGTTCGCGCAATTTGTTCGCATGTATTCGTTCAGAAATGTTTCGTTGATTCCGTCTCTTGGACAATTCTGCTTCTATTCTCATTGCTCAGTAGACCTACTATAACCTTTCTGTTGGGTTAGTGAGCGACTCGTCATATTGGAAGAAACTTGGTGAAACTTTGCATTCCCTCGTTCACGCACACATTCACACACACGCATGCACACCCCACAAAAAACGTTGTTTGGAGGGGTGTGCTTGTGTGAATGTGCGCGTGAAGGAGGGAATACAAAGTTGCGCAAAGTTTCTTCAATATACAAAGTAAACTTTCGTGCTGTCCTGAAATAGTAGCAGGTACGTATACGTGTCCTGCCGCCTATATATTTTGTTTTTGGCCGATGAGACCCATTTGGTACATTGAATGATTACAGCTGACGCGCGAACATGACTGAACGGGGCTTGGCCATAATCTCGAGCAAACAGTTTGCAATAGTTATCCGAAGTTGAAGATGACTTAATATAGCAGTGGCCATCGTTCCTATAAAAAGTGACGTGTCAGTCGCGTAATTTTCTTGTGATTTTGGGATGAATTAGGTCGAGTGTAGCATGTAAATATTGTTCTAGATTTTCCAGCAAGTATGAGGATTGTTTGGTCGATATACTTTCGACCTATAGTATGCAAAACCTAGAATGCTGCAGATGGGTGTACGATAGACAGCACGTTTTTTCGTCTGCCTGTTTGAACAATTACCTGCGCTTCGTGGTCCAACAATTTCACAAATTTTATTTGCAATTAGTTCAACTGCGACATACGCGAAAATCGTGTTAAGTGCGAGCATTCTTTAACTGTCCAGGCAATATTCCCGCGCCTGTTTAGTGCACTTTGCGGATAGCCAGCAAAATAAAAAAATGAAGTCACAAACTTCCTGCTTACGTGCTCAATTTTTTCAGCGGTAACGAATTTTTTTATGTAACTTCTACTGTTCTTACATACCGTCGCCTTTAAAATTAGCAGAGAGGTAGGTTCCTATGCTTTTTTACACGTTTTATAAAGACGGATGTGCTGGTGATTCTAGATTCTTCCAAGGGTAGGAAGGACCTCAGAAATGGAATGACCGCAGGCTGCGGCCTTTTCAGTAGTGATGAACCCTCCTGAATTTTCTCGTTGCTGTCGATAATGCTTATCCTGGTTAAAAAAATTATGGCAGCTTCACTCTAGTGCCAAGCCTAAAGGAAGAGCGGAGCTGGGCGGGCCTTGCTTGTTTCTGTTTATTTTTCCTCTCACTTTCTATTTTTTTCCTTTCTTTCTGCTTTTCCTGTTTTAACACTGTTTCATTCTATTCTTTCTTTCTCTCACCTTCTATTTTTTTTAATCTTTCTCGCTATTTGTCAATTTTTTTTCCCTTTTACTCTTTCTCTATTTCTCGTTTCCTATTTCTTTCTAGGTTTTCTCTCTATCTTTCTGCTTCTCTGTTTCTTTCTGTCTTGTTCTTTGTTTTTCTATATTTCTGTTTTTCTGGCTTGCTCTCTGTTTTTTTTTCTATTTACTTTTTGTGTCTGTTTCTTTCTCTTTCTTTCGATCTTTGTCTATATCTTCCTATAATTTTGTCAATATTTTCTTTATTTCTCTCTACTTCTTTCTTTCTATCTCTGTCTTTCGCTCTCTCTCTTTCTTCCTCTCTCTTTGTACTCGTTCTCTAGCCCTTCCGAGTTATTGCATCCCACGACGGGTAAATTGGCGCACTCGTTCTCAGAGTCCAAACAGAAGATGAAGAAGAGGACGAAGAGAGCGCGGGCCAGCCGAGTTATTGAGCTCATGATAATGATAGTTTTTACACGACCGACGGAGTTCCTCCTCGCGAAGAAATTCGACATCGTTTTCACTCGGTAGTGGGGCTTCCCGAATTCCTGTGGCGCATACACGATCGAGTTTTCTTGGTTGGCCGGACAAGGAGCGACTTGCCGAACAGCTTCGCGGTTAAAATTCATTTCAGGAGAATGAGTTGGCGCAACTACGGGACAACAGAACAAAGTGTCAGGGACAAACTGAATGCGCTGCATCATAGAGCTTGTTCCAATAAAAGTTACGTATACTGATGAGCCAATTGCACGATTCTGGAGCATGCCCCTTAACGTGCCTCTCAATGGCCTGCTGGTCCTACCAACACCTATAGGGATCACTGCGTGTTCACGAAACATAGCGGAAGACACACTGTTTCGGTGCCATGGGCCAAACTTTACCGAAAGGGAGACACTTTAGGCCCTTCTCAGTTGGCTGAACAAGCGAAAAGTTCACCAACGGAGCGAATCACTAAGAGGACTTCAGATTTCTCGACTTCCAAAAGGTCCAGAAAATATGTCTTCGTGCAACACCGTCATCGCATTCATGACGACAACGATTACGTATGTTTAAAGGAAGCAGAGTCGTGAAATCTATATCCGATGAATCAAGAACAGACGAAGGAAGAAGAATTCGTTGTTATCGTGGTGGACAGGTTCAATGCCCAAAAGTACATAGAAACGATGATGACCTTCTCACGCCGCTGCTAGCAGACTCACAAAGAATAGGATCACCAAGTCGACAAAGACTACGCATTCTGTTGGTACATAGAATACTCCTTGCTTTATTTGTACTTTATGGCTAATGTTCTGTTAACACGCTTCCTTCATCCATGTATGTTCCCAGTTTCCAATGTACACCACAAAAACTTTGACGGGCAGTAGCATTATACAGGTAATTCTATAGTGTACTAGGTCGGAGGAAATTTGCTTTTCCGGACAGCTGAAAATTCACTTCAGCACCATATTTGTCACAGCCATGTTATTGTGGTATTTACTTTTAATGCGGTAGTTGTCAAGGCGCTCCCCATAAACTTGAACGCCAAATTAATTCAGATAGAATATGACACTTACCTCACCGATATAATTTTCATGTTCAACAGTTCAACGCACCTCCACTTCTAACCTTCTATGTCCGCCTGGAAACCCACCGATGATTTCATCCTTCCTTAGGTATAAAAATACCGCAATATTGTGCCTGACTTGAAGCTGTGCGTTTTACTATTTGGTAACTCCAGTGAGACTTCGAAATGTGCTTTCCACGCACCATGTTGTTACGTATAGATTGTGTAGACTCAACTTCGTAATGGCGATGCCTATTTCGAATGGACTAGGAGAACTAATGCGACTGATCGTAATGCAGGGTAACCAAAGTTGAAATAAAGACAAAACAGTCGTGTTTCCATGGGCGAATACGTAAGCGCTGTAAAATTAAATGTATGAAAAAGTACCTCATTCGTAAACGCCAACGACAGCGTCAAACATTTCAATAAAATGAAAAGCCGGACGCTCTAGCTCGCGCGCTCACGAAACGAGCGGGGCACCAGCCTCCCTCCCTGTTACCACCACCCAACACTACGCACGATGCCTTTCGCGAGGAGGAAAACAACGACCCTGCTCGGATGGCTCCGCGAGAGCTTCTTGCTCATCAGCGTCGCGCACGGCAGAAATATGGCGCCCCCCCACCAATCTCTTAAAGGGGAAGACGCCATAGACCTCCGTAGAATTCAAACGGGGGTCTATCCAAATCTATTGCGATTACACAAAATTTTTCCCACTTTGTATGGGCGGGATTGTCCGTGGTGTCGCGACTCGCCACCGACCCTCTACCATATCTCGTGGGGATGTATTAAAAGGCCACATAAACTCAACCGCTTACAGCGTGGGTATAACGTAGAAAACTCTTTGGAGCAATGGGAGGCACTCCTCGCTAGCTCGGACCCGGAGGTGCAACTAGCGCTTCTGGACCACGTCCGGCTGGCGGCACACGCCAGTGGAGCCTTGGACATGGGGCCCCACCCATCGAGCTCCTGAACCCCATCCCTTTACCCTAATAAAAGTTATTCTTCTTCTTCTTCAATGAAACCTGCTTGTAATGTGTGACGGCTGAGCGCAAATGCAAAAACAATAAAACACATTTCCTATAATAATTCAAAACTTCATTCGACATGAAACAAGACTGAATTCACGAAGTTATAGCAAACCTTGTATTCCTTTTTACCATATCGGAACTTACTGGAAACAGGCGCGCGAGGAACTTGTGGCCGTCTGCAGCCCAATCAGAACTTTTTCTAGCAATAGAAAAATCATCACGGAGTAAGCCTACGTGCTGCTCTGTTCATCCATAAATATAGAAGGAAACAACATAGTAAATAATGTCACTGGGGTGTTAGTATATTTGTGTTTTCTTTAGGTAGCCTTGTTATTCTAACATTTTGCATAAAACTTGTATTAATACACGAAGTTTGTCAAGTGGGCTCTTTGCCGTTGCCGTTTGGTCTATCGGCGTCGTTGAGAACTTCATGGCCCGTATCCTTATAGAGCTCTGCGTCAGTCATTGACGCGCTGGCTCGGCAGAGAGCACTTTCGCAGAGCGGCGAAATGTTATCAGCATTCCAAGTGCGAGCGTGGAACTCACTAATGACATTTAGCTTATCAAGCAGAATAAAATACCTTGAGACAGGGCGCCGAAAGACGCGCACGAGAAGATAACAATCGAGCGCAGGCACATGCCACCTGAAGAAAAGCGGTCATTTGGAGTGTATATTTAACCATACCATATCTACACTGCTGAAAACTCGAGCGCAAGTAAAACTGCGATGACCTTGCATGGCGGTTTGGTTCATCTACTGCATCTTTCTTATATTTACGGCTACGCATAACCGAAGAACACAAGTAAAGGCGATAAGAATCTTAATTGCAGAATAAATGTCTCATCCCGAGTTATGAGTCCGCGTCAACAAGCATCGCTCTGGTGCGAGTTCACCGTCATCGCTTTCGTCAGTTAGGAGTTGTGTGGGTAAACAGGAAAGTATGATGGCGGACACTAAATAAGGCACGTGCATGATAAATTTCTGCAGATGCAGTTTAAATCATTAATAACTCAGCATAAAATAGTTCATTGTTTTAATACGTCGCAAATAAAAATTATGGGGTAGGACTACGTTAAGTGTGTTAACAAACATTTCCTTGAAGAGTGATGTATTCGACTAGCTTGTCCCCATGTCTGTTCAAAGCATGGTCGGAGAAATGGCAGGCACATTTCTTCACAATCGTCAAAGTGAGGAGACCCAAGCCAAGAAGGCAGGAATGATGGTTAATGCACAATACAAAGTGAAAATTGGGCGAATTTTAAACGAAAACAAACATCCATATTGCCACGTGATCTTAATGGTGAAGAACCCAATCGGTAAAGATGTAGTTATAAATTGTGCGAACTTGTGGCCGGCAAACGCAACACTCAAGGTACAAGCAAGTAATACTCGCAGTACAATGATAGTGGCCAGCACGCTCATCCGTAATCTGATCATCCCGGAAGCAAGTAACCTTTTATACATGCGTAATCGTATATTTCAGACGTATCGCTGGTGCTCGTGTTAGTTCGAGAATTAACTGCATCACACGTGTCGCGCATATAGTGTTATCAGGCAACTTGCAAACACTCAAGAAGTTAGCACTGAATTCAGCCTCGGCCTCAATGCTGTGCGCCTCAGGATAACACATGTCAGAGTTTTAAGTGACAGCCATTCACAATAAAAGATAAGAACAACATGAACGCGCCTCAGCGTTGTAAAAGAGGAATCACCGTAGGAATCACCGAGGAATCACCATCGTCCGCCGCAGTGGTGTTGTGATTATGGTACCTTGGTCGCGAACCGAGGCGAAATGCTAGAGGCCCGTGTACTGTGCGATGAAAATGCACGTTAAAGAAACCAGATGGTCGATATTTCCGGAGCTCTTCAGTCGTGCCTCAGAATCATGTTGTGGTTTTGGCACGTAAGGTCCTAGATATTATTATTACCGCAGTCGTCGGGCAACTTCTAGTGAAACTTTCAATGGGAATGTCAGTTCGTTTTTCAATACTCAGGCAAAAAAAATATGGTAGCATTGGCACAATACCGGAGGCATACCTCGAAGGTCAGTCTAAATGACTCGAGATACACCTGCCAACAATGACCCTCTAGCCAATTTGCTCTGCCAGAAATGGAGGAACAATGGCGCTTCCTTGCGCATCACTCATTGCTGCAAAATGTTTTCCTTCTCTTCTTTGTAACATCGAAAGTCATTTTGGCATATTAAAACCACTAGTATGGTCATTCAGCGGGATGGTTTAAAGAGAACAATACTACAGACTTGCACACGACATCAAACAAGATTGCAGACTAATTAGCGAAATTTTACTGAAGCACTCTCAGAAAAGTCAGTTAAAAAGTATGTTCACATAGAACGAACATAGAACATAAAACTATTGGTCATCTAGCCTACGTTGTGAGATAAACAGTATTTTATTTGAACACTAAGCCAATCAAAAACTTTGGTGCGCCAAACCATTACGTATTTCTAGCGACCAAATACGATATGGTTACTCTTACCAAAATGATTTCCTGAACTGATAAGTGTCGAAACATTCTTTATTTGTAACATGGGTGCTTCATTGACCTTAAGTCACCTTAAGTTCCTCGTGCAAAGGTAGCCCACCATTTATTTTTTAATGCGTAATATTTACGAGGTCGGCCACTACATATTACATTGCAGAAATATGAAATGAATCCAACAGACAATTAGGCAAAGGAAAAGCATAGCGGTAAATGCTTATTATGATTAACTGTAGAGAAGTAAAAATGACGTTAATTCAAAAATGAATTAAAGTAGAGGAAAAATTTCTGGCCCACTTCAAATTAATTTTAACTCACCAGGAATATAGAGAGTAGAGAAAGTCAATGACGCTAATATTTTTTCACAAGTATATTCAAAAAGTCAGCCACTTTGCATTCTGTGAAGGCATTCCGACCCGTTGTAGTTATAAGGCAAAAAAGTGACTTAAAAGTCTTAGAACCTCAACGTTTGCGGGCTGAAGCAACCATCTGTGTGCTGTGTGAACAAAGACTAGATCTCAAAAATGTTTTTATAAGCTTTGCGTTGCCTATTTTCTTGATGACAGCGAATAGTACTTATCGCGGATACGGTCCTGGTACACAATCATTTGAGGAGAGGCTAATGGTGGCTCGAGGGAATACATAAATGCTTGAGGTCACTGGCCGAGCAGAAGATCATTATGTAGTGTGTACGACAAGGGGACCTTCTGTTTTCTCTGCGCCGTTGGTCGGCATACCTTCTGTATTTATAGGAGCGTCTAATAACTATGGAATCCCTGGAAGAGAAGAAAAGATCGGCTCGTGTATCTAGTCCTGTCCGGCACGAAATCAAGGTCATCGTACCGCAGATATTCCCCCTCACGTCTTTTGTGTACACACAGTGGCGCAGGATCGCCTCCTGGCATTTTCGCGTCCTCAATGGTATGCGTGGGATCGATATTGGCAGTCGTCTCGTAAACCAGTCCGTTCCTTCGCTTCGTCGAACGCTTGCTAATTCTTTATTTAATTATTGATACGACGAACAGGCGATGTAGTTCCTCTGAACGAAGGGTATCCTTGTTCTATAACGTTATGCTTATGTAGACATATGCGTAAAGATGTGAAGAAAAGGACTTATTTTTAGCATGAGTTGGCGTTGCATAGTAGATACGTGGAATGGGTGAAACAGAGAGGGAAATAAACCTTTTTTTTTATAAACTTAAAGTCGGCGCGCGTTTTCTTTTACCTTGGTATATTAACTTTGTTATTTCAGGTAGCCATGGTCGTAGACATCTGCCGGGTATTGTCTAGAGTACCGTCTGTTTAGCAATGTACATCACAACCTGCAGAACAGTTTGGGCTGCCGCTGCTTGTAAAGGACCTGCTCTGGAAGAGGCTTAGCAACGCCGACGCCATAATTAATAGCTTGGCACCACCGAAGCAGTACCACAGCGCCTCCAACGGGATGGTCCTGACGTTCACGTTACCGAAGCTGAATGTTTACTCTGCCGCCGAGACACGTGTCTCTGTAGAATTATTTGTCTCATATATAGCATAATCAAAAACTTGGAGGACGCTTAACCTCACGAGTAGAACGCGATAGCGTAATCAGGCCCCGTGCACATTGCCTTCTCAACTGCTAGCCTGCCTTTGATTCTCGCTGCATGCCTCAACTGTGCCGAAAGGAAATGAAACATGCGTGCGCTTTGCATTGGCCGTTTCAAAATACCCTACCATGCCTACTGAAAGTGCAGTTGCGCAGTGCCCCCCTACGCCATAATTCTTTCGCGAATCAGTGGAGGGCCCAGTACGCGTTAGTAAGGCAACAGGATCACCCACGCAGCTGCTCACTATGTTGATGCTTGTGGTGATGATGATTATTAAAGATGCCTGAGTGCTTTGTAATGGGTGGGCCTTTAAAACGCCATCTCGGTGCGAAATTCACATCCATTGACGCCTGGCGCGATTCTACGCTTCTGTCACGCAATATTACATGTGTTAAGGAGACTGCTCCTACTACATGGCATTCGTATAGGGTTTTTTTCCCAATTAGTATTAAGCGATTGCGTGGCTCTGTGGCAGAAGACCAGCTTGCCACACAGATGGCCTGGTTTCGATTCTCACACGAACCAAATATTTTTATTATTTATTTTTTCTGATTCTTTCTCAGTTTTCAGGTCACAGACAACCCTGATTTTTCGCTCACAACCAAAGACGCCGACACCGACGCCGGCAACGGAATATCTTCGAAGCAAGCTCTTGAACGCTATCGCGTTGAAATTAAACCACTGTGCTCACATTTCGCATTACCGGGGTATTGCAATCATCGCTGAAACTGTTTACTTCTCTTTCTTTTACGCAGGCTGACTCAACCTGGCTGATGCAGACGTAAAAAGAAGAAACACAATGAAAGGGTAAGTTTCTGGAATAAATTTGGAAATGGCATGAAAAAATCAGAAAAACCAGGATACACCCTGGCGCAAAAGCCCTTTCTATGGATATATTTTAGCCTTGTTTATCCTAAACAACATTGGAAACTTGGTGCACAGCTCCAGCCTCCCTCAAATCGCCAGAAATAAAATTGTTCTGGCCGTCTCAATTGGTAAAACAAATTATCGACGATTGCGATTCTGCCCCATGCAAATTCTGAGCGCAGCTTCGTGTTCGGGCAAGACCATCTGAGTTTGAAGCTTGGGCTTTACGTAAGGTATTCACTACTCCATAAATGACAATTTTTGTGAAGTAGGACAGCACCCACTACGCCATTATTCGTCGTTCAGCGGATAAGCAAGGTACCCGCTACGCATCTGTAAGCTATTATGTGCACTCTGTTGATGGTGCATGTGGTGATGACGATGAAGAATTTTGACTGAGCACTTTACATTGAGTGGGAAGCATTAAACCCCACACTTGTTGCGCAATTAGCATTGTGTGATCACCGGTTGTTGATTTATTCTTCCGCCACGTTATAACACATGAATTAACGCGATTCCTTGCACGACATGACGCCTGTATAGGGTCTTTTTGCAAATGAGTTTGAAGCACCATCGTGGCTCTGTGGCGAGTGCCACGCAGAGGGCCCGTGTTCAAATTCCCGTCAATTCTGGGTATTTTTTATAATTTATTTTTTTCTTGTCTATCGGTTACGCCACCGACGGTGACGGGAACGGCAACTATGCTGGTGACGCTGCTAAACGCAGAAACTGGCGCCGAAGAGCTGCGCTTTAAAACTGGTGGCCAGTGGCCCATGTGACATTCTTTCTGTCTTATCACCTTCGATCTTGAATTTATTGTTCTAAACTCACATTGTTTCAGTTTTCCCGCACGATCGTTGTTAAAGAAGGCTGGAAGCCTGTAGTTCTTCGAACAGGGTGGCCCCTCTGCTTAATATACTCTGTTTCTACATTTCCTTCTCTTCAACATGCTTCGATTCATATATTGACTCTACAATGAAAATTTGCACGTGCAAAAAGTACGCAAAAGCGAGAGCGCGAAGTTTTCTCTCACAACTATGTCCTTCTAGTTTCTGTAACTGCCAGCTTGCATTCCGCAATCGATTT
The DNA here is from genome assembly GCA_030522465.1 of Rhipicephalus appendiculatus. Lineage (NCBI taxonomy): Eukaryota > Metazoa > Arthropoda > Arachnida > Ixodida > Ixodidae > Rhipicephalus > Rhipicephalus appendiculatus. The sequence continues at coordinate 627,248 of JALIZH010032942.1, read as the reverse complement.
GCCCCGACGTCGGCAGAAAGGACACGAGTTTCCAGACAACGAAGGTTAGTCGGAAAGCCGGAGGTGAAGGCCACCCAGCACGCGTGCGTTGGGACGCATGAACGCAGAGGCCTCAAGAAAAAGCCCAGGTATTTCGCGTATCTGTCCGCAGCAATGCCAGATTCCTTGCATAGTGGGAACAGCGAGTCTGCTGTCACATAACAGAAACAATAAAAAGCGCGCAGTCATTTCGAAGCTGTCAAGGGTGATTTCTTATTGCGGTTGAATGACATTTCTTCGTTTCGCAAGTTTGGCTGATCGCTGGGCTTTAAATTGTTTTCGTTTGAGTAATCTCTTTCTGCTACTGACATCACTTTTTTCTTGTTTTCTTTACAAAGACAGGACTATGCAATACGGTGATTTAACCTGCGTGCTGTATTTCTCGCAGTACGCATGTAAAATGGCTAATACGCATTTTAAACACAAACTGGCCATGTCGCTTCTATAATGATGCGTGTTTTGTCTGCCTGATATGGTTTCTGAACATTTTTTAACATATATGTAACTGCTAATGTTACAAGCCTTTTGATGTACAAGCATGTTTCTTGGGAACCTAGATTCCCTTGAACCTCTGTAATTTTGGTTTGTTTCAAAATGTGCTGTTGTATTTTGCAACCTCAGAGGGTTTTCATTACTAATGCAGCTGTGAGCTGAAGAGTTAACGCAAGAACAAAAGCTTTATAATCAACGCATATTCTAAGGGGCATGTCATCACAGATAAGGAAATAAGAAAGAAACATCTTTACAATAATTCGAAAATTGAACAGCGATAGTTAAATCAATTCAATGTATTCTTGTGCCTTCTTGTCTGGAGTGTCGATGGCCGTGGCCTTCCGGCATCGCTATTCCCAGATTGGAGTTCGGATGCTACGTGGCTTTTCTGTGGGCCTTCCTTGTGCTCTCGATTAAGATTTGTAACTAGGACAGACTTGTCTTCGTTATATTTCTTGGATTTCTCGGTCAACTTTGATGTTCCATAAAGGATGCCGACATGCTAGCTTTTAGCCGAAAGTAATTGGTAAGTAAGTGGTTGTTTTCTTGAAGTCGCTCGTTTAGAATAATACGTCACATTCACATTAATGATTAAAGCAAGAAATAGTTTAATTATTGTGCTTTCATAACTGCCCTGTCAGCTAACGAGTAGCCCATCGGATATGTCATCTACTCCTAGACTTTTCCTGGTGTCCGCTTTGAGCAGAAACGGTACAAAATGTGGTTAAAAAATAAAAGCATAATATTTTATGGCGGTTTTCCTGATCGGGGGGATGGCGTCATATCTTCGACCATGTACTTCATTGGGCTGCCGTTCCAGTCAAGCAGTCGGGGAGTTTCTAGTGCGCAGAAAGTTTGGATTAAAGGCCACTCCCATAAAACAACGAGGCTAAACAACAAGGACTGGTAAGCGCCGTGAAGCACGTCATTGTAGTGTAATAGCTTTTGACGACACTCAGCGATGGTTGTCAGGGTGTACGAGCCGTCTCCATACAGCTCATCTGCATAATTGACCGCTTCGAGTGGAAAAAACACACTGAACTTTATCTCTCCACTGTAACTCTTGTAACGAAAATAACCTTGATCAGTCGAGCGCATTAAATCTCCTACGGAACGTTTTCGCCAACCGCAGGAACGCCACTCAATGCGTTTATGGTGCGCTAGGCCCGCATACGTCCAGTCCCGTTACCCGTGCGTGTACGCTTGAGGGTACTCGCCGCGGCATCTTGAGGCAGTGCCTGAAGATGCCACGACATTCTGTCGACGATGGCTCTTCTAACGGCGGCACAAAGGGTTTCATGATCAAGCGATACTGCGCGACAGTAGATGAACTGTTTTTGGAAAATAAATCGCTGTCAAAAATTCCTGGAAGCCACAATAACCACCATTAATCCATTCTCATGCATTTAAACATCATCACCCACAGACTAACACTGTTATCTCACTTTTTTTGCGAGTCTTCATGGGGATACAAAAAGGGGTGACTTCCTTTCGATATCTCTTACTGATGAAGGCGCAGGTGAAACTAAGTTGAGCACTTTTGTTAGTAGAATTCTTGTTCCTTGTCTGTTTCGTGCTGTTCATTGAAAATGTTTAACCCACCCAGAGTTCCAATTAAACTAGGTCCTGGAGCGCGATATGACATTTGGTACAAGTATGACATCCAACAGATGTTGCTATGGGGCAAACAATGAACAGTAAACAAAAACTGGAAAGTGTATTAAAAATGTAGAACAATCGCAGTAAGTGAAAGTGGAAAAATAGTTTAAAAATGTACAAACATAACAGTAAACCGGACTGAAAAATAAAGAAACAGAGTTAAGTCCAAGTTTAATCACACGTGAAAAACAACCTTTTTTTCACCAATGTGCACTGTATATGGCTCAGCATATCTTGTAAATGGAATAATCTTACACTGTTACCACAGAGTCCATTCGTATTGGCTCGCAGCGTTACTGCTACAAAGACTTATCAAGAGCAGTTTGACCCAGCGGCTGAATTTGAACTTGAGACCCCGTTTTCCATGCCGTGAAGTATGTCGGAGATCCTAACCACTTGGTCGTTACTCGTGCGTTTATGTTAAGCAGTATGCAAAGGATATACACGCTGCATAAGCGAATTTCTTGGTTCAATGCTGAAGTTTATCGCTACAGAGGCAGTCCTTCGCCGCTATAGGATCTGCCGAATGAATGACTACAGGTTGAGCATACAAAGCGGCCCATAAAGTATGCAAGCGCTACCGAACTTCGCACGCATGTAAACGCCACCATCAGGGCCTGTAATCGAGTCTTCCATCATGGGCGCAGCTGTAAAGTGTTAAAACAACGGAGCCAGCACATTGGCTATAAGAAGATTACCCTTTATTATTTTTCACCTCCTGGGAAATTATTCTTCTGTTGTCTTGCTGTTTTTGTATTTTTTAGATTGTATCAGAGGCATTTATGGCTCTGCATGAACAAGAGTAATATTAGCATATAATTGAAGCCTGAAGCATAGATTTTCCTTGAGATGGCGCCGCTGTATGGCATTTCAAAAGAGGTTCGGGATTCTCGAGACCCGTTCGAACATATTCCCGATGGTTCCGCGTGAACGTTACGCCAAAGAGTATAACAATGTTTGAACGCCTGTTCTCTAACGTAAGTCAATGAAGAAGCCTATTTGCTCGAAAATGTTGGCTTCAATTTTTCACGTAGTTTTTCTCAGTCTTTACAACGCCCGATAAGGCCACACTGGAGGTAACGAACGTGAATGATATTATCCATCCAGTTTGCCGAGTTTGTTCCTGACAAATGCTGCAAGAGAGTCAGCCGTAGAAGACACATGCCGAGTCCAGAAAAAACTATGCCAAATGGTTGATGCTGTCTTCGTAATCTGCGTTTGACAAATAACTGTAATAAGTGCTTAAAATAACATCTCCCAGGTATCCAAAATAGTAATTGGTAAGGATGTCCACGCAACGCAACCTTTTGTATTCCGTCATCGTGAACATTACAAGGTGGTGTGAAATACTATTCTATATAGCGCAGGAAAATGTACTTTGTATTATACCCATACGTCGGCAGATAAATTGGAGCTCACTCAGACTCACTCAAGAGATATATTTTGGCTCCGAGGCCTCACTCGGACTCACACTTCCCAATGTTCTCCTCAGCCGGACTCACTTGGGACTCAGATTCACTAAGCTTTTTTTCTTAACCGGACTCACTCGGACTCAATGTCACCAAACATATTACTGAGCCGAGCTCACTCGGACTCAGACTGACGGCTTCATCTGAGTCTGAGTGAGTCGACTCATGAGTCCGTTAGCGTAAAATTAGCTTTTTCGATCATGGTGTAAATGCTTTTGAACGCCGATATCTCACATCATCTCTGCTCTACGATACGCCTTGTAATCGTGTACCTTCAAATATGACTGATCGGTGGCTTCAATCCAGTTAGGGACATTTTGATGAAATACACGACTCACACGATATATTTTATCAAGAACTTCCCGTGAAAGAGTTTGCGAGGGAAAGTTACAGCACCCTGCCCCTCAACTCGCACCTCTGATCAATAAATATTTAGCAGGAGCATGAACGCAAGTGCATGGGCGATACGTGTGAATACACCTGAATAAGGCCCGTAGCCTGGGGAGGGGGGGGGGGTGCCCTAAAGCCCCTCCCCCCGAAATTCTGATGGAGTGGGATGTATTACCGAAAATAGGTAATAAAAAAGGTCTTCAGCAAGTGCCCCCCCCCCCCCCCGAAAAATGTTCCGGGTTACGCGCCTGACTTGAATATAAATATAAGCCGATATATAATGCTGATAGTAGTGCTAAAGAGAGGACAATAGGTCGGCAATACAAAGTGGAGCTCACTCAGACTCACTCAACAGATGTATTTTTCGCTTTCGGCTCACTAGAAATAGGACCCACTAATATTTTCCTCAGCCAGACTCCCTCGGATTCAGACTCATGAACATTTTCCTCAACCAGACTCACTTGAACTCAAACTCACCAAAATATTACTCACCCGGACTCACTCAGAGTCAAACTCACTGCCCGATCTGAGTCTGAGTGAGTTTGAGTGAGTCGACTCATGAGTGAGTTTGCCGACCTATGAGTATACCCAACCCTTTAGGGAAGGCTATAAAATTTAACAACATGTAAGGAAGGTAGAATATTGTGTTCACTTTCAAGAAATTCTGAGGCACAATTCAGAAAGGCTTGTGCTCGCAAACTTCCTTTTTTTTTTCGCCAGTGGTCGGTTAGCTTTGCCAATATATGTGCAGCATCAGCATTGGCTAAATTTCTGCAATGACATGTTCTGGCGTGAATATTTGGTCTGTGTGTGTGTGCATGTGTGCGTGTGTGTGTGTGCGTGTGTGTGTGTGGGGGGGGGGGGGGGTCCTGTGGGAAGGAAACACGTTATTGCAAAAATATTATTTTTATTCTGAACTAAAGGGGGACTCCACGGCGCCCTCATTTCATCCGATGCCAGCTAATCGTCACTCACGCTCGAAGAGGATGGACTGTCCCAACCACTACGTTTTTTTTTCTGGTTTTCAGCGCGAAACATTCGTGTAAATGAGAAGCTTAAAACTAAATTATTTTTAGCATAACAAATTCCAGCCTAACAAGCATAACAAATTCCAGCATAACAAATTCCAGCCTCACTGCACGCATGTGAGCTCGCCAGTGTGTTCGAGTGTTATAATTAAAAAATCGTTCGCTGTCAAAGAGGCTGAAGTCTCAGGATAGCCAAGTTTTCATGTGTTTTTAACCGTCACTCCAAGCACGAACTCGTTACCCGGTAAGATGAGACTGAAATAGGCTTCAACCGCGAAACAAGGAGCTGCTGAAAAGCTAAGTCCACATTAAGTCCAAGAGCTAAGTCCACACACACAAAAAAAAGAAAAGCGCTGTTCGTGCACGCCTTCTCAAGCATATTTTTTTGCTCATATATGTTTGACGAGCACAGCCGGTCTTTGGTTGTTAATGGGTCGCCTATACTACATGATTTAGTTATAAATAACCGCCGAGTCTTACAGCATGCCTTTGCTGTACTGACGTCGCTGCGAAAGACGCTAGAAAGGAGTGAAAAGGCGCATTGTCGACGTGTGATACACTGCGTGTAAACAGCGCAGGAACGGGACGAGTAGAGGTAACACACAGCATGAACGCTGATCAGTTGATGAACGGGATACACGTTCATCAACTCTGACTCCAATCATTTTAACAGCAAAGCTGTTCGGAAAATCTTTCCTTGTCCGCCGAACCAAAAAACTCGGTCGCGTATGCGCCACAGGAATTGGGAAGCCCCACTGGTGAGTAAAAAAAAATCAAATTTCTTCGCGAGGAAAAACTCCGTAGGTCGTGTAAAAAACCAGCATAAAGATGAGCGTCATAACTCGACCGGCACGCGCTCTCTTCGCCCTCTTCATCTTCCACTTCGCTTTCAGAAAGAGTGCGCCAATTTTTCCGGAGTGGGATGCTATAACTCGGATGGGCAAGAGAACGATTGCAAAGGAAAAGGGAGAGAGAAAAAGAGATAGAGAAGGATATTGAAAGGAAACAGAAAAAAGAAAAAAGATACAAGAACAGAGAGCAAGGCAGCAGAAAGAGAGAAATATAGAGAAACAAAGAGCGACATTGAAAGAAACACAGAGATAAAAAAAAGATTGAGAAAAGCTAGAAAGAAAAAGTAAGCGGGAAATAGAACGAGATAGAAAGCAAAAAAAAATGATAGAGCGAGAAAGAGAAAGAAAACGGCTGGTGAGAGAAAGAAATTGAAACAAGCAGTGATAAAAAACAGGTAGAAATGGAAAGATAAATAAATAAATAGATAAATAAATAAATAAATAAATAAATAAATAAATAAATAAATAAATAAATAGAAACAAGGTAGGCCGCCCAGCGCCGCTTTTCCTTCAGGCTTGGTACCACTAGGGCGAAGCTGCCTTAATTTTTTTTGTGTGTGTGTATGTTCTTGCTACCATAGCGCTCCATGTGGCCTCATTTGTAAGCAATTATTAGGAAGCTTGTAGCTGCAATATGCTGTTGGCAAGCTGGTACTGCATTCAGTGCGAGAAACGTAGGCTTTCATTTTCCCGCTTCCGTTAAAGTAGCCGTGAAAAAGGAAGAAAAAGAAAAAGTTCTTTTGTGGCCTTGAGTAGGCGCGCATAGAAAAACGAAAAAAAAAAAACACTGTTGTTGCTTTCAAATCTCTCCTTATGTGAATCGATACGGAATGTCACGCCGGGCTGGCGGCAGGCTTGCCGAGTTCTAAATGCAACGCCCAAAAAAGAATTCAAATGTTCAAATGACCGCCGACATAAAAATATCTCGTTACTATTCCCGAAACCAAGTAATGGACAAGAGTTGGCCGGATCCGCATTGACGCCATTGTCAGGCACAAAAATCTATTTCCGCCCACACGGTTTACACCGGGGCATAAAAACGCGCATGAAATAAACCGTTTTCGTTTCATCTCACGTGCACAATTCAGAGAGATTGTGGGCGCTTCCATTCACAGTAGCATGTTGGTGGGTGCGAATGCCGAAGGCCCTATCGTAATCCACTAAACACATCCACCCACGCTCCCCTTTCTCCTTCTGTGACCAATCCAAACATTTTTCTCCCTTTCCGCAGAGCTAGCTCACCGCCTTCTTGTAGATTTCGTGGAAAGGCTGAAGTTTTTCTTTTTAAGTGCGGAGCACTTTAGGGGCCTGAGCTGTCGTATGAAGTCGTCTCGTGCAGATAGACGTAACGCTCGCAAAACCACGTATAGCATAGCCATATTTAGCATACTGAGGGCGCGCTCGCGGAGAAGTTTTCTTCATCTTCTTCTTCGAGCGCCTTGATAATGATATCAAGGGCGAAGCAGTTTAGGGGCCCGGGCTGTCGTATGCTGCCGTATGCTGTCGTCACTCGGCGTAACGCAGGCAAAACCACAGCATAAAAATAGAAAAAAAAAGAGGTAGCAAGCGAGGAATAAAAAGAGAGAGAAAAAGAAAGAGAAAAAAATAGCAAGAAAAATAGAAGTAGATAGAAATAGAGAGGGAAAAAAGGGAGAGAAAACTGAAGAAGAAAAAAAGAAAGATAGAGAGGAGGAAAGAGAGAGAAAACCGAAAAGAAACGAAGAAGGCTGCCCAGCTGCGCACTTCCTTCAGGCTTGGCACCACCAGAGCGAAGCTGCCTTAATTTTTATTTCAGCGTGGTTAGCTTTAGGTGCAGGTTAGGGAACTCAATGTGGTCGAAAACAACCCGGAGTCTCCCACTAAAACGTACCTATAAACATATCGTGGTTTCAGCACGTATGTAAATGTCCCATAGTGTAGTAGGTGTTCGTTGTACAGAAGTTCCATTTTACCGTAAGTAATCCCTTTAGCACGGTGACACCATATATTCGACATGTTGAGTTCTATTTACCAATATTTCATTCGATCGCATGAGAGGTTTCGGGCGTGGTAGCCAGAAGTTAAACAGAGAGCCATGACTATATCGTAACATGGTCTCAGTAATGCTCCAGTATTCGATTGCAACCCGAATTTATCTTTGAAAATTTGGTTCCGCTCAGTTTTTTTTTCTTCGCGGCTGCCTATTAATAGTCCAAACATGCACTTTGCAGCAAATGCAGATTCCTAGTGGTATATCAAATCAGTATAATGGAATCTGGTAAAACAAATTGTCACTTAGTGCCAAGCCCGAGTTCCGGCTGCAGCAGCAGAGATCAGAAGTTTTCACAGTTTTCACTGAAGCACATAATTTTTTTATGGATGGAAAAACTTAATAATTGTCCGGCAGAATAATGACCCGGGCTCAGGTCACCCATGTCGTGACGTCTAGGTCTCGGCGTTGTATCTCCGCCGCTTCACGGGCCTGCTCGACTGCCCAGAGTTGGTCGGCGAGCTTGGAGCTACGCAGAGCGGCTTCCCACCTCGCCGAGAGAGCATCGGTAATAGCCAAGCTAAAATTACTTTCAGAAACAAGATGGGTACTGAAGGATGTCATCGACCAAACGGGAACTTATTTTCCGAAAGTAATGAGGAAACTCGAACCTCATTAAGAACCTAAGACCTGCTATTCTGAAGAAGAGATGCCGACAATTTTCTTTGAGAATGTTTAACTGTTGGCACGCTGAATGTTCACGGCCACGTGCATACGAAAAAAATTGGGGGGACCCTTAAGCTTCGCCTTTAAGAGTTGAACGCGACAGCGATATCCTGTCCGTATTGCGTACTTCAACCACTTAGTGCATACTTGCTATGCACCCACTACGTGGTGTTAAGGGAGTACGCGCAGTAAGGTGTGTGCCTTTTGTAATGGGTGGCCGGCTTTAAACTACGAAGTCAATATGAGAATCTCATGTTCTGATGCCCGATGGCAATGTAAGCTTGTACACGCAATATTACTGGGATATTACATGTTATATTGCGACGCCTATATAAAAGACGTTTGCGTTTGCGAAGCATGAAAGTTGTTTTCACTGCATTTCCAAGCAGAGGAAGTTCTTTTAACCGTATTTCCAAGCAGAGGCGTGGCTGTGCGGTAGAACACCTACTTGCCACGCAGACGGCCCGGGTTCGATCCTCACTCGGACCCGGAAATTTTTATTATTTATTTTATTTGCATCTTTCTCGATTTTTCGGTCACGCACAAGATGATGATTTTTCGCTCACAACCAACGACGCCGACGCCGGAATTTCTGCGAAACGAGCTCTTTAACGCTATCGCGTTAATATTTGAAGAAATCGTGCTTTGGGCACACTCACAAGAACGGGACCATTTGTTATGCTGCGTTCCTTTTCGAGTTTTAACTTGAGTGACATCTTAGACTTCGTATATGTTTTTGCATGTATAACACATGCGACATGCTGAGAAGGAGATTAGTCGCTAATTTAAGTGCAATAACCGAAATAAGACATCCGCATAGAGGACTGCTTTTCATCCTGCTAGAAGTCCTGAAGTATAACCAAATCAACGTAAAATGTTCGTAATATTCATGTGAAAACTTCGGGTCTTCCTTTCTTGAAACTTTCAAAGCAGCATACATGCAGCGAAGCTGGTTCACGCGGTGGCGAGGACGACGTCTGTCTTTGTATGGCATGACTGAACTAGAAATTCAATGTATTTGCATGGCACGAAGCTGTCGCGCGCACAAGCACGCGAACGTCAATGCAGGCGAGATTCCAACAAGCCCGCCTAAACTACTCACATAAGCAAAACGTCATACCAGGAAGGTCTGTCTCTCAGTGTTGGCATGGTTACCACGGAACACTGCAGTGTATCGGGCAAACTGCATTGTGAGCCATCTTTTCGTTGTGTCGTGCTGATGAAATGCATGTGAAGTGCATTAATTTATTATTATAGGGAAATGTACTTCGGGTAAGCCAGATTGACGCTTGACAGCCCATAGCCGCCTACAATACAAGGACACGACAGAAGCGAAGGTGCTCCGTTTAGGCAAGTCAGAACATATAATATATATACGTTCCAGGAGCCAATTCACCTTTCAAGATTTTTTTTGTTCCTTGTTTCCTGAAAAGCGCTGCAGGATCGTTTTCTCGCATCATTATGGTGGTAAGCAGCGCGAAACTCTCGAAAACATTCAAAGTTTTTTTTTTCAATGGAAATAAATAGAGGCGTTCGAAGCAAATGAGAAAATATAAAAAGCAACAACGTCTGCTATACGAACGGGCTTCCATATGGATTCTTTCAAGCAGCAATACACTGCTACTCCTATAATCAGCGGGATGAAACATAGAGCCTTAGCACATTATCGATCTCAACAGGGGCACAACGCCGTGAGTGAGCTGTCAACGCTTCATAAAAGATTAGCATCACTGTGTCCGTTGACTACGGTTATCTCGTCTGCTCATCTGTCGACGTTCAGGTGCTGCACGTTCCAAACGAAATGAGGAAAATATCGAGACTCATAAATATGTCTATAGCTTAAAGCGTGCTTAGGAGTCTGTCGGCAACGTGTCATAGAGAATATATCGGGAAATGCCAACGGTTAAGGCGCTATTCAAAACCTAAAGAGGTCACATAGCACGCTTAATATACCTGCTGCTCACGCGTTCTCTTGTCAAATCGAGCAAATTAAGTACTTGTTTACGCTTAAGAAGAAAGATACCGGTCAGCCATAGTCAGCCAGACCTTGTTGCTGTCAACCAGTGTGGGCAAGTGGTAACTGAGAAAAATATAAAAATGGCTCCTTATTTTTTTTTTCACCTTTGCGCCAGTGGTCATATATAATTGATGCCGCTGATGAGCGTTATCTGCCCTGTCGTATACAGACACATTAATATCGTTCCGAACTACGAAAAATAAAAGAGGTTACTTCGGCCAAGGGCCATCAAGCGAATACTAAACTGCAGGAAGTCCCGTCACCGCACTTGCATTTTCCCCAAAATACTGCTTGGCGAGTTTTCGCCATCCGAAAGCAAATCGACGATTGCTGCAAACAATGCCGTCCGAATGGTATATCCGGTGCAAGAGATGTATTCGTTGATAACGAGGTGACAGAAATTTGAAAAGAAAAACTGCTGAGAGATCATGCTGCTGCCCTTCTCATAATGTCAATCACAACTTTCAGTGTAGACATCCTTGTGCATGAGACAGGAGGGGCCAGACCTGCGATATTTCTGCATAATCACAAGTAGGGTGATGTCATTAGTGCAAGTGGATGTTTTGAGTGCATTTTATGCGCTCATTGAGCGGGGCCTGCAATTTGAGAACAATTACTTTTCCAATTTCGCTTTGTTTTGTCTATCAGATTTTTCTCCAATTAGTATGCTTAAAAAGTCAACCAGAAATCCCCATATTCAAGTTTTCGAGCGGGACCAACGTGAACATAGAGGTATTCTTGCATTTCGTCACCGTCAAAGCTCGACCGGCGTGCCCAATAATCAAACCTGCGTCCACTAGCCCAGACACACCTTAGCGTAGCTTAGCGCAAGCTCAGCTAGAGCTCGCCTTAGCTATAGCTCAGCAACAGCGTAGCCGCTGAGCTAGCACGGTGGGTGTTGGCTTGCAAATATTTGTGAAAGAATTGTGCGATGCAGTCTGTAAGGGCTATTCAATCTTCTTAAAAGGTCGCACAATATATACTGTCTTTGAACGTGTTGTACATATATATGCAATTTACCTTAAAATATGATTATTATTATTATTATTATTATCATTATTATTATTATTATTAATATTATTATTATTATTATTGTTATTATTATTATTATTATTATTATTGTTATTATTATTATTATTATTATTATTATTATTATTATTATTATTATTATTATTATCTGGAGGCGTGCTAGTGCTTTGTACAGTGAGGAGCCGGTAAATTAACGATTACTGCTTCAATAACGACGAAGAAGCTGTATCAACAAGTGGGGTAATTGAAGTGCGCCACTTCAAAAGACGGCAGATGTAGGAAGTGAACTGCGAGAGAGTAAAATTCACAAATTCTTACGTGAAAACAAATACTTGCAGTAAAAGTCAGCTATTAAACATACAATTAAAAGTATTAGCGTAAACGTAGCCTGAGCACCACTTATTGAAACGTGCATCAGAGCGTACACGCGGAACTGGTGCTCATTATCCCAAACAGGGCCCCGAAAGCTATGGAGCGCAGCGGCAACATTGAGACTGTTGTAATAGCCGCGATCAAACAACAACAAAAAAAAAGCTTTTGAACTTCCAGTGCAACAATTTATCGATCCACTCTCTTTCCAAAGCCATCTCTAAGCGTTCCTGCCGAAAACCCAAACCGCTTTCCCAGTATTTCTGGGCCGTTTAAGCGTCGTATGAGCGGTGTCAAAATATCTAGCGTGACGTATTTTGTGGTACTCATTCTGTATACAATAATATATAAAATCGACACCGTTGACTAATAATCTTGAACATGCTCGCGCGAGCTTTGTATGATTTCATAATTAGGGCACGATTATTCAATCTAACAAGAACAGAAAAGTGGTTTATTACATGCACGCGCCTTAGCGGAGGGCTCTTCATTAACCTTCGCCACTGAGGTTCCGTAACGAGTATTTAGGCGCACGAGACGAGCTTTCATTTCACATGACCCTGCTCTCTCAGAATGCGGCCATCAGGACAGAGAACCGCACTCAAGCCCGCGTGTAGAGAAGCGCAACAATAAAGACACCGCGACCACGCGACGGGTCGCATTAGTTACTAGTACCGTTTAATTGCTGAAATTGGCTCTATATGAAAAACTCAATGACTCAATTAAAAAAAATTAGATTTGCCTGTTCATTCAAGTTTCCAGCATCTAATTGCATAATTAAGCGTCCGATCTGCATTACAATCAATATTAACGCAGAATCAGACATTTATGTGCAATTTCACGAAGCAGCGTGCTATATATGGCACTCTTAAATAAAGGGCACGTGTTTGAAATGCTGCGAGAATAGCCTGTCGTTTACGAAGCCTCCAAGCATGCGTCTATTCAAGGACTTCTGTGACCGTGACAACGTAAATCGATGTTTGTCGATCCGGCATACCTTTTAACCCCGCTTACAAATCAATTACGCTCGTGACCATGCCACGAATCGCAATAGGAAATTTTTCAGCAGCGATGATCGAGTGAAGTTCAGAAACAGGCAACGTGGACGAAACATACTGTTTAACCGTTATAACCATTAATGGGCTACGATCGTTTGGGGTGCGTACAAGGAGAGGCACCAGCAAGACACAATCGTGGTACGCCTCGCATCCAATCGACCTTGATGAACAACTACTCGCTCTGCAAGAACGATCGACAGCGCGAGACGGAAGATTGCTTCTGCCATTTGCCTGAGGCGGTGCGTCCATCAGTCGAGGCTTGCTTATAGCGCTGCCTTGGTCATAACAAGGTTTGATGTACATATGAGTGCACGTCGATCGGTGCAGACGCTAAATGAATGCACTTCTTCGGGAGCAACAGGAACGAGGCCCTATGTCAAGAATGATGCAAACAGGAAGAAATTAACTTTGCCATGCCGGAACGTACCTTCCTAAGTCTATCACCGGAATAGTGTGCGTCTCGCATGGCAATGGAAGAGAAAGGCGTCGAAGGGTCATAAGAGGGCCGCACTGTGTGCAGCGAAAAGTTTATGACAAACAAGAAAAACAAGTTTCTGTTTCGGCAGCAAAAATAATACAAAAAAAAACTGGTAATTTGAAGCAACTTCGCTGCAGTAGCGTGAATTCTCGAACGGTTTCCCTTAGTTAGGCAGATTTGGCACCTAACATCCATTCCAGATTGATAAGTGAGGCTTTTGGTCCGAGAAATTGGAAAAAAAATCTTTGTTTACAGAGTGGTAAGCCGTTAGGTAATTACATAGAGAATATGAGTCCGGCAAACTGCTAAAGTTCTAAACAAATTATGTGGCCAGGGTGCGGCAGTTAAGTTACGGAAACCAAAATGACCCGGAGTTTGGGGCTGGTTAATTACGCAGAAAAGATGTAAACAGATAACACAATTCTGAGGAACATCCGAAAGTTTGAAGCAGCATAGCAGAAACAGCATTACGCTTGCGAAATTTCGCGACATCCTTATGCACCTCCGAAACTAACTAGGAAATTCTGTACCAGTTTGAATGCCTAGATTGTGAATTATACTTGTGAATTCAGCGCTGGTCTTGTAGGTTACTAGCGATCATTCATTTCTGATATTTTAACCAAACGCAGCCAAGCGTGAACGAGCACACAAGCGGCGTATAATGAAGCAAGGCAAGAGGTATACGCAACTTCCGTGCAGTAATGTTCTGGCGCAAGATGCCAAACGCGCCGAGAAGATAGGAAGACAAGGTAATGGAGCGGCACGGCTGCTTGTATTAATATCTGCGATTGCCGCTGTAGAGACTATTGCCAGCGTGTTTATGGTGCTAGGAGCTGTGAAAGCAAGGAGGTGTCAGAAAAAAGCAATATCGATGCGACATCGCACTTTGGCAGGCAGCTCTTTTTTTGTTATTTGGATGAGGCAGTTGTGATGAGTTGGCAATAGCGCGGCTACACGTTTGCTGCTATTCCTTGAGGCTGGAGGCGAACCGCATTGAAAGCAGAAAGCAGCCTTTTGCTGGAGATATCGAAGCCTATTCGTGCTGGAATCTCCACACGATAAGCACTACAATGGCAGAAAGTTGCGCCATTCATTCGGTTAAAGATGTTTAATTCCGTAGTTTTACGAACCAAAACTCCGGATTAACATCATTCACTTAGTGTTTTCCTAGCCACCGGTACCTAAATCATGTACGGGATTGTTGTTTTTTATTGATCTCACTGAGATGCGTCCACCGTTGCCAGGAATTGAACCCGCACCCTCGTGCTATAGCAGCTCAACGTCGCAGCTGTTGAACTGCCACGGCGGGCATTCTTTGGGTTAGGAATGACGCAGTAGTGTAGTAATAACACTGTTTAATGCAGCGAAGCCTCTTTTCGATATAAGGAACATAAATACTTATGAAAGACTGCGTCTTCTTAGGCAAGCAGGCGAATGCCTTATAACGTCTGCTGTCGGGCTAATAGGTGCGTGCCAGAAGAGGTGTTTTAGGCGCAAAATGAGACAAGGACAAGACAAACCCAGACAAGCGCACTCTCACAACGTATGTTTATTTTGCCGATGCGTGTCTTCATATATTCTCGACCATGTGCGCAAGAACACAAAAAGATTGCTTACATAGAATAGAACCAAGGCAATCACATCATTTCAACTAGATAAGTATTATTCTCGTAAAGACACAACGACATAACGCTGATACACTGTACTCCAAATTTTTTATGTACACATCCTGTGCTAATCCCGTGAAATGCACCTGTTATTTCCGCAAAATGCACGCGTTATTTTGCACTGGGTAACGCGTACATTTAAGGGAAATCTAATGCTTCCCTATTGGGGGCGAGGAGGTACAGAGTCACCATCTCTCCTTGTCTAATAAAAAAAAGGACTCAAAAAGCAGTCACAGCACCCTGACTCCCTTTAGCTCTTCTCTTGACCCCTTTCAGGTGGTATACCATCAGAAAATAAACGTCAACTTTTTTTGCATGGGTCAGTTAGGTCTTCACCGGCTCGCTATAGTCGTCTTCAAAGGTCGCCACCTCCGTGCAGCGAACTTTGATTTGCTGCCGCGTGCAGTATGACACAACATACGTCATATATGCATCACATGGCTGAAGCTCCAAGGCCGTGACCTGTGGTGCTGTCGGAATATCTCTGGTCTTCGTCGGTGATCAGTGTTGCAAGGTTTGGTTATGCTTAGCCAAATCGGGCTACAGAAAAATATTTTTGGCGTCGACATGGGCGACTTGGTTTTGTGGTTACACCGGGGCTACTGAAATCTGCAAATTAAGGATATAAGTACTGCCCTAATCCTTCAGAGGTCGCTCTCCTCAAGTAGAAAAACATCTCGAAGGGCTATGTTTGCGCTGGCGCAGATAGCACCATGGTCGTACGAGTTATCGTGCGCCATATGTCCCCTCCACACTTTGCGCCGTTGTCTCAGCCGGTGGCAGTTCAACAGCTGCGACGTTAAGCTGCTATAGCACGAGGGTGTGGGTTCAGTTACTGGCAACGGTGGGCGCATCAGAGTGAGAACAATAAAAAAAACAAAAAAACAACAACCCCGTACTCAGATTTAGATCTGCCTGCGCTTCGCCGTTCAAACATTTGTGCAAAGAATATCGTCTCGTCTTCGTCTTATCGGTTTCAGTAATCAAACATTCGGTGTTCGGGGATCGGGATGAGCCTGCGAGGAGAGGGTCTTTTACAGTACATTGCACTAACATGGCCATGCTCAGAAAAGGAGAGCAATAAAAAATGGCCGGGCGATCGTGGCGCCAGGCAGGAAAGAAGGAAAGTACGGGTGGATGACACGCTCCAGTGTTTTCATGGCCATGGCTTCCGGGTGAAGTGTCACGCCGGGGACAGCCTTCGACCATGCTCGACGTTTCTCACGATAAACTTTTCCTGCAGTCTTCCTTTTCCTGTCACATAAATATTTTGTTCGTGATAAGATTCGAGATTAATTTCGATAGGTTGAATATAAAATCGGATCATTCTCAGATAGCAGAATCGAACCGTGGGGAAGTGGGACCAGTATGGCCGACAGCGGACTAAAGGTAGATGTCAATGGCGCTGAACATCTTGCATTCACAACAACTGAACAGCAGAGTACGTAGGCAACGTTACTGTATATAACTAACAATAGTAATCTAGTACAATCTCTAATTTAATAAAAGTGCTGCGACTGTGTGAGAGCACGACCATTGGTTAAATTCGTGCTTACCGCATCGCGCCTAGCGGAGAATTGTACGCTCACGACGGCATCCTTGCGCAAGTGAAGCCACTACAGCTGTTGTCGATTTTTTTTTCGGACTCCCTTTGAAGTGATTCGCTAAAAATGGGGTGCTGTTCAAAACATTGTCAAATTCCTACATTCGTCAGCTCTGATTGGCCCAGAGTTCGGTTGCGGCCTTCTGTGATTGACTTAAAATACCGCAATTACAAAATTTGACAATATGGCGGGATTCGACAGTACCCAGAGTAGCACCGCTTGAGAGTTCCCGTGGCCAACGAAAAATATCAAATCATGACATAAATTTCTGTCATGTCTCTTCCAGAATAATACACAATTCATATCGCAGTGACATATTTTAGTTGGCCATACTCACGCAAACATTCAAACGGCTGGAGGCCTACTTTGTCCACTAAACTGAAAATCACATATAATTTTTTTTCGTAATTCCTATTTTACTATGCTGAAAGCACTCTGTGAGCTTATTTCAGGAGTGTTTACAAAGTAATGCTAAAATTGAACCTTTTCGTAGTCACTTGGCACAACGGAAAGTGTCATGGTCCTTACTCAAAATGAATACTTCACTATTTTCAACAGTGTCCGCGTGACACTACAGCATGCGTCATTTGACTCTAGTTTAATAGTTGTCTTATAGAGTCACTTGACACTTCATTTGGCTCCTTTAGCAAAGCTACCTGCAATAGTCGCCTGACTCGCTTAACTGTGTTCACGTGATCATTTAGTTAAGAGCCCTTCCGCTCTTCCTAAGATAGTCAGACTACACTCTTACAGTGCACTGACTCTCAGCCAAAAGAGAGTTCATGTGTCTCTTCAAACGGAGTCATATAAGTGGCAAGTCATGACTCACTGAAAAGGTTAACAGATATGCTTTTTTTCTAGAGTGTGAAAGCACCTCACTTAGGGGACAAAGCGATGTCATTGGTTTGGCGGAAGTCGATCAATGAAAAAACCTCGTGGGAGTCCTCCTGGAGATTTGTGAAAATACTTAGAAAACCAGAGAATTGTTTACAGACGCGACATGTTTGCAGAACACGTACAGGGAGCGCATATTGCACGCGGTCGCAGTGATGGAGCATCCCAAAACAAGCTTCTTGAGCGAAAGCAATGCAATAACTGAGAGCGAACTACGTGACATGTGCTCTTGCAGTGGGCTGTCTGCATAACTAAAGGGGGTCATAGCAGAATGAAGCCTTAATTCAGCGTAGTTCATTAATTTTGGTGTTTCTCTTTATGCATTATATTAAAATTATTTCCTAACGCACTATTCTTATTATACGTGCGACCAGTAACTACGAAGCCTCGACCAGCGAAAACAAAATTATTTTGAAGGCTCTAACTTCCACGCTACCTCAGCTAATGCAATCTTCGAAAAAGCAAATGCGGGCACTTGAGATGTCTGCCCTGCTGCTTCTTCAGTCCTTGACACTGATTTGCAGCATTAGTTGTCGTCGAAACGTTGCCCAATTCTCTGCCTTTGGATGTTTCTTGACCTACTTTGTTGTTTTGTCATTCTGCGGGGAAAATGCTTGTCATGAATAGTCAAGCAGGTCGATTGAGGTTGGTGGAGCATGACCCGAAATATTTCGGGCATGCGGCAACGCAAAGGCAGAGCAACGAATACGAAGGCCACATGACATGCGATGACTTGCAACTGAGCTTTGTTCATGCAAAACGTAAGAATACACTTGTACACACCAAACTGTAGGGAGGTCAGAAACACAAGGACACGTCTCCGTCACTAAGCTTCTTACAAAGAGCTATCGAGCTGCACCGCCAGCCGCTTCTGTGATAGCGTACCGGAGGGCTAGCGAATGCACTCAGCACCTTTGCTCTCAATGAGAGCTGCTCCGGCTACTGTCGCTACGCAACGATAGTCGCTGATGTTGCCCACATCAAGCACAAAGCTGCTGACTGTATTATCCGTGGCCAGACATCAACAATGCTATAAAAGAAGTAATTGGCGCACCTTAACAGCTCATATACGTCTATGGACGAGAGGGCACTCACCGACACACGCGCCGTCACTTGAGCATCTCCATTTGTGTTGGTCTGTATGTGTTACATCATCTAGCAAAAATGAAGTCTTGTTGGGAGTCTTCAATCGCTCTTGGGATTTCTATGTCCACCGTTGGCCCTACCATATTATGCAGTTCCGCCAGCTAGCATGCATCAGGGTTTGCTGTCGGGTGGACTTTAAAAGGAGCCATAGCTGAAGCCACAAGTCGCCAAAGTAGCCATGCCTGTTTATATTATCGCCAAATTTGAAGCCAAAGAGATCGGACGTGGCATTATGACTACTGTTTTTAGTATTGATCAATAACAACTACCGTTTTGAATAAGCAAGACCATAAAAATATGAGCAAAACTTTCCCTTCCTTGCCTCGTCTTCAACACACAGATAAGTTGCAAATAAATGAACATGTTTTCAATAAATTCATGCGCCTGCATATACTTACTTAGACTAGATAGAGTTCTTGCAAAATACATCGCAATGTTAGAAGATTTCATCCAACAAGTCAGCAGAAATATTAAACTTTCAAAGAGTTTTTTTCCCTTGAAGCTGCAGATCGAACTTGATTAATAGAGTTTACACAATACAAGTCCGGCTTCAGATAGTAAAATCTGGTTGAAGGTGAACAGCCAAGCTTCATTTTGCTGAAGATCTCTGATTTTCTCAAGTTTACGCGAGAACATGCACTGCGCCTCAAAATTAAAAGTTTGCGCGTAGCATTAGAATGCATGGCGTGCAGCATGAGCAGCGGGCTGGCCACGCGTCTGCAAACATGTGCGCAACTTCGTCGTTCCATATGTGCAGGCGTGCCAAGCATTGCGTAAGGATGCCTCGCTGCGCGCCAGCCGGCTGGGGGTTGGAGGACGCGCGCGCGCATCGGCTGAAGCGACGGAAAAGCTTTAAAACAATCTATTGTATCTGCAAATAATGAGAAAAATGGCTACCTTAATGCGCCAAGTCAAAAGTTTAAAAAATAGTCAGAAAGTAGCCATTCAGCCAACCGGAAATTTTCGTCACCAAACAGGGTCGAAAAGTAGCCCGTTTGGCGCGAAGTAGCCACAAATGGCAACCCTGACTCATTTCTAACGAGCTGACTTTTGCATTTATCTCGCGAGTAATATGTGCGTTCTCATGCAACTTCAATGTAACTGTCATGAAAATGTTTCATGGAAAATGCCGCGAAAAATGCTTCTGCGAGAAAAATTTTGTTGCCCAATACTGTTCAGTTTCTGCTTCAATTTCGTCGAGAAAGCACAATAGTGTTCTGCATTGTTCCTTGTGCCTTGCCAGGCATCTCCTGTTGTATACAGCAGCAGATAACTCCTCCTTTTCGCCAGAAAAAAAAAACTGTTGTAATTTGTTTCTGCCCTGCCCTTGTACATAAAATTGGTTCGACCTGGGGCTGCTGTTATATGCTGACGTTGCACATTCATTTTATCGCGTATCACCCATGCTAGCAGCAGTGTCCTTATCACGAGCTCTCAGTCATACTATAAAAGGACTGAGCGTCAATATGGGCGTCCGACTGGTTAATTACCTATAGTTATGATCCCTAGACTCTTACTTTCTGTCTCGGATGCGTAATGGCAGGTCTGCGCTTCCTCACCAGTTGACAGTTTGTAACGAACACGTGACATTTTTTGCAAAATGTTCCAAAAGAACCAGCAAAGATCGGGATACCCTTTGTGGCAGCTCTTCTTCATTTCGCATTCGTCGGAAGACAAACCGATTACCTTTTTAAAACGGTGTTTCCAGCATTATAGCCATGCTTGTGGCTAGTATTTGGCTGTCCTCCATGATCGCATATGACTGGTTTGTGGGGTTTAACACCCAAAAGCCACTCAGGCTATGACAGACGCCGTAGTGGAGGGCTTGGGATAATTTCGACCACCTTGGATTCTGTAACATGCAATGACGTCACGCATAATAATAATTGTTGGAGTTTAACGTCCCAAAACCACGATATGATTATAAGGGGCGCCGTAATGGAGTGCTCCGGAAATTTCGACCACCTGGGGTTCTTCACGTGCACCTAGGTACATCGGCCTCAAGAATTTTCGCTTCCATCGAAAATGCGGCCGCCGCCACCGGGATTCGACAGCTGACCACCGAGTCAGTTGTCAAGCGCCATAACCACAAGACCACCGTGGCGTGTACTGACATCGCACAGTGCATGGGGCTCAGCATTCCGCCTGTATCGAAATGCGACCGTCGCGGACGCGATTAAACCCATATCTTTCGGGTCAGCAACCGAGCATCGTAACCATTGTGCCACCATGGTGGCATGAATTACGAGGTATGTTTACAACAGCCTTTGCACCGCTAACCGGTTCAGCTGACATCCTGAGCGTAGACAGCTCCACCGAGCGGCCGCTGCCTCTTTCGTGAGCTATTCTTTTTCTGTTTTTGAAGAACAAGTGCTGGTTTGAGACTTTCTACTACTGGCCATATAGGAGACACCCTGAAGGATACGTATGCGTTGAAGACCTCGCGCATTATTGTGTGGTTTCGCTGCGCTCTCCAGGGCGTCTCTACCAACTACGGCCGGAGGCAGCAGAGAACGACGGCACGAGCCATATGACCTGGCAGCGCGTTCTAAGGCACGTGAGTGCCACAGAACCGAGCCAGCATTCGGGAATGTCACAGCATGCGAACCACGTTATCAAACCGGCGACGCTAGTACTAAACGCTGCAGTTAACGCCAGCGTACCTTCAGAGACCAAGGCTGAGACAGGCGAAAGTAAAGCCAAGAAACCTCGCGTTGACGATGATAGGACATCGACCTATGACATAAGTGAAGAAGAAATTGACTGATGACACGCCGTTCACCTTCGTGAGCTATAAAAAGAAACGGCCGGAGGGAATTCCAGTCGTCTTTCGACCGTCAGAGGAAGGCAACAGCTTCTGGCATGTGAATCCAAACCGTGCTGCGTCAGAAATTGTCTCAGCGGCAAAGGAAAAAGTCCAGTCGTTCCGCGTAAACAGAGATGGGAGCTTTTCTGTCAGCGTTTCTTCTGTGACATCTGCAAAGCATCTCCTATCGATGAGTGAAGTGGCTGGATTGGGAGTCAAACCTTATATTCCAGCATCTTATACGAGAAACGCTGGCAAGATACGCCATGTCCCACTTCAATACACCGAGGAGCAACTGGTTGATTTCCTGAAGGATTTTGGTGTGACATCTGCTCGCCGTCAAGCACGCTTCAAACGACAAGAGGATGGTGCGATAGAATCTCACCCTCTGAGAGCTGTTATACTGACCTTCAGAGAAGACAGGCCCATGCCGGAAAGGGTGCATTTGGGCTTCACGAGTCATCCTCTTGAAGAATACCTTGGGCCTGCCCTGAAGTGTTACAACTGCCAGAGATTTCGCCATTTAGCGAAGAACTGTCACAGTCCACGTCGCTGCAAGATATGCTCAGAGAACCTCGACCACTCGGAGTGCAAGTCCGTGCTGCAGCTAAAGTGCGCCAACTGTGAAGGAAATCATACAGCTTCCTACTCTGGGTGCCCTCAGAACAGAGCTGCCTCAAAATTACGCAGGCACGAGTGGATATACGGAAGGTCGCCTCCACATAATGCGCCCCCCACCTAACCTTGACACTGTAAGACATGCGGCTTCAATTTCCTACAAAGAGCAGGACCAAGCGGATAAAGTGAGTTATTCTGCAGTTCTCAAGAAACCGAGCCGACAACCTCCGGTCAGCGAGCGACACGATCCGCCCTCAGAGAATAATGCTCATCTCTCCCAGACACCACGGCAGACACCTCATCAAACATCATCTCAGCGATTACCTCAGCGTTCACTCCTGCCACAGAAACCATCTCAGCGGTCATCTGATGCTTCTCCTCGACGGCCTGCTCCGACCAAGGACGGAGCGTCAGCGCCGGTTAGTGATTACTCGTCTGTACCTTTGGCAAATGTGATCCTACCGATGCTATTCACAGCTCTTCGTGCAATTCTCAGCGCCCTCCCACAAGCAAACAACTTACCGGAGGTAAAAGCATTACTGTCAATGGAGCCGCTAGTGCTCCCACAACTTCAGTCAGCTTCACGGCAGGCTTACTATGAATAGTCGCTACAACAATGTCTCCATATTTCAGTGGAATGCTAACAGCCTTCGTAATAAGTCAGCTGATTTTCGTAAACTACTCGCTTAACATAACTTTCCTGTATTATGCATACAGGAGGCAGGTGTGGGAGATGATTTCCGACTTTCTAACTACGTGATATATAAATCATCGCGCAGAGCTGGAAAAAGCAGAGCGATGCTATGCGTTAGAAAAGATCTGCCGTCCTATTTAATACATTCACGTGACTCAGATATACCGGAGTTTGTGGCATGTAAAATATCTTTTAGAAATAGAAGTGTCACTGTGATAAGCCTTTATCTACAAGCTTCTAGCAAAATATCTTTAGACAGCCTGGTGAATGTGTTTAATATCGCCGGACTCATGTGTGCTGGTATGTGGGGACTTCAACGCTCACAATGTAATTTGGGGCAGTGAACATACTGATTCTCGCGGAAATGTTGTCGAGTGCGCTGCCGAGAAATGCCATTAGACCGTGCTAAATCATAGCTCTCCAACGTTTCTAAGAGGGTATCGTTACTCCAGTTGCATAGATGTCACGCTATGCTCACATCACCTTCTTGAAGGGTTCTGAATGGTCAACGGACTTAGAAACGCATGGCAGTGATCACTTCCCGATTCTGGTAAAACATCGGCTTATGCATAATACAAGGACTCAGCGCTACTCAAAATATACTAACTGGCAGCATTTTCGTCATCGCATAACGGGTGCATTAGGCGAAAAACCAAACTTAGAAACTTTTACAACTATATTGGGCGACTCTTATAAAATTAGCACCAAGCAGGTCATTGTCCCCAATGAGTATGCTGCAGTTGACGGGGAATACGAACGCTTAAAGAGCAATCAGAAGACGAGCAGAACGGGCTTACCGTCGCAGCGGGAAACTCGAGGACTACAAGACGGCACAAAAAACTCACTCAACATCACACCGTCGCTTACAGAAATTAGGTAGCAGACGATGGCGAGAATACTGCTCGTCGTTGAGTCCTTTCACTCCTGTTCCTAAAATAGGGGCGGTTATCCGATCCTTCAGCGGTCCCGCTACCCAGAGCAATTCTTTCCGAGCCCTTGCCATAGCCCTTGACACAGAGCTTTCCACTGGGGTTCTTAACTTTAACACCTAAATAGTCTGTTACCATATTGATGACCCAGTCTTAAACAGTGATAACCCGTTGTTTTCACAGTAGCCTCTGTGAAAGAACAGTATTGCACAAATGGCTTAAGTGTTGAGCCGTTTCCGCCTAAAGCTGGGTCAGACATCTCTCTTCTAGAAAGAAAACTTTGCTTATCGCGAATGCTCTTTCACTCTGCAGCTTCTTTAGCGTTGCTACCACGCCCATGTCGGTCTTTAAAAGGAACTTTAAGCCTTGGTAGAGAATGCACACCCCATTGAACCTTCGCCAATTGGCCAACATGCCCTGGCTTTTTTTGGAGCTGTGACTTAATACTTATGATCATCGCCTTGGATCGAAGATTACGAATGTTTTTCACATTTTATCCCATTAAGTCAAACCATGTGCGCAACCGCATGGGGTTCTGGCTTAGTTGCTTGTCGAATTCTTCATCATAAATGGCGCCACTGGGATGCCCGGTAATTAAGGTGTTATGCGCCCAATAAATACATTTCTTCACATTTTTCTTCTTTATATACTTGCCACTTCTGAAATGAACAAGTGGAAGGAGTGACATTAAGGTATACAGACATGTGGGAAGAGAATTACTCTAGCCAAATTAGTGGTTCTGATACTGTAATGTTGTCACGTGGTTGTGATACTGCAGAAGGCTTTAGCAAGACTGGGAAATACAGAACGCTTTATTTGGGCAAACTTATACCCAGCAAAAGAAAAGTCAACGTACAAGTGATTCACGATGTAAACTGATAGCGGCGAGAGCAGTCGCGGGAGCAGTCGAGTAATCTGCCACGTGATAAAGCGTGTCGGCTTTTATGCATGCCTTACTGAAGATTCTAGCGTTATCCCTGGTGGCCACGTAAGCTCTCCGAATAAACTTGACTATTCGCGTCCTTTGTGCACCCTTAACAGAATGATCTTAAATGATCGCGAAGATTCTCAAACACTGCGGCGCAGCCCACGCTGAGCTTTGCTAACAGTCTTTGCCGGTGAAATCCGAATGCATCAAAATGGAAACACACGTGGCGATGCCCCCCCCCCCCCCCCCCTCTCTGAAACAAAAGCATTGGTCCGGTGCTTAAAACAGATCATAGAATTATATAATAATTGTTGAGGTTTAGCGTCCTAAATCCACGATATGATTATGAGATACGCCGTAATGGAGGGCTCCGGAAATTTCGACCCCCTGGCGTTCTTTCACGTACACATAAGTCTAAGTACACGGGCCTCAAGCATTTTCACCGTTCACTGAAAATAAGGCCTCTGCGGCTGGGAAGAACTTAGAGTTGGAAAACATGCATGCAATACGAAAGAACAATAATAAAGCGACCAAAATTCCTCGCGTTCCATAACGCGCATAGAACGGCTTAAGGCGTGCAATATCAACAACTGAATCTCGTGCCAATTATTTTTCCTACACCGGGGGTCGGGCACTGTGCCGTTGAGAGTGTCTTCCGTCGCTGACAATCTTGGCAAGTCTTTCGCCACGCGTGTTTTATTTTGGTGTATTCAGATTTCCCCCGCAAAGACTCTTAGCAACGCGTTCGGCGCAGACTTCGCCGCAACGTCTGAGAAGCTTCGCGATTGTTTGGGATCATTCTATTAAGATTGCGCGCAGGACGCGAATAAACTAATTTATTCGAGAGCTTACGCGTCCACCAG
Organism: Rhipicephalus appendiculatus; assembly: GCA_030522465.1. NCBI lineage: Eukaryota > Metazoa > Arthropoda > Arachnida > Ixodida > Ixodidae > Rhipicephalus > Rhipicephalus appendiculatus. Next base: position 601,525 of record JALIZH010032942.1, on the reverse strand, counting down.
CGATAGCGCTGGAATTTTCGATAACACATGCATAAAAGCCGACGCGCTTTACTGTTTGGCAGATTACCCGACGGCCGACGATTGTTCGCACCGCTATCAATTTACAGCAGGAATCGCTAGTGAGATTACTTTCCTTTGCAGGCTCACGTTCGCCGAAATAAAGCTTTCTGTATTTCCCAGTCTTGCTGTAGCCTTCTTCATCGTCACCCCAACGTGACATAGACGACAAGGCATCGAACGGAAGGTGATATTTTTTTAACGCGACAGCGTTCAAAAGCCCGCTTCGCCGAAATTCCTGTGTCGGCGTAGTATAGCCGCAGCCCCTCCCCCCTCCCCCTACGTTTGGCCGAGTCGTGTGGCCGTCCTTACCACCACTGCGCGTCCACAGAGAGACGACACAAGATTCTACCAAGGATCTCCGCGACGAAGACCTACGGTGTCATCGCTGTGTTGAGGTCATTGATCAGCACAATGCGCACACTCCTCATCGGATTGACAACCCCATCAGCTCGAAGCGCACTGCAAGTTCTGGATACCTTGGAGCCAGTCCTTGCAAGCCTTCATTAACATCATGGATTGCAGTGTACTTCATCCTAAGACCGTCGAAGGTGTCCCGTACTTTGTGATATTTCGCAGTTTTATGACTTTCTGGGCATGCGCGGTACACGCTGCTATGCGTGCAAGCGTATTACTTTCCCTCTCTTTCCTTCTTCCCTTCTCTATTCTTTTCCTCCCCTCTTTCCCCCTTCCCCCGTGTAGGGTAGCCAACCGGGTGCAACCTGGTTAACCTCCCTGCCTTTCCTTCGCTTTTCTCTCTCTCTCTCTCTGGCCGAGTCTGAAGGAGAACGAGCTCAGCAATCAATGGATGGAAAAATGAAAATGAAGTGATGACGTGAAATGGGAAGCAAACAGTTCCACTGAATTCAACGTCAGGGGTCCCTGCTCGCCTATTACCGCCAAAAAGCATGCGTAGCCATAAGTCTGCGCATTAAGAAATGAGGTGCAAGGTCCAACTGAGCAAAGGTATGGGGCAGAACTAGCACCCCTCCTTTAGATGACTAGGAGGGGGGCACCCTACCCCCCCCCCCCTTGCTCCCCTCGTGCTCACGCCTATGGTTATTTGCACAGACGCTCAATTCTTCGCGTCGCGGTTGAGGTGTCAACCAAAATGCGAACCCTAGCTAGCAAATGGCAAGGCGTTGCTAACCCGGTTTGATTACGCTATCGTCATTTACTCTGTGAGGCAAAGCTCAAGCGTCCGTTAAGTTTTGAATTGCATGGTACCCACTACACCATAAATCATCGTAATTTTCATGAAGTAGGGTAGCCTGCACTATTCCATTAGTATTCGTCATTCTTCGGAGAAGCGCGGTACCCGCTACACACCTGTAAGGCATTACGTGCACTTTCTTGATGCTGCGGCTGACGACAACGAAGAATTGTCTCAGCCTTTTGTAATGGGTTGGAATCATTCAATGACCCACTCGTTACGCAATTCGCATAGTGTGACGCCAGGTTGTTACTT